>OU343222.1:108097085-108400242 GCA_910596185.1 Chrysanthemum makinoi | reverse complement strand
AATTTTATAATTTTTATGACTTTGATATATTTTATCTTGTTCCGTTAAAATCGATTTCTAGCTAACTCTATACCTAATAACTAAATATCTAAGCTTAATTTGCTAAATATCTACACATTTATACATTTTAATAACAAAACCACATAAGTCTTTCCCCCTTTTTATTCATTGCCGACCTCCCCCACCCATGTCACCAATTTGACTTCTAATTTGACCATAAAATTTACCATTATGCCATAGACTAGATATTTAGTTACTAGCACATTTATTTCCTAAATTAATAAAACATACAACACCAATATTTAGAAGTGAAAAAGCAAGAAGTTCTCTCCCTTTCATCCATGAGGTTCGGCCACCATATGAACAAGAAGAAGAAATCATCAATTTTTCAAGATCAAGTGATTTACTAAACCTATTAGTGCTTCTATTTAAGGTTTTGAAATAAAAACCTAGAAGTAGTTAGTTACCTTGTTACCAAAACCTCTTCAATCACTCAAGTAAGCTTCTAAAGATATTTCCTAATCTTTCATACTATTACTTGATCTATTTTTATGATCTAGTAAGAAAAACATGCAAGTATACCATGATCCATACGACTTTTACATATTTTTATTACTTAATATGAGTTTAAATTATCCTATTGGTATTCATTTGAACCCTATCAATTTTGGTGAAGTTTAGGAACCCATGACACCCTAGGAAGGTGTATGGTAGGTTTAGAATAGCTTTGGTGTTGACTGGAATGGTTTAGAACAAGTTTGAAACTAGAAAAGTCATTTTCGACGAAATATAATTATTGGCTGTCACGTTTTGTAAAATCTAGAATTTTTAGTAGGTTGTGAGTTATGTTGGGTTATATTTTCAGAAAATAGATTTAAAAACGAAACCGTGAAGCTTGAATGGATAAAAGCGGGTTTACGACGAAAAGATCGTTAATTTCAAGTTTAACAGCGAAAACTAATTTTACGAAATAGTACTTGCTGTCGGAATTTTCAAGGGGAAAAACGAGTTTTAAGCGTAATCTAAATGAGTCGATTTATCACAAATATATTAGTATACATTAACACGAAACCGAGGATATATAGAGCGTTAAACAGTTTATAAAACCGAGATACAAGTGATACAAACCGGCGTTCACAACAAAATCCATCAGCTTTTACTAAAAATACTTTCAAAGTGTTAAAACAGTCTTTTAGGGTTTACCCATGTTTGGAGCCGTTTTCTCAATGATCGAGTTGGTTTGGTAAAATAGTATCTCGAGTAAAAGTTAGTTCACGGCCTATTTTCTAAAATGACCAGCCGTTCCTCAGCGGGTTGTAGAGTAGATCGACCTCTCAAACTTTCCCGAAATCTACTCATAAACTACAATATTAGCCCAACTACCTCACTTCACCTATATTTTTATCTATGATCGAGACTCCTATGAACAAAATTTCAGTGTTACCACTTTTAGATAATGTTACAAGCTTTCTAAAACCATTGAGTTTGTTTCCTAACACTCGATATTTGCCGATTTACGACTAGCTTTACGATGCTACTTAGTCATTTTTCATGAGTTGTTAAAGTGTTATTTTACGACGAAAAACTATAATTTCTTAATTTATCACTTAACGACTATCATAGGATGTTGTTTCAACGTAAATACTTGTAAAGTATTTTATAACATGACGAAATGTCATAAGCTATATTCGACGATAAATTTCATTTTCAAAAATGTACAAGTGGTATAGATTACATGTGAATTTGCATGCACAACATTATATCATGACTTATATTAGATCATATCATTCATAATAGTTTGCAGTTAGAGATTAGCCTCATTTAGGTGTATCCACTTTTGCCATCATAATCATTGTATCAAGTGAATTTTCATAGCCCGTCTTCAAGTTTATAATTCATTTCAAACCTCGGAGGATACATACACATAATTTTATTCGAGCCCAAGTATATCAAATTCATTTACATTGCTAAAACTGATGAGCGAAAGACTATTCTACCCTAAAAATAAGAGTACATAAAAATATCGTCAATGGTGGTTAACGAAGTTCTAGTCTAACATGTAAATGATTGTCATACCAAATGTGCAAGAAATTAAATCGAAATACTACGTCTAAAACATGGTTAGCGTTTATACACTTTTATTGGGCGTAATCTCATCACACCAACATTTGAAATTTGTAGAAGCCAACTAAGTTTTGGCCCATGTTTTCTTTTCTTTGGTTGGTTATGATGAACCGTATAACCCCACCCCAACTCTTTTCTTAGTGACTTACTTTCACACACACTCAAACACAAGAAACCCCTAATATCAAAAGTCGACACACAAAGAAACCTCCTCTCCATTTTTTACGTAAGTGAAAGGCTCCAGAAAAGAAGGGTGCGAGGCTTAGTTTAAAGGCTGAAATCACGTGAAAAGTGCAAAGGTCGGATTGGTTTTGGGTGTGAGTTCCTTGTTGCTGTTATCGTGGATAATAGAAGCACAAAGGGTGTCTTAGTTTGTTGTTTGACCATTGTTTTCTACTCCTTATTCACGTTACAAGGTATCACGTCTCTTCGTTTCACTTTCTTGTTGGGCATGCTTTCCTCTTTTGAATTCATATACACGACGCACATATGTTTATACAAGCGAATATAAATTTTATCATGCCTACTAAATTCGAAACCCTAATTGGAATGGAACCTAAAAGTGTAATGTGGTCTAAACATGTGTTATGATGGCCTAATATGAACCCTAAAACTGGACAGCATCATATGAAATTATTGTGGGTTATAAATCGATATTTATAAATGAAATAATCTGGGTTTTTGTGGGAAAAGTTTATTTTATGTCTTAGTTAAATTTTCCAAGTGGTTTGGTCGAATTTGGAGTTGTCTAAGTAAAGTATTTTTAATTTTACAAGTTCAAGTGTCAAAATTGAAAGCAGTGCGAGAAAGTTAGTTGGATTGTTTGATTTTCATTTCAAACCATAAGAAATTTGGAGCTATCCTTTTTAGGAGTGACATTTAGGATAAATGAATTCTGGGAGTTTTGGGAATTTTTTCAAGGTGTCTAAACATGTCAAATAATTGTAAACTTTTAAGGTGTATTTTGATCACTTCGGGCAGATCGGACTTGTGATTTTCCATAGGCCATTTGGCATGAAAATAGAACCCACCAATTTTTGGAGAGTCTTTTAACTCATATGGGAAACCCTGGGAATTTCCTTGATTTTATTTGAGCTAAGTAAGTATTTTATAAAAATAAGCTAAATTCTGGTCGGATGTAGTTAAGAAAATGAAAGATAAAAAAAAGATTATATCAATAAGTAAAACACTTATACATGCATAAGAAGCTTATAAAATGAGTATATAAGTAGTATATGATATCAATTCGTTGATTTGTAGAATCTGACGTTGCTTTCGGTGTTACTTTTGTTTGTTTTCATTCGTTGCTAAAGTGCAGATATTACGCCTTTTTAGTAAGTTTCCTCATGATTTCTCTTCTTTATCATTTCTATTATACTTATTAGGTTTCCTATGCCATTGCTATGATTCCTTCCGTTTATGTGAATCTGTTTGTCTACGTTTGTTTGAACCTTGCTATGTTTGAGTATGAATTCGATTATGAACTTCGATTATGAACATCGATTATGAACATCTCGATTATGAGCATTATGATATGTAGCGTGATATGAACGATTTGAACATTTGATATATGAACCCTTCGATTAGTTTGATCCGTTTCTTATCACGAAATCTCTTTTATTGAACCATGAAATATCTGATTTGAACTTATGATATGAAAACTCTGATTTGTAAATCTGTTTGACCTTTATGATGAATTACGATCGCGTGTCATTTATGACAATCTGTTTTGACCTAAGTTAGTTTGACACGAGCCATTATTTCACTAGTCATGGGGGTTCCATATCGTGTCATGATACCTCGACATGACTCTGAGGCGATAGAGTGTTGTTACGCCACGTCCTTTTACGTTATCTGTTTATTGATAGTTTGGCCACTATACTCATGCTGTTAGAAGTATGGATGCATCCTAGATTTGATCTACGTTATCGATATGATTTGTCGGGTGAATGATGTCGGTATGCAATCTGGCGTCTTCAAGATTCTGGAGCTAGCTACTCCATTTGTTATTGAGTCTCCCTCATATTATATAAGGTATTCGAGGTCACCCCTCGAATAAGAAAGTTACTTACGATATGATATGTTCGGGCTGCGTGGTAGATAACTAAATCGTATTTGCTATTTACGTGTTAGATATTACGTTTATAATTCCGTATTGTCAATGTTCCTTACATACTGAATTATTATATGTTTATTGAATGTGTTTATGCTTTGACATGTTTATGTGACTACCATTTGCCATGCTAGGATATGATTAATATGCTTAAATGTGATTCGCATGTTGTCATCTGTTTATATGTTAGTTTACCATTATGTGACCTTGTTGATCTGTATGATGATTATGCTAGTGTATAATTGATTGTTTTGTAAGTTCATTATGTATAATTGTTCAGATAATTCATGAACTTTGATTTTCGTTGGTGTTAGTATTTGCTTATGTTTGATCTGCCATGTTTAAATTCTGTCTATACTAAAGTTTGATCAGGGAAATGGTTTAACTTATGATATCTGACTTGATAACTTGCTAATTGCTATGCTATGTCTTTTGCTTATTTAGTTATAGTTTTCCTACTGTGTTTTCAATTTGTATGTGTGACATACGTTTGATTGCTATTGTTCATTTGCTGCGATATTGGATAAGTGTGTTAAGTGTAGATTAATTGACTTGTGTAAGGACATGTTTACCGGTAATTTCTTACGCTAGCTTTAGGTATTTCGTTTGACTTATATGTACTTAAATTGCACGATTCATTAATTTCTGTTGATTTTGATGTGCTTCAGTTTGTGTCATCAATATGCTATGTGTTTGTTCTTAATTGTTGTTTGTTCTTAGGATTTTACGTATGATTGTGTTTCCTTGAAATCCTCAATGATTCATTGATCTCATTACGTTGTGACTTAGTTATTAGTTTCTTTGTTTTATTTAGGTATTTCTATTTTGTTTAGTTTTCGTTTACGTTTATGTATACATTCAGCTGGGCTTTTAAGCTCAGCGCATTTTCTTTTCTACTGGCGGGTATTAAGCATTCAAGATGAGCTTATGGGATAGGCGATCGGGTTGAGAGTAAGTGAGAGCAAGATTTGAAATAGGGATCTTGATTTATTTGATTATTAAGTTATTACATTTTCTTGTGTAAGTTTTGTAAAGGCTTCCGCTATTGTATAGTATTTTAAGTTTTAAATGAAGGCTGTATTTGTGACATCTTTGCCCTTATCGGGTTGGGGTGTTACATTGCTTAAGTACCTCATTGCCAATTGAATGTCCCCATTTCATAATCATGAACCGTTAAGTACGGAGTAAGCGAGAGTCGTGAATAATATAGATCTATTGAGGGTGACTCTCTCCATCCGAGGTTGGTGGTTCCAAGTCAAACGGATGCATTTCATTTATCAAAATGAGAGTTGTTTGGCAAACACTCTGTTGGGGGCTGAACATCATGATCAGTCTAGCTTCGGTGTCATGTGCTTATAGCAATTGTATCATTTTATGTGACATATTTGTCATACATGACTTATACTTGTGGTAGTCGTATAAAACATTTTACATAAACCTATGATTTCTCACCAACATTATTTTTGACCGTTTTAGCAATGTATTTTCAGGTATCTAAGGCATACTTCATGGCATGCATAGGACTTATATCATAGAGTCGCGGTGGCCTTGGCGTCTCACTTGTATATTATAGCACTTTTAAACATCGTTTGGTTTGTAACAAACTTATTTCCATAGCGTTGACTACCTTTTGGGACCTATATTTTGTAAACTCTTAATGTTTTATTATATCTGATGTGTTTTCAAAGCGACACTTTAATTAAGTTCAATATAACTGTAAATGTGATGCTATGGGTGGCGAATATTCCATTCAGCACCCAAAGCTTGGTATTTTGGGGCAATGCGCGAGAACATTTATGGGGATTCTAAGCTGTGATCCTCGGTGATTGAATGGAAACTCTGCGGGGAATTGACATCAGCGACCACGGCCGGCGAGGTCACCCGGTAATTCTTTATAGGTTGCAGCCAGGTGTGTCAAGCGGTCTCTGATGCGTGAGTGATGCTTGGTGTACCTTAGTGACTTCTTTGAGCTGTAGATGTACTGGTATGTCATGTTAATAGTGAGGGCCTCCAGGTTGAGAACACGACCTTTGCTAGAATTAGATATGTGTTTTCACACTATGATGTTAACACCCTCGACATTGAACACACATGAAGTCTTTGGAAATCCCGCTAAGGAGATTCCTTTCCGCGAATCAAATCACGAAGATGTGGGTGAATTTACTTGAATTTATTCAATGTAATGCCAAGCTGTCCCTATGGGATTAGGATGGTTGATTAAGCCGACCAAGTGAATGGAATCAAGACATTCATCGATAGAACAATTGTAGTAATCAATTCTTTAAGAAAGATTACAATGATCAATTGGTGTTCGTGTACACGTGCCTTGGAAGGCTACTGGCGATGGATGCTCATTGAGGAGGGAAGAGATGGTCGCAGATTCTCACATACTCATATAACACATAACAAATGAAGTTCTCATCAAATTCAAAGCAACACAAAGTTAAAGATGATTCTTAAGTCAATATCAGCGAATCTTCAAAGCTTAAGACTAGAGAACTTCATCATTGGAAACTCAAAGTAAAAAAGAAGTGTGAGCATGGTGGAGAATGATGTGGAGACACCTAACCAAAGAAGTTGTGAATGGAGAATACCACATGCTTGATCACAAGCATGAAGGAACAAGAATTAAGACTATTCTATATCTACACACAAAGTTCAAGCTCAAGGAAAGTAAAGACCTAATCAAATTGAGCATCTTTTGAATGACCACCAAAGGAGATTTGTTGCTTAATAATATTTTATAGAAGTGATGGTCATTCCGTTTTAGGAACTTTTGTAGCGTGTGTTAGATGTCATTGATAGAAATAGTCAACTAGCTAGGAATGGAAATTTGGGCTAAGCTAAATGGTTAGAGCGTTTAGTTAAGTTAGCCTTTATCACTTGTAATCCAATCAAGTCAAGGCCCAAGCCCAAACCATTAGGTTTAGTATTTAGTATAAATACCCCTAATGTGTCATTTGAGGGGTGTGCTGGTGTGTTTTGTGTGTGTTTCTATTTGCAATAAGTTTCCTTTTCATCTTTATTTCTCTCTTAACATACACGATTCATATACATATTCAAGTCACCATCTTTCCTTGCTTACTTCTTTACGCATAAAGTGTTAGTGTTTCACGTGTATACTTGTTTGGTAAGTTTGGTATACGTGATAAGGTTGAGAAAAACAAGGTCCTATAAGTTACTTAAATGTCCTAGGTTGGTAAACACACCAATTTAATATAGGAGTATATGTGTCCTTATCTTACTGTCATCTAAGTCAAGGGTCTTTCAATACCTTATGTTGGAATCACTCCTAAACAGTATTTCAAGTATTTATATTTCATATGTAATAGGTAGCTTTATTATGGCCTTTATGTTTGTTTAAGGTCAAGCTTATGTAGAAGGCCCATAAGCTTGACCCAAGCCCAATAAGGATAGGAAGGGAACTAGGAGTGTTGCCCTAGCTTCCCTCCTATAAATACCTCTTGTAAACCTTCATTTGAAGGTTGGTTGTTCAAGTTCTTTTCTTTCACTCATACCTACGCATAACCGGTCATATTATTGTTTGTGTGTGTGTGTTAGATACTTGTTCAATCGCCTCATCTCCTTTCTTATAAGCTTGTGTTGTAAAACTAGTGACCTAACAAAGGGTATCAATCGCCAAATAGTTGGGTGTACTCGTTTGTTTTTGAAGTTTTGTTTTTGTGACTTACGCGTAAAGATAACGCAACCTTTGGTTATCTTAAAAACTCGTTTTTTACACTTTTAATCCAAGATTCTTGTACTTTCAATGTTTTGAGGTGTTAAAATACTTGTTTTTGGCAAAAGTTTCAAACTTTACGCGTGGATTTACGTTTTTAAGCTTGTTTTTGTTCGTGGGTGTCGTTCTACGCGTAACCCGCTTAGCAAGATTTGGTACATCAAAATTCACACTTTTGTGTTCTTTTGGTACTATTGAAGCTATTCCATAACAAAAATCTGGTTTAGAAACACATTTGGGCAAAATCAAAGTTACGAGCAATCCTACCCGTATCAAAACCCTAAAATTACGCGTAAGATTTTCCTTGGTTTGATCTTCATTTTCTGGTTTATTCCGTGTTTTCTTACTTGGATAAGTTTGAAAATACGTCGACTTTGGATATCTTTTGCATTGTGAAGTGTAAAAGATCATTTGGGCAAAACCCTAAACTTACGCGTAAGCATAAGCTTACGCGTAGAAATCCTACGCATAGGATTCACTTTACGCGTAAACTTAGGTCTACGCATAAGGTAATCCTACGCCTAACTTTCTACGCCTAACTTTTGTCTACGCATAACTTTAGTGCTTTTATCCTACTTACGAGTAAGCTAAAACCTACGCGTAACTCCTCATTGTTACGCGTAACTTTTGGTGTTTTTACGCATAAGTGCTACTTGGTTCTTGTCTTTTCTACACCTAAGGACACTTCATCAACAAAGGTTCATTCGACTACAAAGATCCATTTTACCACACAAGTTTTTCAACATGTCACAACCACCATACTCTAACTATTTCCCTTACACTTATCCTCAACGACAACAACAACTAAGTCCACAACATCAAGAATGGAATCAACAACAAGCAATTTATCAACAACAATTTAATCAACAACATACTCCACAACTTGTTGCAAATCCACAACCTCAAATGGTTCAACCACCACCAAGTCCTCAAGTTCAACCGCACACAAATGAATTCAATCAACATCCATCAAGGAACACTATGAAGGAACCCACTTGGTTTGCAAAGATGTGTGAAGCTTTAAGCTGCCAACAATCAATTCATGAGGTCGATCACTTGATAGACCTCCAATGCTCACTTCCAGAAACTACGATCAATGGGTGATAAGGTTCTTTAGGTTTTGTGATCTCAAGAAGCCACATGGAAAGTTCTTAAAGAAGGTTATCTTAGAAGGTCCATTTGAGATGCCTACTATCATTGTACCCGTAGATCCAAATGCCATTCCACCAAGAGATGAACAAACCAACATTGCTATCAAGTGCAGATTTAAATCCCACGTAACTTCTACACTATGAAGCCGATGAACTTGCAATGGAATACATCCTCTTAGGATTACCAAACCCAATTCTTCGTAGAGTTGATGCTCAAAAGATCGCACAAAAATGTGGGATCATATTCGCTTCTTATGGAAGGATCTCAGACTCAATCGAGGATTTGGAATCCAAAATTTACTTGGCTTATGAACACTTCATGATTGAACCTCGAGAGACACTAGAGTCCTATCATCATAGATTTTCGGACATCATCAATGATTTGGATAAACACAACATCATCATGCCAAGAATTGCAGTGAATACTAAGTTCCCGAGTAGTCTTGGTCCTGAATGGGAGAAGTATGTCATTTTTCTCCGTCAAGTTAAGAACATGCATCAATCTACCTACGGATTGTTGTACGATTACTTGAAACCTCATGAAAAGGAAGTTGATCGAGAAAGGATTCTCCGTGCTCAAATTGCTCCACCAACACATCCGAAAAATTCACAACAACTTGCCTTATATGCTCAAAACCGTTATTCTCCTCAACCAAAGAACTCAACCAAATGCTTCAAACACACCTTCACAACAACAACCTCAACAAAATCAATTGGTTCCATACAACAACATTGCTCAAGCATATGTCGCTGAAGCGACCGAGGAATCCGATCCGTTCCAAGCATTGCAACAAGGATTTGCTATGATTGCTAATGCCTTTAGCCGTTATACCAACAAATCCAACAATCGGATTCGTTCCTCATCTAACACACGGACTCAAGCTGTTGTGAACAATGGACGGTTGAAGTTCGTAATCGTGATTATGGTCGCCGATGGGCGGTGGTCAAGGGTTTAATGCCGTGGGTAGGAATAACAACAGAGCTCAAGTGGTGGAACAGGGAAATGCTCAAAATGGGTTGAATGGTCTTCGATGCTACAATTGCAATGAGAAGGGACACTGCTAATGCATGCCCAAAGCCAAGGACTAAGGGCAGTGCTTATTTCAAAGAGGCTCTTCTTTTGGCTCTTAAGGATGAAGTTGGTGGAACTCTCACGCACAAAGAACGAGCTTTATGGCAAATGCCGACTCGTGATGATGATATGGAGGACTTGCGTGCCAATGCAAGTTATGTTGATGGCTAATATGCAGGCTACACATGAGTGACACAGCCCGCAGTATGACACCGATGGCTTGTCTCGTATCCGAACAAACCATATTTATCTCGATCTCATATCTCCGCCAACATCCGTGATCCGCAGGCTCGAATGTTCAAAATGAGTCATCCACATCTCATTTCGAAGATTTTCAACTAGACCCCGTAGTTATATTTGACGATCAAGATGACCAACCGGTTTCCCTTGATAATCAAATTGACTCCGTGGTCATACTTGAGGATCTAAATAATGATCATGTTGTGACTCACGTTGAACAAGATAAACTTTTGCCCCATCCGCATCTTGTTCGTTACTTCAAGACCAACAATCCCAAATTGCTGCATGTGTTGCATTAAATCACGACTTGAAAAGTAAAAATGCACTGTTAACAAAGGATTTTGAATGTTTACAAAAGCAACTCAACTTTTTCAAAACTCAAGAAAACGTGAAAACGGTTTTGAAGCCGCCTTTGCCAAATCTTATCAAAACGAAAAATATTTAGAAAGACAGATGCATGATCTAGCCGCTTCAAGAATGCTTTGTTGTCTGAAATAGAACAACTGAAACATGAACATAAAAAGCAAATTAACGCCTCACCTTGGAAAATCAAAAAGCTAAGGCCGAAGTTGTTAACTTGTCAAAAACAGTTCTCTGCATACAAAAAGCATTCAACTAAACGAATAGATGATCATCTTGAAGAAATCATCGGCTTGCAAAACAAACTTAAAGAGTTTAAAACTGTTGTTTACAAACATGGCAAGTCGGTCACAACCATTGAAAAGTTTACTTTAAAACCAAATCCAAATGGATATGGACCGAATCTTGCCGATTACAAACCTAAGCTTTCAACCAAAACATTCAAACCAAATCCCGAAGTTTCCAAAGGCAGTAATATAAAATTGATAATTCTGTTATGAATGTTGTTGAATATCATCGTCAAGAGGAATTAGATGCATAAGACGAGAGTCGATCAAAATTAAAAACTGTTGTTTACAACAAACCTTTTAATTATTCTAAACCTGTCACTTTCGTCACACCAACGGATTCTTCCAACACACCAAGAGTTATCATCGAACACCGAAGTCTTCTATTGTTAATCCCAAAACAGACTTTGCACAAACTTATGGTCCTTTACCTTCCATTAGTGAAGTAAATTCACAACCTGAAAATCGAAAAATTCTTCGATATTTTGACATTTTCATGGTTGACCTCAAAATTTTACAACATGAGATAGAATATCGATCCGAAATCAAAGTTGAACATTTTCAATCGCCTCTGGCGCGAGAACAAAGAGACATTTTTCCGAAAAATCTTTTACCTAATGTTAAAAACTTGAAAAGTTGTGCAATTGCCTGGGAAAAGGATTTTCATAAGGAAATTGGGGTCATGAAAACGCTGAGAAAACGTAAACATCTATTTCAAACACTAAACGTAAAAAGAAAATGTTAAGAAAAGATGTTGATCGACTCTTGGAAGATGTTATCTGTGCGGATGTTCAAAATGTTGTGTTATTGAATTCTTTGTCATATGCATTTGATTATATCTCTGCCGATATCGTTGCGTCGTGGTAAATGTTGAGAACACCGATAATGTGCTTCAGATCGAGTCCTTAACTGTTGAAAACAAACGATTGTCAAACGAACTTTCAAATGCAATACGCCGCCTTAATTGGTGTCAAAAAGATATTCATGATCAACAACTTGTTTTTCAAAACAAAATCAACCAGCCATGCAAAACCTTCGATTCTAAAATTGAGCAACTGGATGATCAAAACGTGTCTTTCAAGTGTCAAATCTCAAAATATGAACAAGAACTTGTAAAAGTTAAAAAGGAATATGGTGTCATATTTGATTTACTCTAAAAGACTCGTGATGAAGCATCAAATGAACTTGATCATTATCTTGCACACACTAAAGAAGTTATGCATTTTGCTCGAAATGTTCGGTCTGAAAATCAAGATCCGATTCACACTATCATCAAGTTAAGAGAAATGTTAGGAAAGTATGAACAACTTCCGCCAACAATCATTAAGAGATTAGCCCCCGTAACACTTAGTACTCATGCACCTAGAATCTCTACTGCCAAATCACAAGTAGCTAACGTGCTTCCTTCTACTGAAACAGAATAGTTGAGCCTTTTCCAAACGTCCGCACTTCACAGCCTAGGAGCACTCAATCCAAGAATAGGAAGTTGCGACCTAAGAAAAGATCAATCAAGAATGCTAAAGTAGAAGAACACCCTAGGACTCTGAATAAGACACACGCTGCCTCCACTATAGATATTGCGCCTAGCAAATGTAATAGAAATAGTGATGTAACGAATGCTAAACCATTAAGTACTTTTGATATTCAGTCCGATGCACCTTGTGTTATTTGTGGTAAAAGTATGAATTCTGATTGCCATGATAAATGTGTTGCTAAAGCTATAATCTCTCGCTTAAGGAATCCTAAGAACCGGAATACCTCTAGGCCAACTAATCTTTCTAAGTCTGTGCTTGGTAGACCGCCATCTTTAGATTCTAATATACGCATTGCTGTCCCTCAGTAGCTCCAGCTTTCACCTCCTAGGAATGTAGTACCACCTAGTGAATTCACTAAGACTAAAGCAAAGAGTAGTTATAGATGGCGGAAATGGATATATAACACACTAGGATTTAAATGGATACCTAAAGCTATTGATGTTTGTATATCTACTAAACGCTATGGAACCCTCTAACATTTCGGGTTCCACATCTACTTCTATTCCATCCTGTGTCGTGTGTAATGCAGTGATACGATCATTCTCTGGATTGTTGATAGCGGATGTTCCCGACACATGACAGAAAACTTAAACTGTTATCAAACTTTATTGCAAAGTTCATTGGCACCGCCAGTTCGGGAATGATCACTTCGCACCTATCATGGGCTACGGAGATTATGTCAATGGGAACATCGAAATTAGCAGGGTTTACTATGTGTAAGGCCTCGGTCACAACTGCTTTCAAGAGGTCAATTTTGTGATGGAGATTTGGAGGTTGCTTTTCGGGAGAAAACTTGTTTCATTCGTGATCTACAAGGAAATGACCTTATGTCTCGCTCGCGTAATTCTAGTCTCTACACTATCTCTATGCAAGACATGGTTGCTTCCTCTCCCATTTGCTTACTTTCTAAGGTAACATCAACAAAATCCCGCTATGGCACCGCCGCTCTCACATCTAAACTTTCAAACCATCACCAACCTTGCTCGACACAAACTAGTTGAAGGACTCCCACGATTCCGGTATTCAAAAGATCACCTTTGCTCAACTTGTGAACAAGGGAAAAGCACTCGTGCTCATTTTCTTTCAAAGGTGGAACACGCTCTCAAAGATGTGCTTCATCTTCTTCACATGGATTTGTGTGGCCCGATGCGCGTGCAAACGATCAATGGCAAACGCTACATCTTAGTAATTGTTGATGACTACACTCGATGGACTTGGGTCTACTTTCTTCGTAGCAAAGACCAAGCTCCACAAATGATCATCACATTTCTCACAAAAATACGTGTTCACTCCGCAACACCGCCGTAATCATCGTAATGCATAAAGGAACTGAATTTGTTAACAAAACCCTTCGTGAATTCTATGAGAAAGTGGGAATTCAAAGATCAAACATCTATTGCACGCATACACCAACAAAACGGAGTTGTTGAAAGACGAAACCGAACGCTAGTGGAAGCTGCAAGAACAATGTTAATAAATGCTAAACTTCCAGATTACTTATGGGCGTAAGTCGATCTATGCATGCTATACTCAAAACCGCTCTATGATCACCAAACGCCACAACAAAACACCTTTCGAGCTTGTCCATAACATAAAACCGAATCTAAAACACTTTCATGTATTTGGATCTCTTTGCTATCCGAATAATGATCGTGATGATTTTGGAAAGCTCAAAGCCAAAGTTGACATTGGAGTCTTTATCGGATCGTGATAATTCCAAAGGTTTCCGAACTGAATCGTCGTACAAAACAGGTGATGGAAACGATTCATGCTCATTTCGATGAACTTACCAAATGGCTTCGAGTATAACAGCTTAGAACCCGTCACAACCGCTTAAACTTCCTCAAACCCCATCATCGAAGAAAGCCCTCGCCTTACTCGCCACCAAATGGAAAGGTTATTTGCTCCTGCTCGACGATATTGATGAACGTGCTCCGTGTGTATCCGCTGTTTCCGCCGCACAACCCGATAATATTCCTATACCCGATACACTGCTACAACAACTATGTTGAAGAAGCACCTACACCAGCTTGACTCCAACACAACAGTTGAACACACCGCTTCCAACAATGATGAACCGGCTGATGATATTCTCAATGAAGTACCCCCACCTGCAGATTTTGATCCAAATGCGTTCTTTAACTCGTTTGCTAATGAGATCGCCGCACCGATGTCGCGAATCTTCCACAAACCATTTGAATCCTCGACCGCACAATGTATACCAACATCAACCCTCCACACATAGATGGACGAAAGACCATCCTCTGGAAAACATTATTGGCAACCCGAATCAACCAGTCGTTACGAGACAACGCCTTCACTCGACGGTGAACATTGCATTTATGCACTCACCGTCGCCAATCAACCTAAAACATCAAAGACGCAATGACAAAAGACAACCGGATTGAATCCATGCAAGAAGAACTCAACCAATTCAAACGCCTTGAAGTATGGGAACTGGTTGAAAGACCAACAGGAGTCTACGTCATTGGTCTCAAATGGATTTGGAAAACAAATTGATGTGAAGGGAACGCCATCCGAAACAAGTCACGCCCGGTCGCTAAGGGTTATCGCCGTGAAGAGGGATTAGACTTTGAAGAATCTTTTGCTCCGTTGCTCGCCTTGAGGTCGTTCGATATTTCTAGCATTCGCAGCTCATATGAATATAACGGTCTATCCGATGGATGTCAAAACTGCGTTTCTCAATGGACAACTTAAAGAAACGGTTTATGTCACCAACCGATGGATTCGTTGATCCCGAAGTTTCGAATCATGTCTACAAACCTGAACAAAGCTCAGATGGTCTCAAACAAGCTCCTCGGCATGGTACGATAAGCTATCATCTTTCCTCATTGCTAATAATTTCACCAAAGGTTCGGTTGACCCAACTCTTTTTATACAATATCACGGGAACATATCTTAATTGTTCAAATTTACGTGGATGACATCATTTTGGGTCTACACATAAAAAGTTTTCAATCGCTTTTGCAAAACTAATGAAGAAAAATTTTGAAATGTCCATGATGGGTGAACTTACATTCTTTCTCGGACCGCAAGTTCATCAATCACCCCGTGGTATTTTCTTGAGTCACTCCAAATATGCCCTTGAATTGTTAAACAAATTTGGAATGAAAACCTCTGACACCTATGCCACACCAATGGCTCATACCAAGAAGTTAGACGCCGATTTACATGGGAAATTGGTGGACCCTACAAAATACCGTAGTATTATTGGGTCTCTCATGTATCTAACAGCTAGCAGACTGGATATTGTCTTTGCCGCTTATCTATGCTCCCGCTATCGCGACCAACTCAAACCCACCTCTCGAGGCTAAAAGAATCCTCCGATACATAAAGGGAACCATTAACTTGGGGATCTGGTATCCGAAGGATTCCGGTTTTGAACTAATCGCTTTTTCAGACGCTGACCACGCAGGATGCTTAGACTCACGGAAAAGCACTTCAGGAGCTTTACAATTTCTTGGAGATAAACTGGTGTCTTGGCAATCGAAGAAGCAGGATTGTACATCGCCTGCCATCAACCGGCAGTAATATGTAGCCATGTCCGCATGTTGTGCTCAAGTCATATGGATGAGAACACAACTTAAAGACTATGGTTACGATTTGACGTAATCCCGATGTATTTGCGACAATCGGAGTGTAATTGCAATCTCGTGCAACTCGCCAAAGACTCGAAATCAAAGCACATCGATCTTCGATATCATTTCATCAAGGATCACGTGGAACAGGTACTGTTGAATTATATTTTGTGGGTACAGAATACCAATTGGCGATCTTCTCACCAAAGCCTTGCCTCCCGCTAGGTTTAATGAGTTGGTCCACCGGATTGGTATGAGGTGTTTGACTCAAGAGGAATTGGATGATCTCCTAAAACAGCCTTTAAAACCTCAAACACCAAATTCTCTTTTGTAAATTATTTTTCAAAAACAAAATACAAAATTATAAAACCTGATAAAAACAACAAAAATATTCTTCTAATCTACTTTTCTTTCAATATTGCAAGTACATTTTTCCGTCAACACTTTAATCTTTCAAAATTCAGTATTTTTCCGATCAAGTGTTGAGGGTGAGAAAATAAACTTAACCTGCTTCAAAACATCTGTGTACTTGCATGTTATCATATCTCGGTTGATTTTTTACAAATGGTGGTACATTTTCTGGTTCAAAGACACTCCTCAGACTTAAATTAATAACCTTTCATTATTTTCTCAAGTCGAGGGGGAGTGTCGCCATTTTCTTTCCTAAAATCTTCGTTTGGTAACCAAAATGGAAGTTAAATGGCGTTGTTTGAAAAAGGAAAAGGTGGAGGGACCAAAACTGTCAAAACCTTAAAGTTATTTTTAATAACACCCCCACCTAACTTTCACTTCTCATTTATTACTCAAAACCTAAAACCATCCTACGCATTAGAATTCACTCAAGAAACCGTGTTTTTGATCATCATCTTGTAAGTGTTTTTGTGATCACAACATGTTTTATCATAAGGTTTTGAATTTCATGAAAATCCTACGGCTAAAACGTTTTCTAAGCGTGATTATGTGTTCTTCGCTATGCGTAAGAACACACAATCAACATGTGTGTGTTTGTGGTGTAATGGTTTGTGTCAAAACGTTCAAAATACATCAATGATACCATTTTTACCATCAAAATCCACCCATAAACACGAATTGATGATTTTTGAAAATTAGGGTTTATGAGTCGAATTGGGTATTTTCAAATGTGAAGTGTTTTGGTCAAAAAGATTGTTGGGTTATGGTCTTATGGTGATGAATTGATGATTTTCTTGCTTTATAACCACCCATAAACTCTAAATAATCAATAATTTGGAATTAGGGTTTAAAGTTCATAAGTTTGGGTATTTTTGATTCACCATGAATTGGGTGTTATAACTTGGTATAAAGACTTCCTCAACTCTCTTAAGCTACCATAAAAAGTTTAGTGCATAATCTATGGCTAGAATCCATACGCGTAGATTTAGGGTTTAGGCTAGGCGTATGTATTCTACGCTAATGCTTAAAATGAGCTAGTATGTTGTAATCTGTGATAAAATGATGTTTTGTGTTAACTTTGATGGTTTGATAAACTTATTTCGTGCTTGTTACCGTGAAAATCGAATCAAGGTCATTTGCACTCTACGCATAAGGATTACCCTACGCGTAGTCATGTTACGCGTAAGAATAATCCTACGCATAACAGCTACGCGTAAGGTTCTACAATGGACTACGCGTATCCTATGAAGGATATGCGTAAACAAGGACCTCTACGCGATAAGGTCAACTCTTACGAGTAGCCTTACGCGTAAGGTTAATATATGCCTACGCATAAGCTCTACGCATAAGGTCTCCTTTTCCTACACGTAACACTTCTTACGCCGTAGTTAGATTCTACGCGTAAGTCTACGCCTAAGCATATATCATTCCCGCTCACGCATAACTTTGCCAAAACTACGCTTAACCCTGGATTGACCTTCATGATGAATTGTTACTTGTACAAACTTGTAAATAAACTAATCATATCATCACTAATCCTAAAATGTCACTAATAAACTGAAATCGTTTGATATGTTGTGAACAATAAGTGATAAAATAAACTTTAAAACTTAAAGTTAACTAACTCACGAAACATTTCACGACGCCATTGGACTATTGAATATACAAGTGACTTAGGACTCGTAACAATCATTGACACTGCTCACTCAATAACTAGACAATAAGACCTTCGTTGACTAACATTATGTCTTTCGATATGTTGGTTCTTTTGGCTAATGTTATTTCGGATCACGACATGGCTGAACAAATGAATATGGATGCACCCAAGTTCTCTCCATTGCCGATATCTATCCTCATGGCTATCCAATGAAGATAGGAAAGAATAATCTCCGTGTTGACTTTGACAACCTCACTTGCTCTAAATCTTCGTGTTTAATTGCTATTGACATTCGAGGACTCATCCGTACGTAACATGCTTTCACACTCGCAATCGCTCCTCGAGATCTACATCCAACAGCTTCGGAACACTATGGAAAGGGTCAAAGGACAAACCGCCGTGACGGTGACTCAATCACAAACAAGTCACCATTACACCCGCAGACTTAAGGGTCGTTCTCCTAATTCCCGATGTCGATCCAACCAAACTATATGCCACACCCGCCAAGAGCTCACTCTCCAATTCTTAATCAATATCGGTTATGACGAGGCTACCGGAGTAATCACCAAGCACTCTCACGTAGAGCTTAAGAGTATTCCTCAACCCCGGAGAACACTCTACATGATCATCACCAAGTTCTGCTTCGTCGGATACGCTATGAGCACCCTAAGCTCATGGAACCGCAAATATTCTGGGCATTGGTCAACAAGAAACACATCGCTATCGAAGCTCCGATTTGGGATGACATGATGTCATTTCTCAACAAACTTGGCTCAAAGATTCCCTACATCAGATATACAAAATTGTTGATCCAGAGAGCACTTGGACTTCATCCCGACATTCCCAAGAGGCTCAATGACCCCAACAATCACGACATGTTGACGGAACCCATTCTATCTGTTAGAATCAAGGAAACGTCTACAAAGAAACAAGGTGCCTGTGCTACCGATTTCCTTCTAACCAAGATGTCGAAAGCTCAAACGCATAAAAGGTATCCGAAGCGTTAGACAAGGCAAAGTTGGTCATCTCGACGAAAAATCTTCGAACACCTGTAAGGAGAACCAAAAGAGGAAGTGCAGGAAGTACGGCAAGTACTGTGAGTCAAAGGAAGTTCCCCAAGAGGAACCCTCCTTCAAAGAGGATTGTTCCATCTAAGGAAGCCGCTCCCATCCCAATTCCCAAACCCGAACCGCAAAGAAAGCTTGTGGACTAAAGCTCAAGGTACCGACACGATGAAGAGATTACCTTCTCGACCGCAACCGTATCCCTCCTCCGCAGCCTAAATCTACAAGTCCAATAGCCGAACATGGAAAAGGAAAGACTCCTGCACTCGAGTCTCATGATGAAAGCTCTGAAGATGAAGAAGAGCAACCGGATCAATCCTACAGAAGAAGTTTAAATTAGTTAGACAAATTCAAAAGTCAAGAATTTGCAAAAGATCAAATGGGTGGCCCCGAGGATCAAGTGGTGCTGTCCACTCTTCACCGTGTCCCGATGCGGTTAATCAACCCGATAAAGGATCCGGTGCCACCACTCTTGTGCAACAACCAACGCTTGTGAAGGAGTCTACTGATCTTAACATTGAGGAACCGTAAAAGAATATGACCGAGAAAGAGAAAACTGATGAAGAAGCTAAGGAACAGACGGAAGAAAAGGCTAAAACTGACATGATGACGAAGAAGATTATGATGACTTTCTTCTCAGCAGTCCAACTCGCTCCAAGGAGGATACTTCTGCACCTCCAAAGGACCCCGAATCTCCTCATGTCCCTCCTCATCGATTCTTCATCTCACTCATCACCACCACCATCAAAAAGATCAACAAAATCATCATCCAAATCTGTGAAGAAACCACCTCGATCTTGGATTTCTCAAGCTCATTAACGGATTCACAAAGCATCAAACAAGTCGAAAGAAAACGTGCTCTACAAAAGCTAAATTTCTTTGTCGATCACATACAAAGATATGTATGACGAGCATGACAAGATGGAGAAAGAAAGGGAATTTGTTCCGAAGTTCATGAAGAGTCATCGTAAAGAGGAACTGAACGAAATGATCGAAGGTTACGCTAACAAGTACCTTCGTGATATCGCTCCTAAAATCCAAAAGGAACTGGAAAAGACAGCAAGAGATCATACTCACAAGTTTCTTCTTGACACTGTCCCCGGTGTGACTAGAGAAATATTTTCCGGATAACTCACCCCTAACATCGTAGCATTGGTTAAAAATACAATGGCCAAAGAAGCCGATCTCTCGAACTGAAGTTAATCGCTCAACTTGTGATACAAATGTCAAAGCGATCCGAACGCTTACTCGATGAAGCTAAATTTTTCGAAAATCTACTTGATTTTCAACTCAGATCATCATGCAAGGAGTCAACCGATCAACCCAAACGACCAAGAGATGACGATGATAAGGATAAGGAATCGCACCTAAACGCCGTAAGCCCGTAAATCTACCTCTATGCCACCTCCTCCATCACGAACTTCTTCTCAACAAAAGTCTCCAGCACCTCGGTCTTCTATCGATAAACCTCGACGATTCCGAAGTTACCACCCCCGACTCATAAAACGGTGATTACTTTGAGTATACGGGTGGTGACGATGAAGAGGTCCTTGAGCCCCGACAACAACCCACTTCACCCAAACAAGTGCGTAAACCAAGATCATCATCAAGGCCTTCCAAAAAGAAGAAGAAGACGACTCAACCTGGAGTTGTCTCATGGCTAGATGACGATAAAACCGAAGAGTTTGAATGGTTCTCCACACTTGTCAATCAAACTCCCTACCCCGATGAAGGTCAAGAATTGGTAGACGGTTCTACATTGGAGCACGCAAAACTTTTGCAAGAAAAGTTCCATGTGAAGAAAATGACGAAATCTTAATTGAAGCGAATCAAGAATGAAGCATTCCAACTTCTTAAAGACAGCTCAAAGCCGCCGAGGTCGAATATCATCTTGAGAACATCGCTCGAGCTATGTCTAACGACATGGATTGGCTCAATCCCGAAGCAAACATTGACTTCACACAAAGGGACAACCCTCCATACTACACCGATTGGACCAAACCCTACCGACCATTGGCCAAACAGACGAACCACGGATTCCCTTCCGATACTTCTTTAACAGAGACCTGGATTTTCTCTTACACGGTAGCGATGGTTCGCGAAAATACGCTACATCATTAACTCTTCCATTCCCAAATGCTATTTACTCAAACCGCATAGCTATCGAGGAACGTGCAAATCACTTGTTTTCTCGACAACGCAAGCATACGACCAAGATGCATTGTATGGGATTCATCATTGGCTTGAACGCCGAAGAATCTACTACGTAAGCTGCCGGTTCAAAAGTCTCAACATGCAGTGTATAGTTCTAAGGACATCGTGGCCATCAAACACATTGATCTCAAGTCTAAGTGGGACTATTCATTCTTAAAGAATATCATAGTCAAACGACAAGATGAACAGGACTATGGATTCTCCGAGGGTGACTTTGAGAACTTGTCCCTCAACGACATCGAAGACATGTACCTTGCCAAGGTACATGGTCGTATGAGACAATTCTCGACTGAAGTTCAACGTGAATTTATCAAGTCAGTTCTCATCTTCATTAGACGTATTGTGATCAAAGAACGTGTTGAAGATATCCAGATGGTCGTTGAATCTTATCGACGCTGTCAACCTCACTCCTCCAATGCTTACTCTTCCCGATCTCAATCAGCCTACCTCAATATACGCCATCAAGAAACCTTTCGGAGTTGTTTACCGCAGTTAACTTCAAAGAAACTGCTTAATGGCGTGTAGTGATCTTCGTAAATTCGGGATCATACTTTGAAGCTGGTTAGGGACGGATTAGCATACGTGTTGAAGGATATACGCCGAAAGTGGGATCTCGTAAGCCGGAATTCTCGTGAAAGGAGGGATGTGAGAAGGATCATCACCATGATTGATGAACGGTTGTTCGACGGGATCGCCTCAGACGATTGGAGAGCTATGTTGGTGGTCGACCCAGAGAAACATCACCGCTTTCAACGCCTGCGCGCACTCCGGGAACATCACTACACTTCCCGGTACCCCTTGAATTGTTTCCTTCATAATTTTGGATGTATGATTAAATATGTCTATGGCTTGTGCACACATAACAGTGTACAACCCGTAATTGTCAAGAAAGGACCCCGTGGTACGCTTCTGCCACAATCCTTATAAAAGGAGCGAAAGCTTCTTACTTTTGAGTAAAACCTATCAAACCTTTCATTTTTCAAGGTTTTGCTCAAAAGAACAAGTACTTTCCCTTAAGACTTTCAAAACCTCAACCGTTTATATCACTTGTTGAGGGGAGTATTTGAAACTTTGTTCACAAATTGTTCACAGTGGTCATTCTTCCCGCAACACTCGAAATGGTCATATTTATTCTCAAACGCTTCAAAAATAACACTTTAATATGCCATTTTTGAGGGGAGAAAATTGTGTGATAAGAAATATGTTGTACAAAATGCAAATGAATCTGGTACCTCGTGACTTAACCAACGAATTGACGGTACTTAACTGTTAGTAACTCGAAAAGACTTGTCCCGACGGGTAATAATTTCAAGCTAGTTCGCTAGTGATGTAAACGTGTCTCGCAAAGGACTTGTCCGAGTAGAATGTACCATTCGAGAAACTTTTGATAGACATGAACTCCGACGGGTTTGACAACCTTCCAAGGTTTGTCTACACCTTCAAGGTAGTTATTAGAGCTAGTTGTCACCTAAAAGCCGACAATGTAACTCTTTAACTATGCAACGTAACCGTGTCTCGCGGGGGATTGTCTATCTTCAGTGGATCAATTCAAAAGTGCGCGCTTCTTTCCTCACTGCATTTAACCATTAAAACTATTAAGCACATGTGGAGGGGAGTATTTATGCAAAACATCATCTCTCACAATGGTTCAAACATGTTTTTCATTAACAAACCCTTTGAGAGACATTTTTTCATACAGGGGTTTTAATGGCAAACATAGGTTAGTCATGGAGTTATAAGGTGACTAAGGTTAGGAATAACCGTCCTATGATCCGCCAGAGTCGGAGGGATCTACCCAAGGACACTACCATTAGTTAGTGTTAGAAGTCCTTAGGTATGATTGTAAAAAGGAGAAAATGAGAATCGGAGAAAGAAGGAGTTGAAGAATTAAAAAGAAATGCAAAGAAAAGGGTGAAAAGAAATAGGCCTCCCGATTATTCAACTTAGGCGCATAACCGGTTCAATTCATATGCTACTGGTTGTCACTTAGTGACGCCGGTATTGAAGATTAAAATTCGTCATGGACCCAAAGGACGCATGCACTAAACCTTCTTATCCACTCAAGTTTCTCTCAACAGAAGCTTGTTTCATTCTCACAGGGAACCCTACGTAAACTTTCGGCTTTCTCTTAGAGATTGCTGGTATTGAAGAAGGAGACCCTCTCCCTAGTCTCCGCTCCAGAAAACCAAAACGCACTATTGAGTCTAGAGCCACGAGATTCATCAAAAGATCTCTTAGGAACACTTGACATTTAATCACTTGATGATCAACTAATAAGATCATCGGTGGTTCATATCGAGTCCTTCACAGATCTTAGCAACTGTCGAGAACATTTATGAGAGGTTCACATCGTGATCCTCGTGATTGAATGGAAACTCCGCCGTGGTCAACATCAAACAGCCTTGTCCAGGTCACTTCGTAACTCCCCGTGGATTACGCGGAGTGTGTCTCAAACGGTCTACAGTCGTGAGGTGATGCTTCGTGTACCTCACGACTCATCAACTCGTAGATGTACTTCGTACATCGCGTTATCTCACTTGTGGGACTCCAGTTCAGGACGGCCTTTGTAAGAATTAGAGTTGTGTCCTCACACTATGCCGTTGACACTCTCGAAGTTCAAACTTGTAAGTGCCGGAAACCGCTTATTACTAACCGCTTGAAATGTTTTCTTCTTATGGAAGCTCTGGAGCGGGATGATCGTTCTGATTCTTCTCATGCTCACGCCAACATCATCACTAATGGAAGTTCTATTCAAAAGCAACACAACCGTCATAATGATTCTTCGTCAAACCAAAGAATCTACAAAGTTAAAGACTTAAAGAACTTCATCAGGATTGAATTCCAACGTCAAAGAGCGTGTGAGCATGTTGAAGAATGACGTGGAGACACCGGAGCAACGAAGCGCACTGAGGCGCACCGATGCGCATAACAACATACTATCACTCTCACCACAAAGAACAATGATCAAAGAACAAAGTTAAAGATGACGTCAAAGCATAACTGTTCAAAGATAACTATCTCTACACCGGGAGATTGTTCGAATCAAGGCAATTCTTCTCACAAGAAAGAAGAATGTCGAAGACGCCATCGCTACTATTACATCAACGCCTTCACCGCTTTCATTCATATATACTTGAGGGGGAGATTGTTGGAATCACTCCTAAACAGGATTTCAAGTATTTATATTTCATATGTAATAGGTAGCTTTATTATGGCCTTTATGTTTGTTTAAGGTCAAGCTTATGTAGAAGGCCCATAAGCTTGACCCAAGCCCAATAAGGATAGGAAGGGAACTAGGAGTGTTGCCCTAGCTTCCCTCCTATAAATACCTCTTGTAAACCTTCATTTGAAGGTTGATTGTTCAAGTTTTTCTCTTTCACTCATACCTACGCATAACCGGTCATATTATTGTTTGTGTGTGTGTTAGAGCTTGTTCAATCGCCTCATCTCCTTTCTTATAAGCTTGTGTTGTAAAACTAGTGACCTAACACCTTACCTCATCCCACTTGGCATTAAATGCCTCCTCTCACATGAAATATCTTGTGGATATTTTATTACTGCAGAATGCACTTTTATTGTGCACTGCAACTGTTCTCTTGAAAACCGGGAAATTACTGCGGGTAGTGGAGTAGGTGGCATTAAATGAGGTAAACAAAACATTTTCAAAAATTGACTTTACAAATCCTCATTTAGGCAAAAATTACCCCTCTCACCACTCTATAATTACCCCTCTCAAAAACACTAAAAACACACATAAAGATTTTCTGCATCTAAACTCTGTCAAAATTACTTCTCAAACCCAGAAATCTTTGTGTTTTTAATCCTCTAAAACAACTTTTTCACTAAAATCTTCTCTGTAATCAATTTACAAAGGTTTTTCATCACAAACCCAAGAGACTCAAAACACTTTGATTGTTCTTGTCAAGAAAATTTTTCAAAACCCTAAAAATACTTTCAATGAAAATGGCAAGAACACAGTCTCTTCATTTTGCACCATAGTGGGTAGGGGATCAAAGTAATGTTGAATTTAAAACAAATAATGTTATAGGAAATTTTGAATACCCCCCAAATGTCCCAGCCTATAAGGACATAATGAAGTTTTTATTCAACTGCCCACTGAAAAAGGCCTTTACTCAGTCCCCATCATTTCTGTACCAAAACCTCCTCAGGGAGTTTTGGGTTACAGCAGTGGCCTATGACCCGACACCCTCTACTGATGAGACTGACCTACGACCACTCAGGGAGTATCTCATCAAATTCAGTCTTTTTAACGGGGAACAGTACCACCCTGGATTATAAAACTTTTTGTACTACAACAGGGTTAGACTATAATTCAGGAGTCTATGTTGCCCATCCTGAACCCTACACAGTTAAGGATAGGTTAAAACAAATTGTTTCGGATCCAAAATTTTTGGACAGAACCCCAGTCACCAAGAACTCATTTCCTGCTACTTGGAAGATCCTGTTCACATTTGTGATTCAGGTTCTCGGCGGGAACCACTCATCCACTGAACAAGTTAACTCTATTCAGTTGATGGTGGCATACTGCTTGATAATTGGGGTCACTATCGACATTGGGAATATCATTTACAGTGATCTCGTAACCAAGCTACTGAGCAAAACTAGGATGAAATATGTTTCGTATCCTAGGTTTGTCTCATGTGCTTTACAAGTGTTACTGGGTTGCAATTACCCTCATGAATACAAATACACTGCTATCCTGAGTCAATCAAACTTTCAAAAAGACCCATCCCAAGTCACTGAAATAGAATTGACGGCCCATATGGTTGCTGTAAACAACCAGAGGGACTCAGTGTCTCCAAACCCTGCTCCTAAAAAGAGAAAGGGGAAGTCTCAGACTGGGAATAAGACCAAACCCAAGTCTCAGGGCCCTGAGGCTTCTGGAGCACATCCTAAAAGGCACAAAAAGCCCCAGACTGAAAAGACAATGGTGACCAAGCAACATCCACCCCGGTGACAACGAAGGACACTGATACATCACAGTCAGTGCCCTTGGTCCCAACTACTACTCCCCAAGATCCAGAGGGAAACATACAACCCGCTGGTAGGGGAGCGCCTTCCACAATGCCCAAGGATGACATTCGCAAATCACAGCTTTTGTCTGAGGGCCAACTGAATGATCCCAAAGACTCAGAGGGAACTGAACAACCCGTTGATAGGGATCTCACTGCCACTGCTTCTAGGGATAGCACTGGGAAAAACCCATCAGTGCTTGAAGGAGCAACGGGGGACAAAGACTCAGAGGGATTAAAACCACCCGCTGATATGGAACCCATCACCACCACTGGTTTACTGACAGTTGCTGAGGTTAACGAAATTTTATTCTCTGATGAAGAACAAGCTGAAAGTGAAGATGAAATTCTATCAGCAGGAGAAGAAGTGGACGCTGATGTTCAAACTGAACAAGAGCATCAGCCTGATCCACAAGAGCCTAAAGAGTCACCTTTCCAGCCTGAAGATAATGACTCTGACTCTTCTTCATCTTCCTGTCCTGAAGAATTCAGAAAGTTTGATAATACTCTTCCACTGACAGAGAGGCAACTAGTTATGTGGATCACTAAAGCTTCAAGGAAGCTATATTCTGGGGTTACAGAAACATTATGGGATCAACACACTGAAGCTGCTGCCAGCTATGCAGATCTGAAGGCTGAGGTACATGCTTTTGATGCAAACACTGATGAACACAGAGATCTCATGTACCAACATCTTCACAGACTGGATGAAAATCCGGTTAAATTTATAAAGCACCTTCAGGGTTGTGGGACAAAGATTGATGAAATCAGGGACTCGGTCAAAGAAGACCCAGCACTCAACTCCAAAGTGCTGGAGGCTAATGAGGCTTACTTGAAAAATTCCTCAGGCCTCACTGAACTTATCACCATGTTCAAAACTGCCAATAATCAGGGTCTTCAATCTTCAGTTCAGTCTCTTCAGGCTACACTAGGTTCTTTGGATGCTCAGGTGACTACTTTGGTCAAGGCATCATCTTCAATGGCTTGGAATCTTGGGCCTAGAATGACTGCTTTGGAACTCTCTCAGGCTAATCTAGCAGAAAAAGTCACTGATATTCAGAAGGATACAACTGACATTAAGGCTATGGTCACGGAGATCTACCAAGCCTTCAAAGGTCAAGCAACACCAACTCCCCCAGTGTCCGAGGCAACTCTTGCTCTCACTGATATTGCAGCAACAATTGAGGGGGAGAAGACCACTGAAGAGACTCCTCTCACACTGAGGGGGAGCCAGCTCAACCAGTCTCTGCAACACCTATTTCATCACTCCCACCAGTTTCAGCAACACCCTTATCATCAGTCCCACCAACAACAACAACAATCATGACAACAACACCCTTGGTAGCATCATCTTCCTCAGGCCAGGACAAAGGAAAGGCCATAATGCAAACTCCTGAGCCTGAGAAGATTCCCTATATGATCGGCAACACTCAGTACCTGCTCACACCACAACAGCTAACTGCCTATCTTGCAAAGGAAGAAAGGAGAAAGAAACTAGCTGAAGAAGAAAGAAAGAGCAAAGAAGCACTGGTACAAGTTGTTGCTGAGGAAGCTGAAAATATTGGCATTGATCCTAAGAAGCTTCAAAAGGGTCAGGCTGGACAGAAGTTCAAGGATGCTCAGGCTGCTAAAATGGCTGAAATGAAAAAGAAATTGGATGAAAAGAACAGGAGAGTTGCAGCCATCAGGCAAGAAAGAATTGACCACTACAACTGGTCAATGACAAGCAGAAGGCTGCCTGAGAAAATCACAAATGTTAGAATCATCCCCAAGTCCAAACCACTGCAATGAATGTCTATAGGGGGATGATAAAATGCATTTCGAGGTTCATGATCCCATGAAATTCACTAACTTTGGGATCACTGAACTCAATGAACTTGGTCCAAACATTGAAAAGAAGCAGAATGCTGTGGTTAAGGAGCTGATGAAAAACCTCAGTAAAAGGTATGAAAGACTGAGAGAAGCACTAGCACAACTGGGGATTCAGCCAGCCTTGATTGCACCACAAGGATCTCAGTCTCAGCCAGCCCAAGGCAAAAGAAAAAGGGTTGAGTTCGAGCCTGAAATCTAAGTGCCTGGCCTGGAATGCAATAGGGAGATGCCTGAAGGTGTAAAGTTTGTAAACTGTCTATGCATTGAAAAGCCTGAAAGAGGAATTTTCTACATTGATGTCTATAGAAACCCAGCATTCCAAAGGTGGAGTGACATAGATCTTGCAGGAGTGCCTACAATGGCAAGCTATCTACCAGTGGCCTCTCAAATCAATACTCCAGAAAACGAAAGGTTTTGCAAAGACCTGAATGCTAAGATAAGAGAGCACCCTGACAAAGAAGCACTCCTCAAGAAGAAGGTTAAGCTTGAAGCACTGGGGATCCATCTTGATTGACATCATTATCATTTATCTTTTGTGCTAGTGATAGGAACTATGTAATTGATCAATAAACGATGTATGTTTTGTTAAAATATTCAGTGTTCCTTATTATGTTCATTAGTACATTCAGTGTAAGAATAAGCCAACTGTTCACTTACACTGATCAAACACAGGCTATTTGTATATCCAAATAGGGGGAGACTGTTGGGTTCAGTAAATACCCAAACCCCTTAAGTCTAGGATTTGAATAGAAAATACCCTAAGTGTTTAGACCGTTAACACTAACAGGTCACTGAGTGCATAGTCACTCAGTGAGCCATCTTCAGGATACTCAGTAAGAGGCGAAGAAGAAGTCTTTCCACTCAGTAAGGCGGAACTTAAGGGGTGAAGACTGAGTCAAGAAGAAGATGGTGGATTTAGTGGGTGATGACAATAACTCACTGAATCCCTAAACTCCTCACCAGCTACTTACACTGAGGACTAACTGAAGTAGAAGACTGAAGGCAATGAAGGCTGAAGAATGAGCGGGATAATGTGGGACAAGTTTGAATCAGATAAGAAGAAGTCCTTATCAACCAAAGTCAACTTTCCATGAATGGCAAAATATCAGGCTCAGTGTCATCACTGACTTATGGAAAGCATCCTTGTCTCTTACTTAATATATTCTTTGTAAACAGAGACAAAATACATCAGTATTTTGTCTTCTGTAAAATGTCAGTTTGTCACTTAGGATAAAGTTAATACTCATACTTGTATAAATAGCATAAGAGATGGAGTGAAAGATCTAAGCTTGTGAATTGTAAAAACACACACACACAAGCCATCTTTCACTCCTCCAAATACAACTCAGTCCCTAAGATAGCTCAGTGGTTCCATAGTAGTTGTGCTCAGACTTAGCCTGAGCTTAGTGAGGAGTTACCAACCCTTTGTCGTTTCAATCCCAAGTACAATTCCGCAAGTACTTGGGTAATGTATTCTTTTTGATTCATTTCTAATAAAGAATATTATGTTGAAAATTTATCAGTGTGTTTTTACTTATGTCATTTCAATCATTGATTCACTATTAGTTTGTTTTTAAATACTTAACTGTTTTTATACGATAGTGAATAGGGAACAACACCGACCCAGTCTCTAAAACAGTTTCCGATTCAACCTGTCGGGTCGAACCGGGTTTTGAAAACATTGTATGAACGTCAACTTATACGTGCAATGTTTTTTTATATACATATATATGGGTGTGAAGTAATTGAGAGTAAAAAAAGTTAATAGATTAAATCTAAAATATTTAAATATTTAATATATTGCATTGCATTTTATAAGTAAATGTATTTTAGTATAATCATATTACTTTTTTTTTTAAATTTAAGTTTTTAAATTTTAATCAAACACGTTTTTCCATTATACTTAGTATAGATAAAGCTTTTACTTATTTTTCTTTGGGGAGAGATCTAGTGAGAAGAGAAAATAAAATGAAAAGAGTGAGAAATATTCTTGGTTACACATTTCAAATAAAAAAAGAAATTTAAGGGAAGATGCATCTACTTTTGTAGGTGCATCTAAAATGTGCGGTTGTGATTTCTTCTCATCCTTCTCATTGTAATTTTATTTCTTATTTGATCCTTACTCATTTTTCTTTACCATATGAAAAATTGGAGATTGTACAAGTATCATTGTTTAAGTGTAAAAAGTTATGCCATAATGAGAACATAGTCGAATCACAAAATGAGAAAAGTTCTATACGGAACAAGTTTTATCTAAAGAACAAATAAGTAGATCTCAACCATCCATCCCTTTAAATCCAATGGATTAGATTAATTTATATTTTAAATTAAAATTATACTTAGGGGGCTTTTTGGTAAATGCACATTATTTACTAAACCACCCAAAACACACACAAATCATACACACGCTCTGGTTATCTTTTCCCCCAAACCACCAAACGACTTCAATCCATCGGAAACCGCCCCCAAACCACCCAAAACCACCTCGAAACCCTAATTGTGAAACATCATTCAGTTAAAATGGATATTCGAGACGAATTATCTCTATCTAAGGTCGATTCATCGGCCAAATCTGATTCATCTAAAGTTTCCGATCAAGATAATCTTCGAAATGTCGATTCTGATATATTTTTAACTTACTTGGTTCTATTAGTCAGTAGATGTTGCTTCATTGCTTGTTTTATTGCTTATTATTTCTTATTTGTTGATTAGTTATAAAATAGAACTAGTAGATGTACCAATTGAGGTTGTGATGGAATGAGTTTTTGGATTAGCTTATTTTTTGCTTATAGGAATCAGTAGATTGAATATTTGGTGATTGATTAGCTTATTATTTTGCTTATAGGAATCAGTAGATTGTAGTGTTTACTGATTTTAGAGTTTTTGGATTAGCGTTTACTGATGTTAGAGTTTTTGGATTAGCGTTTACTGATGTTAGATATTGTTAGCGTTTACTGACGTAACACAGATATTTCTAAGGTAAATCTACACAAATGAGTAGAGACAAAACAATGAAGTAAGTAGCAATGAATTAGTTGCATCACATGCCCGTAGTTTCATGAACAGAAAAGTAGCAATGAAGTAGAAGTAATCGGATAATGAAGTTGTCTAATCGTCATGCAAACATCGCACAGGGAAAGAGATATCGGGTCCAACGTAGGCGCATAGGCTGCATAGGTCACATGAACAGAAAAGTAAGTAGCAATGAATAGAAAAGTAAGTAGCAATGAAGTAGAAGTAATTGGATAATGAAGTTGTCTAATCGTTATGCAAACATCGCATACGGAAAGAGATATCTAGTCCAACGTAGGCGCATAGGTTGCGTAGATCAGGTGCTAAAGATTATGTTTACTGGTTTTTTGTACTTTGGTTAGCGTAGGCGCGTTGGTTAGCATGATATTGCGTAGGTTAGTTTACTTTGATGTTTGTTGTTGTGTTAGCGTTTATTGATGTTTGATACATCGATGGCATGATATTGCTAGGTAAGGATCTGTTAATTTAACGAGAATGTTAGTTAATGAGAATGTTATTACTAGTAGTAAACATATAACTTGATTCTTCTGATTTATTCTGAATCCCATCTGATTTATTCTGAATCCCATGAGATTCATACTGAATCCCATGAGATTCATACTGAATCCCATGAGATTCATACAGAATCTCATGGGATTCTGTATGAATCCCATGGGATTCGGTATGAATCCCATGGGCTTATTAATGCTTTTTATTGTATAACTAATGTTTTTTTATGTTAGGGGTTGTCAGTGGTTCTCCAACGAAGAAGTGAGTTACAAAATCAGATGTACGTCAGTTAGGGGTCGTTTAACTTGCAACTGATGTTGTTCAGGAGAAGGAAACGGTTGAAAAGGAGAATGCACTGGTTGAAAAGGAGAAGAAGGTGCCAGAGAAGAAGGTGTCGGAGAAAGAGAATGCACTGATGGGATTTTGTATGGATCCCATGGGTTTGATTTTGAATCCCATAGGATTCATTAGGAATCCCATGGGATTCCATACAAAATCCCATGGGATTTTTTTATCAATATATTTATTTTATGTCTTTTTTTTTATGTAGATTCCGATGATAAGCTGGATTTTTTTATGTAAGTTTTTTACTTTTTTGTTTTGTAAAGTGATTTTTATAGAGAACTCCATGGGATTCATATTAATCCCACGGGATTCATACAAAATCTCATGGGATTCATTAAAGAATCTCATGGGATTCTGTATGAATCCCATGGGATTCATACAGATCCCATGTGAATCTTATGCTCCAAATATAGTATTTATGCTCTCTCTTTTTTTAATATTTTTATAGAAGAAGTTGTTTGCCAAACTTCCGAGATTGTGGTGTGTTCACTATGTTACATATGGAAAGTTATTCTGGTGAAGCTGCTACAAAATGGGACTATGGGCTGGTACGTGAGTCTAAAGAGCAATTGGACATGTTGCGGCGATTGAGATTTAAATTTGCTACGAAGATCTTGTTAGATGAGCTTAACAAGCATTCTAGAATAGTCTTTATGTCCATGATAGAAATTTTATGACATTGTCTTTTGTTAAGTAGTTCCATAACTAAATTTTTAGTGATTATGTTTTGTTAAGTAGTACCATAACTAACTAAATTTTTAGTGATTATGTTTTGTTAAGTAGTACAAAGATCTTTATGATCACTTTGTTAAAATCCTTCTTTTTATGCTTTGTAGTTGTCAACTATCTTTATGTGATTTAGACAGAATCCCATTGGGATTCATTATAAATCCCATTGGATTTATATTAAATCCCATGGGATTGTCTAATAATCCCATGGGATTCATTATGAATCTTATGGGATTCATAATAAATCTGTCTTTTTTATGTTTTTTAGTTATGTGATTTACACATAATATAAATCCCATGAGATTCATTATAAATCCCATGGAATTTAATTGAGAGTCGGGCAGCAGTATAAACGAGTATTCAGCATTACTAACTTCCTCTCATTCGAGTACAACATGCAGTATTAAAAAAAATTCAAATATGTAAATAACTTAAATTTGTTCAAACATCAAATCATTTAAATATTCAAGTAAAAAAGAAAATAATTAACAAAAAATAAGAATATAAGTAACTTAAATTTGTTCAAACATCAATTGGTTTCGCCTTTCGCTTTGCCTTTGGGTTCATCAAACAAGGTGTTTTTGTATGCAAGTTGGTCTTCTCTCCATAATGGCCACAAGGCTTCATTTGTTTCTTTTTAACTTGAAGTGTTTTTTCTCTTTCACTATTTTCGCCTTTCATTGCGTTCTCCTTCTAAATCGGACAAAATGTCTACAAGTACATACCACCGACCCATCTTTCTATAGTATGCAGTACCTTTTTAAAACATAAGAATTAAAGAATTAAAATTCATAATGAATCACATGTGATTCAACATGAATCTCAAGTGATTCATTAGTCAATCCCATGGGATTCATAATGAATCCCATGGGATTGAGATTCATGCTGAATAACATGTAAAACACAAGAATTAAAGAATTAAATTTCATCCTGAATCCCAAGTGATTCATTAGTCAATCCCATAGGATTCATAATGAATCCCATGGGATTCATGCTGAATAACATGCAAAACAGAAGAATTAAAGAACTAAATTTAATCGTGAATCCCAAGTGATTCATTAGTCAATCCCATGGGATTCAAAATGAATATGAATTACATGGGATTCATGCTGAATAACATGTAAAACACAAGAATTAAAGAATTAAAATTCATCCTGAACCTCATGGGATTCATAATGAATCACATGTGATTCAACATGAATCCCAAGTGATTCATTAGTAAATCCCATAGGATTCATGCTGAATCCCGTGGGATTCTTTCATGCTGAATCCCATGGGATTCTTGCTGAATAACATGTTATTATTTGATGAATCCCACGGGATTTTCACTTTTCTCATAAACAAGCATTTTATCAAACAGTTGAAGGGCGACTAACTAGTATAACCAATCTGAATTAAAATCTCACAACACATACTCTAATTCAATAAGTACATATTAAAAATGGATAGTTTGAATTGCTTACAACAAATGTAATTCAACAATTCAATGACGGAGGCGGATCGACGGAGGAAGACGGATCGACGACAAAACAACAGACGGTGGTTTGATTGACAAAATGAAAGTTTGTGCGATGGTGATGAAGCCGACGGTGTTTGCATGGTGATACCGGCGGTTTCATGTGATTCCAGCGGTGTTTCCATGGATTCCGGCGGTGGATGATAGAGAGAGAAAGTCGATTAGGGTTTGATGAGAGAGAAACTGGAATGTTAAATGACAGGATTTGGGATTTTTGTTCTTATTATTGTAACATGTGATTTTACTAATATGCCCCTATTTGTTATTTTGAGATGAAATCTGGACCATTGGATGAAAGAAGATTGGATGGTTGAGATGATGTCATTTGTTCTTTGGATAGGAGGTGTTTTGCATAGATCTCACCTCATCACAAAATATGATAGTTGGTGAAAAGAATGATTTTAACTATTGTCTTAAAGTTTTTTATAAGAATGGTGTGGAAAGAGACATCATTTATCGTAACGCGCGAATACAATGCTAGCGGTATTTATTGAAACATGAAACTAGACATGTCAATCGTTTTTTTTTTTTTTAATTTTTAAACATGCACGACATAACTTTCTAACAACTTAAAAATAAGTTGTTTAGAAAAATATAATATTTTAACGACTATTTGTGCTTGGGGTTTTACAATCACATTCGAGATTTTAAATTGTGTGCTATACAACTTAAATTGATTATTGATGGGCAACAGATTTGGGCGGATTTAATTTTGGGGACACGACCACGGGTAAAACTTTTATAATCTTCCAAATTTGTACACCAAGACCGTAAATCTTTTCTGTCTCATAGATAATGAAAAATATAGTACATCCATATGCTGTACTTACCAATCTCTTTGTCATTTTTGGGATCATACACGATACATCATAATCTAGTTTTACTAAAAGAGTTTATATAAAGATGGACAATACATCTAAAAGGGTTTATATAATTAATACATCATCAAGTTATAAATTTTTTCATATTATAAACTTAGTTTCACTATGGATAAACATATACATAAAGCTTTTCATATCATAAAACACAACCAACATTTTCAAAAAGAAAAATAAAAATGAAATTTGAAAATAGTTTAGACTATTTCAAAATGTGAACCTTTTTTATTCTACTTAGGATTAAAATAGTATCTCATTATAGTTTACAAAATAATGAACATCTTCAAAAGGTTTTTGACTTCATAAATCATCATAGTAGATGCTCTAAGTGAATAAGTTAAGTTATAAAATTTTTAATTATGCAAATTGTAGTTATTGGTTTTTTTGCTACCGGTGATAAACGCAATAAAGGGGCATGATATACGACCCTTATAAGGGGTTCCAATCATCGCATGCATCGAAAAGTTGTACAATATACATCATGGTGTTGTACTATGTGCTTCGCGATTTGTAAGGTTGACTCATAGAGAGGGTTCCTATAACAAATTGTGCATTCAAACAAATGAGTGTCGTTATTATGCATATGTCAGGGTGGCAAAACGGGCGGGCCAAGCGGGCACGGGGTTACGGGCCAAACGGGTTATGGGCCAAACGGGCGCGGGCTAAACGAGCTCATGTTATACGAGTGGCTTTTAGAAGGACCCAAAACGACGAAATTAATTCCTCGAACGTAACACCTCATTTATATTTAAAAAAATAAACATAAGTTTTTCTTTAAAAACAATGTAATGTTCGAGAAAAACATGTGCCTATTATGCCCATTTAACTTCTAAACGGACAATACATGCCCATTTTAAAAAAAGATGAGGGCCCAAATATGCCTAAATCTTTTAAAAATTTGACCATTTAACCCATTTTTTTGATTTTGAGCACAAATCGCCACCGTGCATTAATGCTTATTTTGCGTTGATTTTTTGCGTCGTGTAGTAAGTAAATCATGGTATTGAGGTCGGTGGAAACATGCATTTTGTTGATTCTTGTAAACACTCTATTCTATATGTTGCTTAACTAAATCAAGGTTTTTCAACTTCCTGAGATATATGATCCTATTTGTTTGTTTAACTCTTGAAAAAAGAACTAATTAGGTGTTACGTACCCAAAGGTTATTTTGCCTGTTTTAAAACAACTCTTTCATCCGAGGCGTCAATGAATAAAAAAAATATGAAAGTTGATCTACCATTTTGACAAATATGAACCTTCTTGTTTTTGAAGTCCTGAGTGGAGTGATTTGATAGTTAAGAAAAATATGATAGAAGGTAAGAAAATGGTTGTGCTCATTGTGGTGGTTTTAGGTTCAACCTCACAGTTTTTTATTACAACGAAGTTGCAGCTGAAACTTATTTTGAACAAAAGAGATTTGGAAACCAAAATAATAAAAAGAAATTTTGAATATCCCTTATTATGGTTATAATTTTTAAAAGGGTTTTTCTATTTTTAACGCACCTTTGTAATTTTTATGATGCTCAAATAAAAAAATCTATATGTTTAAATTAATCTATGTCACCTTTTGATATTCTGTATACCAATTTGTTGTATTGTAACAAAAAAAGCCCTACCTAGGCTATCATCAGACCAAAAATTTCATAATATATCTGTTGTATCCTATCTAATGCATCAAAACAGATAGATGGTGCATCATATAGTCCATGATCCGTATAAGATCGAATATTTCTTATATAGACAACTCAATATTACATGTTTAGTGATGATATAACGCATTTTAAAAGTTATAATGGTGAGATAGGTAATAAACCGACCATGTTACTATTGGAAAATTTTGTAAATTCGTTTCTAATCTATAGAGCACTATGTAAATCCTATTTTAAATCAATAAAATCCGTGGAAATTTCAATTAAAAAAAAAAAAAAAAAATTATGGACTTAACCCATCATTAATTTTCACACTCTGGAAAGCAGAGGGATATTGGCTTACTATTCTAAGGCATAGAAGTATTAGTTATTCGAATGAATCAACCCAGACGGATAATGGATCAACCTTTGTATTGTGCCGCTTGAATGAGTTTGTCTACTGATTCATATATAGTTGAATTATACTAGTAATCAAGAACTAACCCACTGATAGACCCCTACAGACTTTCAAGTTCTGGGATGAGCATGTTTTGGGGGTTTAGGGCTCGATCATTCATGTATGATGTTTTCACAGATTTCAACAAGAACTCAATGTCAACTTATAAAATATGATCACAATTCTAAATGTCACTGCAAGTCTTTAAAAGTCCTTGTAACTTGTCCCTGTTGGTCCTTGGGTCCAAACTCCAACCTACCGGCAGGTCCTAACCAGTCTTTCATAAAAACGATTCAGAATCAGAAATTATCATGATGCTCGGGATGTAAGTGTTGGTTATGCGCTCGTAAATCCATAACTATACGGCTGGGAATTACGTGAGCCTATCGGGGCACACACGTATACACGAAGAACACGTTTATTATATATTTAATATATAATATGTTTCACAAAATAATTTAACGGTTGTTAGTTATAAGCGTTAGACGCTTTAACTATTTTAAATATACGTTAAATATAAAAGAGATGGACTTAGATGTCGAAAACGAAAACTCTCGTCCTCCTCCCTAAAGTAACCAGTTATGGAATGGACTAGAAGGGGGTCTAAGCGTCGGTTTTATGGAATTAAAGGAGGTGAAAACCTAAACTTGGTGGACAAGATAGCTTGCTATAAAAACAACCTCTCGGTTGTTTTGGTGAATAGATCACACGACACAAGTTTATAATATTATACATATATAATATTTTTTCCTTCCTTGGTCCAATCTTCATTCGCAGAAACAAGATATCTTGTGTGTGCATTCGTTAGAGGTGATAATTTAATCACTTCGGTTTCAAGATCAAGATCCGGTGTTTATCTATTTTTCAATAGATTCGAGGTTAGTATTTTATGTGTTTTAATTCATAACATTAAATATAGATCCATCCGCTGCGTACTCGTGGTATTGATGGTTTAATCAATATGAATTCCCAACAGTGGCATCACGAGCCATCTCGTTTGGTGTTATGGGTTACACATAGAATCGCTCGCTACGCTAATTAAACACATATATTAATTGTTATGACAATAACATGCATTATTGTCATTTAATTAAATCTTGATCTTGTTTAATATTAATGGTTAATAAAAGAGGATAGGAAAAAATTAAAAGATATTGTAATATGGATTATTCTTTTTCTTTTTCCGATCTTAAGGCTTACGCGGTCATGACCTATGACGTCTGTGGTCCACTTGGTACCTAGCTCGAAAACCTTGTGGGAGCCTTAGATTCTCCTATTGGGGAAGACTCATTCTTGAGTTTTGGAGCATTACTTGTTACTGTTTTCCATTAGAGTCTGTCTTCACCTCTACCCCTTCTTCTGTCTGTTTTAATTGCTTATATGTTTTATTCCTTGTGACTCGTTTACATATATGCTTTTGATTTTGGAAATAAAACAGACTAATTACTTATATTGAAACTTGTTTTTAATTAAATCATTGGTTCGATCATGCTATTGAGGGTGTGGATCATTACTCGAAGCTACCAGGATATAGCATGATGGATATCGTTTGATTTAATAAACTTTAACTATATGATACCGAAAGTTTTGTGCTCTTATTAATGATCTTTTGGTTAACACCAAGATCTAGGGTTTTTGCATGGTCTTTTCCCGCCCCACTATATGTTTCGGCATTTGTGGGAATTATTGGAAGAACTTGGGTCTTATGACTCATGTAGAGTACAATATAGGGTTCTTAAACATTCTTTGCCCGTGATATTAGTACACCTAAATAAGTTGAAAAATTGTTTTTTGCAAACTTGTGTTACAAAGATGTTTGCATGCTTCTTTGTACACAATTTTTGATACATGTTTTTGTCAAAAATTATGTGATACCCTATTTGAAATTTAAGTCTATGCCATCCAAGTTTGAGAACACTTGCACTTGCCTTTTGCTTTTCGTGGGACGTGAGTGAATTGCAACCCAAGGTGTTTATTCTCTGGCGTGGGACCTAGAGTTATTTACACATGTTCTCTAATTGGACGACTTAATCGAGTCAAGCGGGTGAGATCCTTGATCCCGAGGCATAGGATGAGACAAAACATGCATGACACTAGCAGCTTGTACTCTAGTGCCATAAGTCTCATAAATCTAAGAATTGCACTTGTAATGTAATTGTCGCACGCCGCCTACCTCTTGTACCCACAAGACTTACCAGAGTAGTAAGCACTACCGTGATGAGTGGGAGTTCAAGAGGATCTTAGTCTTTTAGTAAATTAATTGTTTTATTTATTAAAACATGGGTAGTTAATTTGTAAAAGAATTAATTATCGAAGATACTAAAATTTTGAACTTTGTTTATTGTAGATGGCAGCAAATCAAACCGTCAACAATTCGATCTTCAGGTCTTTCCTTGAAAAGGAAAAACTTACTGGATCTAACTTTCTCGACTGGTATCGGAATTTGAGGATCGTCCTCACAGCCGAGGATAAGTTAACCTATGTGGAGCATCCCATACCTGCCACTCCTGTTCCTCAAACTCCCCGATCAGCAGGTTCCTGCTGATGTCCTTGCTGCTCACGCCCAATGGGTTAAAGCATCCAAGGACATAGGCTGTCTTATGCTCATAAGCATGACTCCAGAACTTCAAAAGAATCTGGAGCACTTTGATGCATATAACATGCTTAAGGAATTGAAGACCATGTTTGCTCAACAAGCAGAACAGGAACTCCTTGAGACTGTGCAGGCCTTTCATGCATGTAAGCATGAGGAGGGTCAATCTGTTAGCACCTATGTTCTGAAAATGAAGGGCTATCTAGATAGACTGGAACGCCTTGGTCACCCCATGTCATCTGGCCTTGCAGTGAGCATGATTCTTACCTCTCTGAATAAGGACTTTGCTGGATTTAGACAGAATTACAATATGCAATGCATGGGGAAGACAGTGAATGAAGTGCATGCAATGCTTAAGCTGCACGAACAAGGGCTTCCTAAAAGAGATGCTGCTCCTGCTGTACTTGCTATAAGAGCAGGAAGGATCCAGAAGAACAATAAAAACAAGAAGCCGCATAATGGTGCTCAGGGCAAGAATCGTGGCAATGGCAAGGCTAAGCTTGCTTATGCCCCCAAGGCCAAGATTCCCCCTCCACCTAAAAAGGAGCATCCTGCTAAGGACACTGAGTGTCATCATTGTCATCAGATTGGACACTGGAGGAGGAATTGTCCTACCTATTTAGCCGAGTTGATGCAGAAGAAGTGCAATGTGGGTAGCAATGCTAGCACATCAGGTATCTTCGTCATAGAACTTTATACTTTTCCTCATAAATCTTGGGTATATGACACTGGTTGTGGTACTCACATCTGTAATACTACTCAGGGTCTCAGGGGAAGTAGGAAACTGAAGCCCGGAGCTTTAAGCCTGTACGTGGGGAATGGAAACCGTGCAGCCGTTGAAGCTATAGGAACTTTTGATTTGTCACTTCCTAGTGGTTTAATAATTTGTTTAGACAATTGTCATTATGCTCCTAGTATTACTAGGGGTATTGTTTCAGTTTCACTTTTGAAAGACAAGGGTTTTACTCATTGTTTTACGGATATTGGTATTTCAGTTTCAATGAATAACTTGTTTTATTTTAATGCTGTTTCTAGGAATGGTATTTTTGAAATTGATATGCATGATTCTGTTTCAAATGATTGTTCTATGTATTCTGTTAATAGTAAAAGATCCAAGCGTAACTTGGACTCTACATTCTTGTGGCATTGCCGACTTGGGCACATTAACAAGAAACGCATTGAGAAGCTGCAACACGATGGGCTTCTTAAATCAACTGACCTTGAGTCTTTTGATAAGTGTGAATCTTGTGTGTCTGGGAAGATGGCGAAAAAGCCTTTTTCGCATAAAACGGAGAAAGCTACAGATCTGCTTGGACTCATACATACTGATGTATGTGGCCCTTTTAGAACTGTGTCAAAACAAGGATACATCTATTTCTTAACTTTCACTGACGACTTTAGTCGATATGGTTATGTTTACCTGCTTAAACATAAACATGAAGTCTTTGAAACTTTCAAAGTATTTCAAAGTGAAGTTGAGAATCAACTTGGAAAGACCATAAAAGCTTTACGGTCTGACCGTGGAGGCGAATATATGAGTCAAGAGTTCATTGATCATCTTAAGAAGTGTGGGATTGTCTCACAACTCTCTTCTCCACGTACACCACAACATAATGGTGTATCTGAGAGAAGGAATCGAACCCTGCTTGACATGGTAAGATCTATGATGAGTCAAACAACTCTACCAATGTCCTTTTGGGATTATGCTCTTGAGTCTGCTGCACGCATTCTCAATATGGTTCCATCAAAGAAGGTTGAAAAGACACCATATGAACTATGGCATGGGAAAGTCCCTAATCTGTCTTACTTAAAGGTCTGGGGTTGTGAGGCATTTGTGAAACGTGACACGCCTGACAAACTAGAACCAAGATCTATTAAGTGTGTCTTTGTAGGATACCCAAAGGAAATAATGGGTTACTACTTCTACTATCCACCTGAGCACAAGGTATTTGTTGCTAGGTTTGCTGAGTTTTTTGAGAATCGTCTCATCTCACAAGAGGCAAGTGGGAGGATCGTAGAACTTGATGAAATTCAAGAAGATACTCACCCTTCTGAAAATACTAGCCAACTTCCTGAGATGGTTGAACATGAAAGTGTTGAACCAGAAAGTGAAGTCATTCCTGTTCGTAGGTCCTCAAGGACAATACGTGCACCTGATCGAATGTGTTTATACGTCGATTCAGAGGAGCATGAGTTAGGGGATCTTAATGAGCCTACTAACTATAAAGCTGCATTAGCAGATCGTGAATCTGAAAAATGGCTTAAGGCTATGAACGAGGAAATGAAATCCATGAGAGACAATGAAGTCTGGATTGAAGTTGACCTCCCTCCTAACGCTAAAACCGTTGGTAGCAAGTGGCTCTTCAAGAAGAAAACTGACATGGATGGAAAAGTACACACCTATAAAGCTCGTCTTGTGGCAAAAGGTTATACTCAAACCTACGGTGTAGATTATGAGGAAACCTTCTCGCCTGTCGCAGACATAAAAGCTATTAGGATTCTTTTAGCCATAGCAGCGTACTATGACTATGAGATTTGGCAAATGGATGTCAAAACTGCCTTCTTAAATGGTCACCTAACCGAAGAGGTTTACATGGACCAACCTGAAGGATTTGTCAATCCACGATTTCCTAACCGTGTATGCAAGCTACAACGATCCATTTATGGATTAAAGCAAGCATCTAGGCAATGGAATAAAAGGTTTGATGAGGAGATCAAGAAGTATGGTTTCACTCAAAACCTCGATGAGCCATGTGTATACCGTAAGGCTAGTGGGAGTAATGTAGCATTCCTAATCTTATATGTTGATGACATATTGATCATGGGAAACAACATTCCAATGTTACAAGCTATTAAAGCCTATCTTGGAAATTGTTTTTCTATGAAGGATTTAGGTGAAGCTGCATATATTCTAGGAATCAAGATCTATAGAGATAGATCTAAGCGGTTGATTGGACTTTGTCAAAGTGCATACATTGAGAAAATCTTAAAAAGATTTAATATGGCGAATTCCAAGCGTGGAACTACCCCAATGCAAGTAAAACTTGAGTTGAGAAAATCTCAAGGACCCTCAACACCTGTAGAGGTGGAACGCATGAAGAGGATTCCTTATGCCTCGGCTGTAGGATCCATCATGTATGCGGTGAGGTGCACTAGACCTGATGTTGCGTTCGCTCAGAACTTAACAAGTCGATTTCAAGTACATCCAGGTGAGTGTCACTGGTCTGCTGTGAAGAACATACTGAAGTATCTCAGATATACTAAAGATATGTTTCTTGTTTACGGTGGAGACCCAAACAGAGAGCTTAGAGTTACCTGTTATACTGATCTTTGGGTGGCACCGACAAGGATGACACCAAGTCGCAAACCGGATACGTTTTCGTTCTAAACGGAGGCGCTGTAGTCTGGAAGAGTGCCAAGCAAAGCATCACTGCGATGTCTTCTACAGAGGCTGAATACACTGCTGCTTCAGAAGCTGCAATGGAAGCTATTTGGATAAGGAAGTTTATTGATGAGCTTGGAGTAGTCCCCACCAATAAAGAACCTATGAAAATGCTATGTGACAACACTGGAGCATTAACCATTGCCAACGAGCCCGGAGCTCAGAAAGGCGCCAAGCATTACAAAAGGAAGGTTCACTATCTCCGTGAGGTTATCGCAGATAATGAAGTAGTACTTAACAAAGTTCACACAGATGACAACTTAGCTGATCCATTTACTAAGGCGTTGCCTTTGAACAAGCATGTTGAGCATGCTAGTAGTATTGGACTTCGTTCAGTTAGTAGTCTCATGTAAATCTGTTTTGATTTTAGTATTTGGATAATGGGATATGTAAAACATTTATTATTTTGATGATTAATATACATGGTACTTGAGTTATTCATTCATATATTAATTGTGTCCTATGTTTGCATGTTTAATCCTTAAGTAATTTATTACTTTAAATTGTCCATTGTCGATCAATGATATGGGAGTATCGTTGAATTAAGGCAAATGTGAGAGATTGGTTATATTCTATGAATACTAAGGATGTGTCCGCCAAACTCACATGTTATCCACGTGCTATGGATATTGGATTTCCCCAAACCTACGAGTCATCACTTTATGGATCGGAGTCATTAAGTGATATCTCGTAAATGGTTATTTTATTTGTCCTCTGACTTGAGATGCAAGCAGGTCTTGCATGTGTGGATCTTTCTTCTTGACTATAGTCAAACGCTATCCTGAACAAGGTGGTTATAAAGGCTATTCTCAGAAGTTGGTTGAAGCGCATGAATGACACGTGTAGTCAAAATAGAATTTGTTCCTCCACTTGTCTTTTGGAGTATGATACTACTGGGCCCCTCGCTGAATTAATCAGATGTTTGCATGGCCGTGCCCAAAGTGTAAATCAAGATGATACTTGTTTTACGTTTGGTAATCTTGATTAATTTCTAAAACGAGAAACAGAATAATTGAACAATATGGAATGACTTTGATCCATATCCATAGTTCAACAAGTATCTGAAACAAAAGGATAATTTAAAATTGTAAACCATTTACCTTGTTGTTTTATGAAACCACACTCAGGTATTTCTGGGAGCAATGCGGTGTTGCTAGACGCTTAGCATTGTTAGTATAGATTATTGATTGTTACGATCGCAAGTGGGAGCTGTTGGTTATGCGCTCGTAAATCCATAACTATACGGCTGGGAATTACGTGAGCCTATCGGGGCACACACGTATACACGAAGAACACGTTTATTATATATTTAATATATAATATGTTTCACAAAATAATTTAACGGTTGTTAGTTATAAGCGTTAGACGCTTTAACTATTTTAAATATACGTTAAATATAAAAGAGATGGACTTAGATGTCGAAAACGAAAACTCTCGTCCTCCTCCCTAAAGTAACCAGTTATGGAATGGACTAGAAGGGGGTCTAAGCGTCGGTTTTATGGAATTAAAGGAGGTGAAAACCTAAACTTGGTGGACAAGATAGCTTGCTATAAAAACAACCTCTCGGTTGTTTTGGTGAATAGATCACACGACACAAGTTTTTAATATTATACATATATAATATTTTTTCCTTCCTTGGTCCAATCTTCATTCGCAGAAACAAGATATCTTGTGTGTGCATTCGTTAGAGGTGATAATTTAATCACTTCGGTTTCAAGATCAAGATCCGGTGTTTATCTATTTTTCAATAGATTCGAGGTTAGTATTTTATGTGTTTTAATTCATAACATTAAATATAGATCCATCCGCTGCGTACTCGTGGTATTGATGGTTTAATCAATATGAATTCCCAACAGTAAGACCACAATGACCAATTTACCACTCACCAAAATTAGCAAACCTACATTATCAAACTACAGAAGCGACCATTAGCATGATCCCAAAACCAAGTCACACTCATTTACATTCGACAAATAGGTGCGGAAGTAATAGAGCCTTTGTTAAGGGATATTAGATCAATATAAGCATCTCGTAGGTACACTAATTGGGTCACAGTATCCTCCTAATATGAATAAACTCTTCTGTTAGCCTATTTAAATCTCTATTTGCTTGTTATCTTTTACACAATTTACCATGTTTCTTCAAACCTTCTACCTTTGTTATAAGTTTTGCCACTTCTCCTCACGCCTTGTTTAGACTGTATAATCCATTCTCGTTCAACAGTAATACCTTTTTACTCACAAGCTGCCGCATCATATACCCAAAATGATCAGTTGACTTTTTATAAGAAGACGTCCGCTGCAACATTAGTCAAGAATCAACACTTTTGCATGTTTCTTTTATTAAAAAACGGATTTATGTATCTCAGCATATATAGTTTATAATTGAAATACTTTTACCTTGAGATTTTCCTCGATCTTGGCCGAACGCATGCCATTCCGTGCATTTTTAATGATCTCAGTGATTCTTTTCTGCCAAACAAAGATAGCACTTATAAGTAAGGCTTTTTTCTAACTTATACCATAGTGGCATGGGTTAAAACTCACTTAATGTTTGCTAAGATTTTTGTATCTGATCTTTTTTTCTCCCATTTTTACACTTGCCTTTTTAATTAGTAATTAATTAGTTCAACATTTCCATCAAAATGGTAAATCTTCTCCATACAAAAGTTGCTTCAAAATTGCAAACCGTAACTGCTTTTATCCACAAAATAGTATCATATAATTTGTTACAGAAGGAAATAGCTAAATTAACTCAAATACTAATAACACACAAGTTCCTTTTTTTTTTTAACCTGACATCCAAATTCCCTCCTCCTTTTTTACAGTTTCATGTCAACAATACAATTGTGTGGAATCAACTAGCTTGACAATGTAGTTCCACTTTCCGCTGATAAGCTAATTTGTTTCAATATCCACCTATATCTATAACGAAATAACGGCCCAAGAAAAAGTGTCTCAAACCAGGAAATGAATTGACAAGTAAATCGTTGTCAACTATGCAAGTTGTGTCGGTCACAATATTAGCACATGCCCGGACATAAGAAAACATAGATGATCACGTTATTCCAAGAAAACTTGCTGTGAAGAGCAAGAAACCTACTGAAAGTGAATATCTCATTCCTATATTTATTTTTATATAACAAAGAACTAAAATATTAAATGAATTTTAATCCACATATTGGCTTAAGTTAGAAAATGCCAATTAGTAATTAACAAAAAAGAAGAGAATATACCTGATGTAATTCAAATTCCATATAACAACACTTTATTGAGATCATAGCATTGCACGCTCTCGGGCTTGCTAAAAGCTTTCGGTAATGGTCTTGCAAATTATCACCATCCATTAATACCCCATTAACTAAATTGGTTTCCTCTTGAGTCAAGACATCAAAATCCGACCCATTGAACTTAAATGCAACCTCCGAAATCTTATCCGAAACATTAAAAGAAAATCGAGTCCAGTCGGAAATAGGAATAGGTATAGTAGTGGCAGTGACATTGTTGTAAACAGTCTTGTTCCTACCAGCTTCACCAAGGAAAACACAAATTTTTATGATTTCTGGTTTCCACCTATCAGACGGTTGTTGACCCTCACGAATAATGTTCAAGAGCTTTTCTGTAGCTGTTTTGAAGGTACGTACACCGACACACACACTCGACGTACCAAATCTAGAAGTGGATGGTATGCATGACCAAAGGGAATAAGAGTAAAGCCCTTAATTTTATTAGCCTCGGGGAACTGATAAATGCCATGTCCTACTACAGCGAAACCAAGTAAGTAAAGATCTGACCTTCTCATCAGTACTCACAAGCCATCCTCATCTGCTTCGCTTACCTCTAGCCTTATAACCAAGTACTCAACATTTTCCACTACCGTAAAAGGTGTATCTGGGTCGAGCAAAAGGTCTTTTACACCTGTGGTAAGTTCACCAAAATCTCCAGTGTATATATTGTAGCTTATGTTAGGTTTTGGATAGACTATAGGTTCGGGGGGAGCGATAGGTTCCGGGGGGACAATAGGTTGAGGGGTTGCGACAGGTTGACGGCGACCCTTTTTGGGTGGCATTTTGGAGAATGCAGATCTTAAGTTACCATTTTTAAATACAAGAAATGAAGAGAAATGTGTTGTTTTGACAGTTTGAGAAGAAGAAGAATAATTTTCAATTGTCTGAATAAGGGTGACAAGATCTTGTCAGAAGATTATTAAGGTCAATAAAAATTTTAATGGGCTGGCCCGTCATTTAAAGTAGCCCAATACACAACTAAAACAATCCACTCAAGTTCGATTTGTAAGTTTATAGCTTTATCCCTTTTCATATCATAACTGATTTGTACATTTTCAATTTTTATTGACACACTCTAACATACGAATTACACAGTTTTACTTTAAGTATAACCTAGTTGCTTGTACATTGGAGTGTCCCAATAAAAACATAAAGTGTGTCAATCACTTCCCCTTTTCATATAGACACATCTTATTACTTAATTTGCATAAATGTTGAGATAATCGAGCTCCGTTTACATATCGAGTTTAATATTCATATACCCATTTTTAATCGAGTTTAAGCTTCAAATGTTGAGATAATCAAGCTCCGTTCTAGATGACGATAGGGGTGAGCATCGTGCTAAGATCGGACCGAACATCGATTTAGCCCAAAACCCCAGACAGAAAACCGGACCGAATATGTTCGGTCCAGTCCGGGTTGGTTTGATTCGATCCGGTTCTTCGGTCGGTCCGGTCAAAAAAGACATAATGGTCGGTTTGTACGTAAGACCAGACCGGGCCGAATCGACCCGAGACCGAAATAACGAAAAAGTTGGAACCGAGACCGGACCGTTGGTCCTTCGGTTCGATCGGGTTTATGTCGGTCCGGTCAGTTTTGGAGTCTACGATGCTCAGTCCTAAATGACTAGTCCAGCTCAAGCTTTGAGTCGAGTTTTAAGCTCAAGTTTTAGTAGTCGAGTCGAGTTTGAACTTGACACCACTAGACTCTTTTACACCATTAATGGCTGCATACAACTGCAATACTCATAATCACATTTAAAACTAGGATTTTAATTCATCACCATTTTTTTTCTTTTGGGAAATCTATGTCCGAAACGAAAGAACGAACCTGAGACTAATGCTTTGAAGGCATTCCTATATTGTTGTGCACGGCTTTGTCTAACATAAGTTTCAAAATGTAATCAATCATTCGAGTGTTTAGTATAACTCATTGTATTTTACTGCGTGTTGTTATAATAACTTTTCTGGAACTATGTATGAAGTTTATCCACTAAACACTCAAACCATTATAATTCCTAACTATCATGGTTTACTTGCGTGTTTATAATTCCTTAGTGACAATGTACGAGATTCAATTATTAAACCAAGTTACATAAAGTGACACCGTCAGTCTTTTTTCTTTAAACTTTTATATTGCACCGTACAAAAATGGTTTACTGCATAAAATAAACTACTGTTATTAAGAGTTTTCATAACCTATTAATATCAACTAATATTTTGTAAAGATTTTTCTTTGACGGGGGAGTTGACTTTGTTTAGTTGTCATGGTGTTACGATTGATGTTGTTTTTTAAATTTAAATATTGACAACTCAACTCAATCCAACCCTTGTATTAACATTACACGAAACAATTAACAACAATTATGCAACTATAACTAACTGATTAAAATTAGCACAGCTAAATAGTCCAGTGGGCTTTTAGGCTTGATATATTTGGGCTTAGGCTAATTTAGTAAAGAGCGCGTGAGAGACAGTGATGATGGGAGATGATATGATAGAATGTGTGGTGATCAAAAGGGGGCCACTGCTATCTTACTGATTTGATATTAGAATCTTAATGGGTGGCGCGTGGTGATTGAATAGTAGACAAATATTGTGTTGTTTTTTGCATTTACTATCAAAAAGGCCCCAGGACCCAACCCAAAGCCCATTATCTTTGTCTTCTTTTCTTTCCATCATCTCCATTTCCCCACTTCATCCTTTGACATGACTAATTTCATTTCCCAATTTTGTTTCATTTTCTACACCTTTTCTTAATGTCATAACGACAATAATAAGAGGCTTTTTTTGTCCCATTTGTGGCTCTTGTTTGGTTAGGAAATATGAGTCATAATGTAATTTTGGTATATGTGTTCATGATTATCTATTGAAGGACAAAATTAAGATGTGTTATGTACCATCTAAGACTTTGAATTATTATTCCTTTCGTGTGCGTTTACGCTATCGGTAACGTTACATGTTTTTAAAATGTGCGGAAATGAGTATATATATGGTATGTTTTTTGTTAAATGAGATGGATTAATGCGGAAAGTAGTCAAGCAACTATATTTCGATTTTCCAATTATGTCTTCATTATTCCATGAAAAAATATATATTTTTGTTCAAAGTTGTAATTTGTAAATAATAGCTTCAATTCATTGTTTCAAATATTATGGTTTAAACATCATTTGAATATATAGAAACCCTATGACATATGTCACCTCATATGATGGCTACTTGGCTAGGACTCGAAATCAACTTTATGATATATGTGACACCATTGTGAAGTATTTGCGAATCGCTTTTTTGTGATGTTGTTTCAAACTTTCCATTTTTGTCACCAAATAGGAACTAGAAAAAGAAAAAGAAAAAGATAGGGTTGTTTTTCATATTTCCTAGGAGTTTAACCACTCATTACTTTGCTCATCGAAAGACTTCCTCTTTCTAGCATTCTAGCAGTGATCAAGTGGCTGAGCACTAATAAATAGAACATTTCAAAAGAGTTGTTGGGCCTATTCGATCTTATTTATGATAGTGGTATATTGTTAGTAAAAATGTCTTAACATATTTAACTCGAAATAAAATGATTCAGCAACTGTAAAATGTAATTTACACAATGTTGCTGGACAATGGTAAACTTCCTTGCAGTAAAGGTTTCAAAGGGCGGGCGCCGCCTTTTGACAAGATCGATAACCGGGTCTTACAACAAACATGCGAAAAAAAATCTGCTCTCAAAGCTAAGAATATGGTGCTCATTTTGTATTTGAGACTAAGCACATGAAAATTAAGTCACCAAGTTAACAGTTATATTGAATCTTTAATAATATAAATAGTAATTGAACATAATAAAAAGCTTTAGAGGTAGTAGATTATTTAAGAAGGGGTTGATACTCACACAATTTTTTCTTATACTTACACCACACTGTACAATACTGTAATGCACACTGTACAAGACAGTAATGCACAATTGTTGTGTAAATATAAAAAAAATATAAATATCAACACCCATTACTTAACTATCGTGCTCTATTTTTAGTACAAAGCAATCATTGATAATTTGTTTAAAACCACACATCACATGTTAATGTTTTTCTCAACTTTCCATTTAAGGAAACATAAATCATCAGTTTACAACAAAATAATACTCCTTTTGTCCTAAAGTTATTATCATCATTTCTGTAACACCCCAACCTTTTAGGTAATGATTTATATACTTTTATACTCTAGTAAGGACCTCTCACGATATAAATCTAAGCAATAAGGACTATCCTTGCAATAGTCCTGCCATTAGGGACTAAACTTGCCAAATAGTCAAAATTTAAAATTATAATAACCTGACTATCATTCTCAGGTAACAAAAATTCCAGAAGTGTCGACTCTTTTCACGTACCATCTACTCCAACATCATATCAAGCTAGGGCTTGATCCAAGATTAATTTTAAGCAAGTATTGAGCAAGGTTTCACCTCACATAAGCTTATAAACGAATAAGCTAGGGTTTTCACCATCCAATTTGAGGTAAAGATCATGTCTTGTTGTTAAACTTGTATGTCATGGCTTCCTAGTTGTGGGTAAAGCCTAAAGTTTATATCTTTGTGCCATTTATGGGGTTATCATAGAATTTTACATGATTATGTGAAATTATGATTTTTGAGAAATCATCAAGAACCCTAGTAATTGTGTATAAATGATTAGCCAAGTGATGGGTAGCCAATTTGGATGGTATAACACCATTTTATTGTGTTAAATTTCAGAAATCATGTTGAGATGGTTACATAAGCCATGAACCAAACACCCCCTTATGGCTTATTGGCTTATTATAATAAATTTTATCAAGTTCCTAATGAGCTTAATATAAATTATGTGTTCCTAGGTTATAAGTGTTAACCGGGGACGTCTTTAGGAAGCTCGTGATTCTATTCAAGCGGCTTTAAGGTGAGTAACATATCTAAGTATAGAAACGGGTCCTTGGTAACCCGTTAGTGCGCCATTCTAATTGTGGTATTCACGTTCATGTTCATGTAGTATATTCGAGTTACGACTTCATGGTGTTATAATTATACGTTATGTGCCTAAATGAGTCATTCATAGTATGTTTATAAGTGAATTATGTTAAACGGGTCAAAACATCCCCAAATGACCTGTTTGGATTTAGTTAAGTATTTTCATCTTAAATATTGAAATATTATTTGTATAGCGTCCTAAGTGGACGACACAACTAAATTAGCCATCCTTAGTGGACGATTTGCATAATTATATGCATTATGACCCAAAAGATGGGTATAGACGTCCTAAGTGGACGACATGTGTTATTATGTCATGACATGCTCGAGAAAGGAGCCTAGGCGTCCTAAGTGGACGTAGAGCCTTATTAGCATCTCATTTTGTAAAATGAGACTTAGACATCCTAAGTGGATGACCAGTGTGTATAGCGACTCAAAGTCATTGAGTATATGACTTAGACGTCCTAAGTGGACGACTAGAACATTTTCAGTTATACTGAACCATTATGGGTTCACAATGTCCTTAGTGGGCGACTAGTATATAATAGCACACAAGTACTCATTGTCTACGAAGCAACCATAATATTATGCCATGTTATGATTAGTATCTTTTATATGTTATCTCATTAAGCGTTATGCTTACGTTTCTTTGTTGTACTTGTTATAGGTGAAGCTAGTGGTAGTGCTACGAAAGGTACGAAGACCGAGAACTAGACCTCGGTGGGATACTTGGGTAATGAGCCTTTTCCCTACACGCTCTCTTACCAAGAAACGCCCTAGGTTGTATGCTTTTGTGTATGAACATATAAACTCATGGTTATGTAATAATCAAGTAGATATGTAGTTTCTTTTATAGTTTAAAGGGTGTTTGGCATAGTGCCATTCTTACCCATATTGACCCATTTTGATCATGTACGGGTCAAGACGAATGATATATGTTATGTACAGTTTTATGTGTTAATACAAGTGTTGGTGTAAATATTTATATGTCCAAAAAAAAAAAAAAAAAAAAAAAAAAAAAGTTTAGCCTGGGCGTTTCAATTTCTATTTTCGAATGTCCCAAAATAATAATCTTCTTTTTGTGTCAATTGATCAAAAGAAAGTTTAATGAATGATAATAATATTTGATTGGTTGAAAAGTGTAATAGTGCACTTTTTAAAACTGTATATTTCTTGTTTAGAGTTGATAATTTTAAGACTGGTGGAGTAATAAATTACTGCATTAATAATTTACTCCGTATATGAGTTGAAAAGGCCCAACAATTTTTAGTTTCAGTTAACGAAGTAATTCATGTTTTAGTAAAGGGTGTTGCTATTCTTAACCTCCTAACCTCATAATGATTCTTTTATCCGCCCTTGATAATACAAGATACATTTTAATCGTGATTCGCATTTTGTGTCTTTTGCCAGTAATATTTTTTTCTTATCAAACTTTATAATCTTACCACAATAATACACTTTATCAAATTCGTATATTTGTATATTTTTTTACTTTTTACTATTTTTGTCATTTCTAATATAATCCAAATACTTATTCATACCTTTTGTTTTTTAATAATTTTGTGAGTTAATTGAATTTTTGGTCCTTGTGGTTTGGCCAAATTGCAGGTTTGATCTTCAAAACTTTGAAAGTGCAACGATAGTCCTCATTTTGAAGTTTGAGTTGCATTTTTGGTCCTTATCGGTGTGAAATGACCAAATTACCTCTATCTTTTTTACGAAGAAGACAAAGGGTATTTTAGTCATTTAACTTTATCCAGGGACCAAAAATGCAATCCAAACTTCAAAATGAGGACTATCGCTGCACTTTCAACGTTTTGGGGACCAAACTTGCAAATTGGCCAAACCACAAGGACCAAAAACGCAATTAACTCTAATTTTGTTTTGTCAAACTTTATAACATTAACCTTTTAATAAGACACTTCAAAACAACAATATTATGTACTTTGTGTCTTTTAATAAGGAGTATAATAATCATTTTAATAATAAAATCGCAATAACAAATAAAAGAACCACCACTTTTGATGTTTGATTTGATTATGACATATCATTAGGCATAAAGATCAGAAAGTGGAAAAATGCTTCATAAATCTAATGACCATTTTTGTGATTCACATCTTTGATAAGAAATAAAGTTGTTATACGTCTGGTCCAGCAATTTAATTCTACACAACAAACGTGCTACCAAATAATATTCAACGCAAATTTCCACCTTTATCTATTAGTGGTGCTACTAACATCGTCCTAAGGATTAGAGGTTAGAATAAGATATCTATATAAGCAACCTGCCTTTTAAGTTTACGAAATTGAAAAAATATAAGACTAGCCGAAGGTTACCACCTACACACCGTTACATCAGTGTTTGTTGGTGTGTATCTCCCAGAACAGGGTAAGATAATCAACTTGAAATGTCAAGCAATTATTATTGAAACAAATACCACTAAGTGGTTCTGGGATATCACTTGAAATGGTGTGATCACTTTCCAAAGTAAACTATTGGACCCTAATGCGGGTTGTACGAATATCTACTTTGGGATAAGACCAAATCTGATTATGGAATTAGGCACAATTCAATAACCCTTGCGCTTATAAGTGTTTTGTGTTTTCTGTCTATTCTTCATCCATAATCAGATATCCTATTTATAGGATAATACTCTTAGCTAATTCAATGGAATTATGAGTATTAATCGGCCCATTAATAGCCTCATAATTATCCCCATTAGATCCGTTAGTGGTTACATGACCAATTAGCGTGGTCATTAGCGGTTGAAAGCGCCACTGAATAGGTCAAAACCGTTAAGCAATACTTTCATAGTCTTCATCGGTGGTTACTGCTGCCGATGGAAACACCCTGCTTGATGTAAACACTACTTGATAAACACCACTGGAAACATCACCGATTAAAACAGCGATCCGGTGGAAATCTTGCCGGTGGAAACAGCGATGTCGATTAGTAACCACAGCGATTACTTTCACCAAGCACTACCAATACAAACCACTACAAAGTCGAGGGTGTTCATGGACCTATGGGTGTACACTCGGTACCTCCTAGCCCATTACAAGGTGTGAACTATTCCCACAAGTGCACTAAATTTTCCAACAATCCTCCATAAATTTAGTTCACTTCTCTTTGCATGAAAATTAAACATCAAGCAAAACATGTGCATAAATGAAATTTTCATGAGGATTGAATTTCCATCTTAGTAAATTACACGTTTCAAATATTAGAGAATCAGGGTGTTCTAAGAATTGAACCTTCAACCCATTTGAATACCTGAAGATAAAATACACACAAGTTTTCAAAACACTTAAAAGCTCCGACCTATACAAGTCATGTGTCCATATCCAAATTCATAAATGTTGTAAAAGCTAAAAGTCCAAAGCTTTCTGAAGCGGCAAAACTTCAACATTTACATAGGTGGTTCCTCTTTATTCATGCTCATGCCAAGCACTTTTTCAAAGAAAATTAACCATTAAGAAGTAAAGACTTCATCCTCCTTTTCAGGTTAGAGCACAACCTTGGGATGTAATAAAAAACATGTGCTCAGTCAGTGAATGTTCATCTTTCCACATTGAACTCAGCTCCCAAGTTTCCTTAGGAGGGAGTTGGGTGTCCTAGCATTGAGTGACTAAGTTGGACTTAAACCAATCCGCTAGCGGACTTTATAACCAAGTCTCTAGCGGACCGTTCGATCAAGTGATCGGCTAAGTTTTGTTGAGATCTCACAAACTCTATAGATACCACCTCATTCATGATAAGCTCACGAATCATGCTATGTCTGACACCTAAGTGTCTAGACTTACCATTGTACATCCGGCTATAAGCCTTAGCCAATGTAGCTGCACTATCACAACGGATAGAAATAGGTGCTATAGGTTTAGGCCACAGTGGAATCTCAAGAAGCAAGTTTTTCAACAATTAGCTTCTTTACCGGCAAAGTTTTGCTAAAGCCATGAAATTCATATTCCATTGTTGGAGCTGGTGATGCAAGTTTGCTTCTTGGATGCCCAAGAAAATTGCACCTCCACCAAGTAGGAATACCCGACCATTTGCGAATTATCTTGATTATTCGATCCAACTTGCATCGAGTGTAACCTTCCAACACGATGGGTAACCGTTATATGAGAGACTATAATCCATAGTTCTCTTCAAATACTTCATACCACTTTGAAGCTTGCCGATGATGAGCACTAGGATTACTAGTATACTGCTCAATTTTCCCCTGCAAAACCAATATAGGGTCTTGTACAAGTCATGGCATACATCAGGCAGCCAATTACCTTAGAATACTCAAGTTGAGATACAGCCTTGCCATGATTAGGCATCACTTCTCACAAGTATCCATAGGTGTACTCACTGGAGTACAATCAAAGTAATTGAATTTCCTCATTACCTTCTCAATATAATGATCGAGAGATAGAAATTCTTTTACTTTCATGTTTAATCCTTATACCAAGGATAACATCGGACCTCCCATGTCCTTCATGGAGAACCTTGATGACAAAAATTCCTTTGTCATGGTCAATCGATTTTGGTCATTGCCAAAGATCAACATGTCATCAACATATAGACAAATGATGACTCCTTTACGAGATTCATCAAATTTGCTATACGCATTTTGTCGACTTGGTTAAGAACATAACCACTAGACAAAACCACTTCATCAAATTTTTGATGCCATTGCTTAGGTGCCTGCTTAAGTCCATAAAGAGACTTAATCGGTTTACACACCTTGTTTTCATTGCCGGGCATGATGAAGCCACGAGGTTGGTTCATATAAACCTCCTCTTCCAAATCACCATTCAAGAAAGCTGTTTTCACATCCATCGATGAATAATCAGTTGTGAATAGATGCCATAGCAATCGCATCTTATGAAATGCTTGTCGAGCTCACAGGGGCATAAGTATCAAAATAGTCTATCCACGACTTTTGTTTTAAGCCACGAATAACTAATCTAGCCTTGAACTTTTCAATAGTTCCATATACCTTCATTTTCTTCTTGAAAATCCATTTGTAACCTAGAGGTTTGCAACCGGAGGTAGATCAACCAACACCCAGTGTTGTTCCCCATGATGGAATCCATCATCATTGATTGCTTCTTTCCGAGAAAGCAATATCACGGGACTTCATTGCTTCTTCAAGTGTCTTGGGATCATCCTCAACAATGAAGCAATAGGAGTATTGTGCGAGACCTCATCCCTTGTTCCTTCAACTAAGTATAGTTAAAACTCAGGTCCAAATGACTTTTGAGTCCTGACCCTTTTGCTCTTCGAGCACGAGGTTGAGTTGTTGAACCACAACCTCATCGGGGACCACGATGGTTTATCATCGAGGACCTCGATACACCAGAGTGTCATGAGTTCCATTAGGAATCCTCTGACTTGGTCTTGGGGCTGATGAGAATCTATTCTCATCAAAGTCTGCATCCCTTGATTCAATTATTGAGTTAATTGAAACATGATCATTAGGTTCAATAACATAGAACCTAAAAGCTTTGGAATGCTCAACATATCCAACAAAGATGCAATCAATGCCTCTTTCACCCAAAGTCTTTTGCTTTGGATGGGAAGTCTTACTTGACCCCTACCCCGGACCACGAGATAGTTCAGGTTGGGTTTCCTTTTAGTCAGAATTCATAAGGGGTAACCTTGTTCCTTTGTTAGGAACCCTATTTAATAAATAGCAAGTCGTTAACATAGCTTCACCCCGAACCCTTGACTTCAGTCCCGAAAGGACAACATGGAATTAACCATCTCCTTGACCACTGTTTTTCCTTCCGAGAATACCATTTCTTTGAGGAGTATAAGGCGTCGTTTCATGGATTATACCAACGGTTTGAAAATACTGAGTATCCATGTACTCACCTCCCTATCAGTCCTTAATCTTTTGATCAAAGACCCAAGTTGTAATTCAACTTAAGTTTTAAACACTTTGAATTTATCTAATGCTTCATCCTTTGTATGTAACAAATAAACATAACAAAACCTAGAAGCATCATCAATAAACGTCACAAAGTACTTCTTATTTCCCAAAGAAGGAGTGGCATGCAAATCACACAGGTCATTGTGAATAAGCTCCAAGACCTTAGTCTCATGACTAACACCACGAAGGGTTTCTTGGTTATCTTGGTCAACATGCAAGTTTTACACTTTTCAGTGTCCATGTCAAAATTTGGGATCAACCCATCCTTAGACATATCTTGCATTCTTTTATAGTGTACATGGCCAAGTCTTGCATGCCATAGGGTAGAGTCAGTCTGGTTATATGTGGTCACAAAAGCTTAAATAACACTCTCATTGGTAATATTAAGCTGAACATTTGATTACATAAATAACCAAAACCAATAAAAACACCATGCTTAGAAAGCACAAATTTATCCGACTCAATAACTTGTTTATATCCATGATTATTCAATACACTACTTGAAACCAAGTTCTTCCTTATATCGGGAACATGAATAACATTAAACAAAGTTACAATCTTTCCAGAACTAAAATTAAGATCTACACAACTACGACCATGCACCAAAATTTGACTTATTTCCCATGTGAAGAATAGAACCATCATTCAGTGACTCATAAGTCTTGAACCGGCTTCTATCTTTACACACATGAACTGTTGCACCAGAGTCAACCCACCACGCAACATCATTATCTTGCACATAATGAGATTGAGATACATATGTAACATAATAAATCTGAAAAGACTTATTAAACATATTCTGACCTTTCGGTGAGTTGGAAGAACCACCACTCCACGAACCATTAATGCTGATCCATTGGCTTTACCACCAACCTTAACACCCTTGCAGTCCCTTTTGATGTGACCGGTTTTGCCACATTTCCAACAAGTAGGTGTTCCCTTCTTGTTAGGATCACGCCCTTGTGTTGTCATGATATTTCGCGTTTGCCTTTGTTGTCATTGTGCACGGTGGAGTTATTATGCTCCACCATATTGACAATGATGCACCGGTAGCATTGCTACTATTTGGCTTGTCATTATCCGCATCTTAAGAGATTCCTCAATGCGAGATGGCCCAACTTCACCGAGTTAACTCCTCTTTCTTATGTTTCAAGGTATGCTTGAAATCTTTCTAGAAGGAGGAGTTTGTCAATGACACAAAAGAGACTTTAATGGCCTCATCCATGTTCATATTGTGTTGTGTAAACCTTCTAAGTATTCCAGAAGTTCATTGTATTGTTCCATGACTGGTCTTGAATCAGTCATTTTGTAATTGGTGAAATTACTAACAAGAAACTTCTTACTTGATGCATCCTCGACCATATATTTGGCATCCAGGAATCACGTTCTTTGGAAGATTCAAAGTTCGATAAATATCAAGCAATCGGACATACCATTGAGAATAAGACCTCTGCATATGTAGTCATCATTCTTCCATTTGCTCCTCCTCCTCACGCTCCACAATAGCATCATCACCATCATCGGGGAATGGGGGTGGTTAGCACATACACCACACTTTTCATGCCACTTGGCCAAAGAAGTGCATCTTCTTACGCCACCTCTAAGTCCACCCTTCAAACTTGTCCGGCTTAGCAAAGTTTGAAGCCATGTGTTTCATTGCAGCAGTTGCCATTGATTATCACAAAATAGTTTACTTTAATTGTTGGTGTGTATCTCCCGAGCAGGGTAAGATAATCAACCGTGAGAAACAAGCAACTATTCAGTAGAAACAAATACCACTAAGTGGTTACCGGATATCACTTGGAATCGTGTGATCACTTTCCAAAGTAAACTATTCGACCCTAATGTATGGGTTGCACGAATATCTACTTGGGATAAGACCAAATCAGGTTATGGAATTAGGCCAATTCAATAACCCTTTGCTTATAAGTGTTTTGTGTTTTCGTCTATTCTTCATCCATGTCGAGATATCTATTTATAGGATAATACTCTTAATCTAATTCAATGGAATTATGAGTATTAATCGGCCCATTAATAGCCTCATAATTATCCCCATTATAGCCGTTAGTGGTTACATGACCAATTAAAACGTGGTCATTAAGCGTTGAAGCGCCACTTGAATATGTCAAAACCGTTACAAGCGGTACTTTCATCGATTACTTTCATAGTGCTATCGGTGGTTACGCTGCTTCGGTGGAAACACCTTTGCTGCCAGTGTAAACACTACTTCAGAAACACCACTTCGATTGGAAACATCAGCCGGTGGAAACAGATCCGATTGGAAATCTTTGCCCGGTGGAAACAGCGATGTCGATGGTAACCACAGCGATACTTTTCACCAAGCACTACCAATACAAACCACTACAAGAGTCAGGGTGTTCATGGACCTTGTGGGTGTACACTCCGTACCTCCTAGCCCATTACAAGGTGTGAACTATTCCCACAAGTGCACTAAATTTTCTAACAATGTTCACTCTCACCAACGAACCCTCATAGTAGTTACCACATTATGAATCATTTACTTATATCCCAACTTAAATATTAACATAGCCCATATGTCCACAAACCACTCGCACACACACAAAAAAGAAATTCGCTTGGGGGTGTTGTGCACCATCGACCACTACAAAATTGTGTTGACCATGCGTGAAGCAAGAGGAGTGTAGCAATCTTAATGCGTGAAGGTGGAGAGACGTCACACATTCACGCGTTGTTGTATCAATTGTTTGAAATACCTAATTATCAAAATGTGACGCATGAAATGAAAACTTGACCTGAATATGTTCCTATTCTTATGTAATCATATGGATAACATAAATTTTCTTCTAAAACAAGTTCTATTATTGAAACAAATAACTAACTTTAGTGAAACACTCACAAGACAATATTAGAGAACGTATAACTTTCTGTTTTTTGTTGATGGATACTTGAAAACTGACTAGACAACATCCAAGTTAGTAATTTGCATTGTTTTAAAACCCGGGTTGACCCGACCGTTTCAACCGGGAACCGGGCCGGATAGGACCGGGTTTTTGCATGGTTGAGAAGATTGAAGCCTTGTAGGTTTTAGTTGACCGGTTTGATAAACCCAGCCGGGTCATTACTTTTTATCAAAAAAAAATTAACAAAATGATTTTTTATCCATTAACTTTTCTAAGTTTAATTGAAAAGTTAAAATGTTGATAACTAATGTTTGTTAAAATTTTGTAAAATAATAAATTATAGTTGTATATGATCTTAGAATCACCAATTAATATAGTTTTATTATAAACTATTTTAAAATGTACAATCATCTTGAAAATTTTGGCTCTATTTTTATAGATGTAGACTTAGAAAGCAAAACTTATTGGTATAGTCTCAATTTTAACTTCATGGTTTAATCGAATGTATTAATAAAAATGGATAAATTATTAGATCATGCAATACTAATTATTAAATATAGGAAAAAGTATATATATTTATAGAACCGGTTCGACCCGGCGGTTCAACCGGTTGAACCGGTGACCCGGTGAACCGGCGACTAAACCGGGTCGATAAAAAAACCAGTTTTTAAAACATTGGTAATTTGTATTCACAACCTCATATAAGAGTCTTGAGTCTTGATCACTTCATAAACCAAAAGGTTAACTGAATGATATATTTTTATTTTATATACCAATTTAAATTTACTAGAGGTGAAAGACAAACGAGCAACAAGTTGTGCCTCTAGATCTTTTTAGATTGCAAAGCTAATTTGTTTGAAAACAACGTTTGTTGATATAGATGTCATATTACTATGCATAACTCGTTAACCGAAGATATTTTTATTGACTCCTATTATTTATTAGGCATTATTATGACATTTTTATATCTTTGATAAGGTGCTATGTATAAGAAGGTGGTGGTGGTGGGTTAGTTGGGTCCAACAAGTGAATATAGCTAGGTTTCCAAACCAATGCTTGTGTAGGAATTGTAGGCTTACTTGTTGTGGATGTATTCAACTTTATGTGTTGAGGGATGGCTTCTTTGGTTGTGAAATATCTTTTCTCCAATCAAGTCAAATATCACATTGTGAATCTACTTTTTTATTTATTTTGATCATGAACAACTATCATGACCCATCTAATCTTATAAGGCCACAATTGTCTCATCCACTCCTTTGTGGTGATCAACCATCATATGTCCCCCCCTTAACCTCATTATTTATGTAATGCTCTAAAACATCAATTATATGTGTGATGTTTCGATTTTTGTAGTTCGATCTAGTCAAAAGTTCATTAAACGAATACAAATTATTTTGTTAAACAAAAACATAATGTTGATAAGTGATAAGTATCAAAAGATGTAAAACTTATATAAAGCTTTATTTTTATTTTAACCATAGTGATCATTTGTTTTATGTATATGTGACATGAAGAGGTCCATATTCTTAAACATATTCATAATTTAATGCATGTGTTATTATAAATCATTTGAAGAGTTGTAAAAGATTTATTCAATAGTGAACATAAGTTTACAACATCAAAAGGTTTATAAATTAATGATTATGGACCTATATAAAGCAAGGTTGCAAAAATCGTGAATTGGTTATCGGGCGGTCGACCCCCTTTAGCTTGTAATCGGTTTAGGCGGGATTAATCGGTGATTAATTGGATTCGCATTTTCCGGCAAGTTTTGGGTATTTTCGGCGAGATTTGTGTATTTTCGACAGGACTTTCATTGAAAAATATTTTGTCATAGATATAAACAACAAATACAAGTGATTAAAACTTGTTCACAACAAGTTTTGGGTATTTCCGACGATCTTTAGAAGTTTTTGGCAAGTTTGACCACCGTTGACCGATTTGTTTGCTCGAATTACACAAATCGACAAGGTTGGTAGCCCCAGTAGCGCCTAGGCAGTGATTAATCGATCTTGTAGACTTTGTTTTGCAACAATGATATAAAGCTTTACCATTATGGATGATCTATTGAAAAAATATAAAATAACGTTTTGAGAAAGTTTGTTAGTAAGTGTTGGATACAGGCAATAAAAGTAACAATTTAATTTATTGTGTTACTTTTGGTTATATGTGATGACTGAGAGGTTTCTTAAGGGTGCATTGTTCTGGCAATGTTAGTTCAAATGTTCAATAAAGAAGACAAGGTTAACTCTATATACAGGGGCGTGCATTGTTCTCGCAATATTACTATATATCACCTCTATATTTTGTCGGTTTTTTTTTTGGCATGTTGATAATCAAGGTGTCCTCATCTTATAACCCCGCGATATTAGTGGCGAGAAACTTAATTTCTTCCAACCTTATTATTGTCGCATCTTTCGCTTTAGTCATCGCTTACATCTCTTGAACGGCCTCCCATTTGAGCCTTAGTTTATTTTGTACACTCTCTCCAAAATCTTGGTTACTCTCCGTGGTGCACGTCGTGATCTCGGATTTACGTTTTTCCGCTTTTCGTGGTTTGCGAGGGGACGTCGTCTCGGATCATCTCCGAATAGCTTAGTAAATTCGGTAGTCGCCAAGTTGGATTCTTTGAGGATGCCTCGTTTTTTGTGGTTGTTTTTTGGTGGGTTTGGCGGGTCTTTTCCTTTTTCTTCGCTTTTCGGTTTCTTGGGTTTTTTGTGGTGGTTGTGATGGTTGTGGTGGTGGTGGTTGTGGTTGTATTCATTGTTGTGAAAAGAATTGTGATGGATGTTGTTGAAGAAAAAAATATTCAGGTGTGTATGTTGACATAGTATATTGGCTACCAAACGGAGCAAATTTGTGTTGTGATGAATATTGAGATTGCGAATAAAGATGTAGCGGAATTTGACGAAAACAATTAGTTTGGAGCTTTCGACATTCCAAATAGAATGAATATGGAAGTGAAAGATGAGTTTATATGTAAGTATGGTTGTGTAAAAGAGGTTTGTATAAAGTGAAAATGATTGTGTAAAATAAAGTGAAAATGTTTAAGGTTTTTAATTTAGAAAATAGCCGTTGGACCCTTCAACGGTAAAAAAATGACAAAAAAATTGTCTCTTGGCTCAACCAAGGAATTGACTAATGGTTTGCCGCATGGAGTGTGTGGTGTGTGGTGTCATGGCTTGAGTTTGGCTTGGAGCCACGTCAGATAGTGGGGTGCTCAAGCTACAATATCCAACCTTCTTAAATGAGTTTTTTTTCTAGATATAAGCATCGCGAGAAAGTTTTAAGGCTTAATAAGGTAAGTACAAACACTTAATAACTTATCACATTCAAATATTTATATGAAAAACTTGTCAGCTTTAATCTTGCTTAAAAACTTAAAAAATTATAAAATAAGTAGTGTTGTTTGATTAAAATATCACTACTTATAAACAACGTCAATAGAATCTATTGATTATTTAAGTAGTTAATTACAATTTAATCTACAAATTTTCTCTGCTCTCATTTACATACATCATATATATACGAAAAAGAAAAACATGGAAATGGATGAGTCATTAAAGCAACATCAAAAATTTATGTGGTACTAAACAAGGTCCCTCCTATATATAGATACTTTGCAAAGAAAGCGGGAGGTTAAATTAAAAAGCCAATCCATGAGGACCCAAGAGCCACGTTCCACTTCTTCTTGTGCAGCTTGCAAGTTCATGAAAAGAAGGTGCACCCCTCACTGCGTCTTTGCACCTTATTTTCGAGCCGATGAGCCCAAAAAGTTCGCCAAGGTTCACAAGGTCTTTGGTGCTAGCAATGTCACCAAGATCCTAAATGAAGTCCCTGAACCACAACGACAAGATGCCGTGAATTCTCTAGTGTTTGAGGCCGAGGAACGGCTCAAAGACCCCGTGTACGGGTGCATTGGTGCTATAGCGTCTTTGCAAGATAAGATGTTCCAGCTTCAGCATGATCTAGCCGTGGCTAAAGCACGGCTAGCTCGATGCTCCTCTAGAACATCTTATGCTTCTTGTTCCACTACCTCACCATTGTTGATGTTGGATGGTGAGTTTGGTATAACGTCTTTTGATGATTTTGTGATGGATCAGGGTGGATTGACGACTGAGTTTCGTCCACACCCTTTTCCATGACACAAGGTCAAGCTCGAAAGCTCCATAGGAATCGAGTGATCTATGTCCTCCCTAGCTATTATTGTTTCGTTGTTAACTTTAGCGAATTTACAATTTAATCTCCTAGAATTACATTTGTAGAACTAAGAGACTAGTTATATCTCAGTTCGTAGCTTGTCTCTACATGTTATGAGTTCAAATTCGACATAAAGGTCGAATTTATGTATATTTGAAGCAATTAAAATGGTGTCTTGATGGGTTTTGTTGTAATTATTGATCTTGAAAAAATTGCCAAAGAGATGCTTATTCTTGTTGCTTTTCTTTTGTCCCCTTTTTTCTTGTGCTTTGCAAATGCAAGTGTCCTCCTCTATGCAAAAAGCAATCAATATTTGTTTGAATTTTACCTCTCTATATGTACTAATAATCATTTAAGCTTTATACAATATACATTACGGAGTATTTGATATCCTAAATCCTAAAGGATCCTGTTCAGCGTTATTTATACGCCTTTAGTATTTAGTTACAGCCTAAAAATTCAGATAAACTTAGCGAGAACTTAAAAGTATCGGTTAAGGCAATTATGGATTTGATGCAAGTAATTATGAGCAGTTTCAAGTATTTTTCTCGTGTGCCTGTATTATAATTTGGAGCCAGTATTATTCATATGTTGGACAATTCGGAACTTGAGGATCAGTTGCTATAATGTTGACTACAGTGTCATATAATTTTGTAGTTAAGAGACAATGATTAAAACTACTATACTGAATTCATTTTGCTTCCAACTTTCGTCCAACATCCATTTCCAAGCAATCTAACACTATCCAACCAGACTTAGCAATGTGAGTACGATCCTAAGTAGAAAAGGTAAAAGGAAAAGTCTTTCAAGTATGATGAGGGTTGTCGCGCATGAGGTCGTGCACAACAAAAGAGACCAAGATATGAGGATTGAGTTTTTTTTAATAGTGCGGATTTGTGTTAATTAATTTAAGATTTTTGTTTATGTGGAGCGCGATAGAATTATTGTTGGTGTTATAAGATATCCATAGCCAAGAGCGGCTAAAGCCTTTTGAAGACCTAAAGCAAAGTTTTAAAATAAGATTTTTGTTGTTAACTTTTTACAAACGAATAACCATTCTTGTACAAAATGAACACACGTTTGTTTATAACATAGATTCAAGAATCATTTAGGCCCAAATCTGAAATAGTTTTAGTGTATCGTAGCTGATTCAAAGAGTACATTCAAGTAAATAAGCGCCGAGTCAAGTTCAGTTTTTGCAAAATAGTAACATCACTTAATATTTTGTTAGTTCTGATTCACATGCTTTTAAACTTTGCTTTTATTAAATAAATGCTTTTTATTATTTGACCTTATTATTCAACGTGTAAAGTTACATGTTGACTTTTTCATTAAAAGATGTAGCATAAGATTTGATACATGATGTAATAAAAGGTATTTCAACGCTAAACAAATCTTCAAACTTTTCCCACTAAATGTAACACAACTATGATCATAATTGTTAATGACAGATACTTAACATTGCAATAAACTAAAACAATAAGAAATAAAAAGCTTGTGACGAACAATATTTGTTAATTTTCAACTTTTCTCACACAAAACCAAAATAAAAAATAAAAAGCTACTATAGCGTCAATCCCACATCGCTGGGTGATGAGAAGTGGGTCTACTAAAAGATTGTATAAAAGGTGAGGTTTGTTGTACATTAGAGTTATCTTTGCGCTTGGGGCAATGACGCAGCTAATGAGGTAATAACCGAAGCGCGTCAATTGCTGGTTGAAAACTATTTCCAAACCCCCTCCTCGGCTTTGGTTCTGCCTTAGCCGTCGAGAATTTCTGGAAGGGTTCCCTTTTATTAGGGTAAAACCCTACAATTTCTAGTGTTAAATTTTGTATTTCTGATCTTAGAGGGACATTACTAAGATGTTTATTTCACGAAAGCAAAGCATTTACGGACATAGTTATTCAGGTCGGGAGTGTATAACCTGTCGTTCTGTGATAAACACAGACCTCAAGTCCCTAAGGGATGATCCCATAAGATGTTAGCAGGCTTCCCCCAATGGACCTCAAGAAAAGTTAAATGTTGCCGATGCAAATATTCAAATAAAGGCGTGGGAGACATTTCAAATTTGAGTCAGATTTAGTCCAAACAAAGGGAACAGAAACAGCAACTTACATAGACACAACTCATGTTGGCAAAGTGGACTTGTTGAAAAAGATTCACGTGACACAAGTTTTCGCTATCACAGAAGAGGAAGCACAGTGCAATATACATGTTACAAGTGGAAAACAACAAGATCACGACTCGAGAGTTACAGTAACTCAGATACGCCACCATAGCAACATCAAGACACAAGTTATTTTTATGTACGATTTGCAAGCAAGTCAACTAGAATAAACCTAAACTTTTCCATTTATAAGGAGAGGGCTTGGGCAGTTTAGAGAAAGAATTCAAGCAAAGGATTATAGTAAATCTTTATTTCTTCTCATTTTACAAAAACACAACAATCAACACTGTGATACATCTTAATAGCTTCAACTATACCAACTTACCAAGTATTGAACCTCAATTCACTATTATCATTATTAGTTTACTCAAAACTCACATCCCTGGGAGAGACAATGGCTAGCCCCAATGGACATACTCAGGATATTCGAACCACGATTTAAGACTTGTACTCTTTTCTTTTTTGCTCGCTTTATCATTAATTAACACCAACTGCTAGGAAACATGATTATGTGTAAATATATAATCTTATTTATACGAAGTCACAGTTGCTTCCCATTCGGTCTCAAACTTTTCCTTGGTGTTCTAGGCAGGGTGCACCTCACCAAACGTATATCTAATGTTGTCGGGTGCACAATTGACCATAGTCCTGCACATTGCTTTTCCCATATCATATCATTTGGCAGTTTCCGACACCACCGGAGCTAGAGTAACAAAATTTATGGAGAAAGAGGACTTGGGATGTATATTTATATTCAAGAAGCAATATGGTTTAGGAAAGGGTATATGCTCGGTTTATTATTTTTTGAAGCATTAAATTGGGAGCTGTTTTCACTGATAAGATTGTGCAGTATATTCCTGTATCCGTTTGGTTATCTGTACATCCTAAGCCTGATACAACCCTTCAATGGTAGTTCAAGTATGATTGAACTCAGGTCCGCATTCTGAACCAAATAGATGTGGCATGGTTAAGTAGGTTCTACCACACAATAGATACTTAGATAGTAATGGCCACTTGTATAAATTAATTACATCTAACATGACTATTTTAAGGTGTATGTTTGTGCCACTACTTAACTAGAAATACTATTCTTACTCAATTGGATGATTGTCTAAAAGGAAATGCTTGATAACGACTAGAGAATTCACCAGCAATTCGACATGTTAATAAACCTAGTCGAAGCCCTCTTGTTGAAACATTGGCGTGTGAGCCTCACGTCTTGTATTAATTAAGAAAATTGTATTTCTTCGTTGTTAATAAGTTTTATGGTTCATATTTACTCATAGGTTGCTGTTACCTCGTTTGTCCGAACCAATGTTGTTCTAGCATGTTCGGTGAATTCATCTACCAATATTTTGTTAAACATCTAAAGCAGAAAAAAGTCAAGTCAAATGTCGAAAAAGCAATGCATGTTTAATCGACATAGTTAGGTTCGTGTTTTAATCTCAAATTCTCAATGTAGGGTTTTGCTAGTATCTGCAACCCTTCAAGCTTAATAGACCTACTGCTAAGAGGAACTTTTTTTTGACAAAAGTACAAAACCTTGAATATACAGATTTAGAATTTTGTATAGTTAAAATGCATATTAAATGGTTTAATTGTTGAAGAAATCATTCCTGTGTGTACACAAGTACTTTCAAATGTATCCCACATTGCCAGAGATAAGGTTGCATATGAGATAGCAGCAGGTATAAAAACAGAGGCCCAACACAGGGAAAGTATACCTTTCTCGGCCTTTTGGCTAAGATCAAGTGTAGCATCTGTTCTTATCAGTTTAATATCTGATATGTGAGCCATCGGCTCACTCGATAGCTTGCTATTTGGGTCTTTGCGAGTCGCTTTGGTTTTGCACTAATGCCTTGGCTTGGCTCACCCTTCCAATTCTAGTTAAAATGTGATGTAATCACTTCTAGTTTGAAATTGTAAATGCTTATGAAGCTAATACTTTAAAGCAAGTAGTACTCCAATAAAGCCAAGAGTCATAATTAAAATTTTATTTTGGGAAACCAAGCAACTTTGTAAGGGGTGTTCGAGGTCATCACTTGATGACCTTTATAAAGTGTTTTGGTCATTAAGTTTTATTTTTTCTATCAGCATGAAGGGTTTTGTTGGGTTCATCAAGTTCTAATTAGATTAAGATTTAAAGAAAATAAGTTAAAGTGAAGCATGATTAAATACTAACTATTATCTCAAACCGCTCCATTGTCTCTTCGTTTTTTCATTGTTGTGATTGCTGGCAAGGTTCGTTAGTTTTGGTCACAGATGTCCAATTGGTGTACTAGAGGTCTCTATTGGTAAATTTCATAGTTTATTGCCATAAATGTTTTAAGTTTTCAAGGGGTTGTGATCATAGATTAGTACTACATATCATTGGTTCATATCTACATATCATTGGTTCATATCTCAAGTACTAACTTAGGAGCGAGGGAAGCATAGCACACTGAGCAGACACAGTTGCATTTCCAAGGTGTTGAGTTGTACTAATCGCACGTTTGGATCTGTCATTCTATTTTCAGGCACAAAGTGACACATCTTTGGGAAAAAATATGATAACATGCTAACAGTTGAAGCTGAAACAGAGATGAAACTAGCATATGCCAACAAAAAAAAAGCTACAAAGATGATCAACAGTTTGACACTCTGACTAATTGCTCATCAAGTTAAGATAATTGATTTGGTTCTTATACCCAAGGGCTCTAAATAATCATATACAGTGACTTGAACAAACTCTAACGACGACTAAAAGTTGCCTAAACAATAGCTAAACCCACGTCTTCGCAAGGCATTGTAACTTATTGCAAGTAAGAATCACTTTAAAAATAGATTACTAGTCTAATACTTCATCAACAAATTTAAGACAAAAGACGACGAAACAAAAACTTATCTCACTAACCATGGAAGGATGCATACATATTTACATGAAGCACAATGAAAGTCATAGTGAGTGCATATAGATAGCACTTGCTTAAGAGGAAAAAGGCTTTCGAAAATCCCACATTGGTGGAGACATGAGATGATTCAAAGAGAGCCCTCTTATAAAACCCATGCTCTAGCTTCCTAGTAAGTTATCTTTGCGCTTGGGGCAATGACGCAGCTAATGAGGTCATAACCGAGGCGCGTCAATTGCTGGTTGAAAACTATTTCCAACCCCCCTCCTCGGCTTTGGTTCTGCCTTAGCCGTCGAGAATTTCTGGAAGGGTTCCCTTTTATAAGGGTAAAACCCTACAATTTCTAGTGTTAAATTTTGTATTTCTGATCTTAGAGTGACATAACTCGGATGTTTTTTTCACGAAAGCAAAGCATTTATGGACATAGTTATTCAGGTCGGGAGTATATATAACCTGTCGTTCTGTGATAAACACGCACCTTAACTCCCCACAATCTTTTAGTTCATTTTTTTTTACCAAGAGCTATGCTAAGTTAACTGATATCCAACATCAGTTACATTACATGTAGTTTTAAGCACAAATTGTTTCGTTTTTGTCAAAATTAAGGGACGCTTTCTTTTAGAAGTGATTCTATTTCATCAAAAGTTTAAGGTACCACAAGATTGTAGGGTAGTATTATCGATTCAAAACTGTTAGTTCATCTGGTAGGCTTTTCCACTTTGGGAAAATTCAAACATCAATAAGGTTAATATTTTTATCTAACCATATATATTACTCTCTGGGTCCGAGCAACCCACGAAGCAGTTTAAATAAATCGCCCAAAGACAAAAAATCAAAGAAATATAGGCAATAACAATTAATCTTGGTTCGGCATTGTGGTTCAAGGGTGCACACACTACAATTTTAGATTTTTTGCTTAACATGGATATTCTAACTCAATGATAGGATGAATGTTCATCCATACAATGCTAGAATAAGTAGAGCTCTTGATTTGCAAGACGTTTGAATATTGAAGTTACAACTAATGAGCTCCAGATAAACAAAGATGCAATTAAAGTTTCAAAAGGGAAAATTACATGATGAAGTCTAAAGTATATAAAAAGTAGCATATACATCCTATGGAACCCCATGTTTTGGTACACAATACATAATTATACTCATCAAGCTGTCCTACCAGCTGCAAAAAAATGCCTCGGCTACGGCTACCCAAAGAATATCACAAGAAAAACTTATCAACACACTAGAAAAACACATCAATCTCATTATTCTTTAAACCGGAGTAAAGTCACCCTGAGAAAAATACCAAGTGGAACCCATGTCAATTTTTGCTCTTCACCTCAGAACCAATCACAAAGTGTTGAAAAAATCAGTAGGACCCCATTGGCGGCATTCCAAATGGTGGTGGCATTGGTGGCATTCCCATTCCACCCATTGGTGGTGGTCCTCCCGGTTGACCATATCCGCCACCCATTGGACCACCCATGCCTGGTGGTGCAGGTAGAGCAAGTGGCAGTAGTTGGGCATACATATTCTGCAACCAAACAAAGCATGGTCATCATTAACTTTCATTTAGTTTACAAAACATAGAACAAAAGTAAAAGAACAAGCAAAAAACCTGTTGCTTGATGACATCCTGCTCTTCATTCTCCTTGGCTTTATTTTCCTTCGCTGCTTCTATCTTGTCCTTGATAAGTTCATCAACCTTGCCAGTGTATTCACGGATAAACTGCAAGAAAACGAAATGGGACATACATATTTAATATAAAAATTCATCATTAGCTTAAGTAAAAAAATGGCATTAGAATAACCTGAAGCAGATATGGGAAGGCAAAATCGATCATATTGTTTAACCAGGCAAGCTCAAGAGCAACATCCGGGCGAATTAGATCATAACAAACAAAGAGACAGGAAGCAAAGCATTCTTTCTTTCCCTGCACAAGCAAAGTAAAACACATACATTATTGATTCATTCAAAACTTGTAAAGAGTATAAAACCAATCCGTAAGAGTAAAATGCATGGTAAGGTTTGCTAAAAGTTAAAAAAAAATGTCGTAAAGTAGTTGTACCTGCTCAATGAAATAAACAAGCAGCTCTTCTGCAAGCTCACGGTCCCCAGACTGTGAGGCAGTCTCCATGGCATCTTTGTACACCTTGTCTTTCTTGGACAATGCAATGGATTGCTTCCATCTGCCTGCCTTCTTGTAGATATATGCTGCAACACGTCTCATCTCAAGAAGCTCATGTTTCTCAATCTGCCAGAAAAGAAGAGATCAAGTACAAATAAAAAAGAAACATAAACAAAAAGGTTTAGGACATGCAGCTAAACACCAACCTTCTGTGCAAGGCCGATCTGGTCAAAGTTATCATGATAATCAATTGATTCACGCAATCTATCATAGTCTTCCTCCTCGACGTATATTTCATTCAATGCTTCGTTTACAGCAGATACATTACTGCTTTGAACGGCAACCATGTATGGTTTAACAAGAGGAAGTTGTCCAGCCTATAAACATAAAGTCAGAAACATGATAGCCACAAGCCAAAAAATAAACAAAAAAAATGTTAATCAGTATAGCACGAACCTTGCGCATAATGTCAACAACACGTGTATGGTCAACACGTAGTGCAAGGACATTGAGAACATCATTGATAAGGTCAGGATGCTCTTGGAGATAAAAGTGAACAGCCTTGTAATAAAGCTCAACATTCGCCACTTTAACTACAATATCCTTGAACTGCATATGATCCCAAGCTTCTGGAGAATGGTTCATGACAGTACTTGCAGCGTTATCAAACTCGTCATATTGGATGTACAGATAGGTCAGTTCCTTCCAGTGCTGTTGTTCATCACAAGCACGGATAAGCTTTGGGATGTTCAAACGCGTTGAGAAGAGTTTAATATGCTCCATCAGCTTCTCATGACGGTATCTGGCGTAAAGTACTCCCAGCTCGGTGAAGATGCCCATGTGAGCACGTTCCAAACCTAGACCACTCTCCATGAGAGATATTAGCTCATTGAAGCATCCTCTATTCTGGTAGTATTCACTGACCTCTTCCAGATCATCCACCTAAAAGTTTCAGAAGCAAAATACTAAACTTCCAATAATATCATAAAAGAGATATGTATCACCTGCACAATAAAATACAGAAATGTCACCTGCACAATAATGTTCAGACCACAAATTTGAGCCAAACGGAACTCCTCAGCATCAACACAGGCAAAGCAAACTTCTTTCCATGTCTTTGCACTGTTTGCTTTGCGAGCAGCATCAACAGCACCTTGAAATTGTTGCAGCCTCACAAGTGTGACAGCAAGCTTTGCCCAGTTGGAGATGAAAGCATATATTATCTTAGCAGCTTCGTACAAAGTTTCATCAAACAAGCGATCACCAACATTTTGGAGGTTAGCAACGTTAGGCATGAGGATGAATTCCTCAATGTCACTCAATCTATCAATCTTAGCATATGCATAGATGAGCTCACTATCCACCTTAGGCTCTTTGGTCTTTTGTCTAACCATCAGTAGATATTTCACCAAATCATGATAGCAGTCAGTGTCCTCAGAAGCGCGAATAACTTCCAAAAATTGAGTGGCATCATCAGCACGGATGAATGACTCAATTGCCTCACTTACTAACCCTTCTCTCAGCTGGGCTTTCGCCACCTGGCTCCATACAGCATCTTCTTCAACACGGAAAGCAAACTCTTCAGCCCGAGGAATACTTTGAATATTATCTAATAGAACATTAACTGCTTGTACATTCAGGTTGAACTTCTTGAATATTGCAAAAGCCTCTTCATACAGTTGTGCTTCTACAGCCACCTCACCAACAGCAGGACCATCAAAGTTATCTAATCTATTAACGTAGTCCATAACTCGTGATGAATCGGCCTTGATGGCTGTTAAAATAAGCAGGTTTTGGAGGTTGAAGTTTCCACTGAAAGCAGAGTTTTGAAGAACAATTTTCTCAAGAAGCTCAATTAGCTCGTGGGGAAGATCAGCAGTCATGAAAGCCTTAACAGCAGCAGAAACCTGCTCAGGGCTCTTGCTTTCAGGCAAAGCTGTAGAGACGACTTGATCTATGAGTTGTCTTCTGTATTCATTCTCAGGGTTAAGGACCTTATCCCAGAGATCAGCATCCATCCTCTCCACAACATATCTACAATAAAAATGTGATTAGTAGGGAAGTCTTCATGAAACACCAATAAATCCATTGTAATAGTAACTAGTAGAGGTGGCAAGATGGGCAGTCGAGCAGGTTAGGTAAAGGGGTAAAAACGAGTTTGGGGTCACCAGTTGAGCTGTCTTGACCCTTAAACAATTCTATGAATATTGAGAGTTAATTGTGATTAGAAAAATAAATTTATTACAATAACAATCAAAATCTTTGGATCACAAAAAAAGAAGTGACAGTATGCATTAAAATACACTTTAAGCGACATTCGAGCTTTTCCCCTAATAGCTAAGGTTTTTACTTGATTCATTACACACAGCCCAAAACACACATTCACAAGTCAAACGAACTGGAATAGCCGCCCCTAGAAAATAATAATCCATAATAATTTCGTACCTGGCTTGCAACTTGAATAGAGAATTCTTGTTTGTGACATTGACAAGCTCTTCGTCACATTGCCCTCTACGGTATGCAACAACAGCAAGTGTAGGATCACGCTTCTCACAGTATAAACCCACAACACGTGAATCATAATAGGGGTTGGTTGTGAGGAAGTGTTCTGGATTGTTATTGCTATCTATGATAATTTTACCCAAAGCATTGTGAACATGAACATCTTGGCTTCCTTCACTCACAAGATGCTCCAAAAATTGAGTAAGTAACCGCAGTCGATTCCTGGAAAGCCGCAAGCAAATGATAAAAGGATAGAATTTAACATAATGAACAGACACAAATCTAGTAATTCAAATAGAGAACGCACCTTTTTTCACACTCATCCACAAGAGGCTCAACTGGAAGAAGAGAACGCACAGATAGAATCAACCCTTTGATGAAATCCTCAGGACACTCGTCATCTAGAAGCTGTCCTACAACTAAAGGAGCATTCCCTGGGTTGACCTATAAGACAATACCATAAGCAGTCAGACACAAGCTTTAGGAAATGTTGGTAGTGTTTGGTATGTGGATTAACAGAGGAAATTGAATGGTCCATTCAAATTTAAATGAATAAAAATAAGAGCAACACATTTCGTTTTGCTAAATGGAACAGACAATCTTTGCACATATGTGGTTCCTTCCATTTAATTAGTTCTTATTACATGGCTTAGATGTTTTTTCATTCCATCATTTAAGAGATGGAATGAAGAATACACAGCAAGTCAAATGTATTATGTAATATTTAATAGCTTGAATTTTTTTAAAGTACTTCAAAACTTCAATTAAACTACTATTTTTTTCATAAACAAATGAATAAATGTACTTTTTCTGTAAATTCTTATTCAAGGTTTGAAGGAGCTTTTATAAAAGTCAATTTGTATAATTGAGCAAGGATAATCAGATTTTGAATGAACAAAGTATGACATGCTGATAAAATTATACCTATATATAACAAACCGTTACAGATGAACAACATAATTTCACATACCTTCTGAACATAGCCTTCAATATACCGGAGCATGTTATTGGTATAGAGATAATGAGTGAGATCCGGGACAAATCCAAAGCGGTCACACACATTGATCAATGGCCTTGCATCAGGAAGCTTGGCTTCCATTAAAAAGTTTTTGGCCTTCTCAGCATCATAAAAGTTTGATTCTCTTGTTACACGCTCAACCTCCTTGATTTGTCCCGTCTTTGCTGCTGCCTCAATGTATTTGAAGTGAATTTCAGGATCCTCGCTGTAATGTTGAACAATACTTAGTGATAGTACACATCAAACACAGTAAACCTACAGTTGTTTTATTAGATAGGTGTCATTTATAATCAGCTTACCTGGAGCTCAAATATGACCCCAGGAAGAAGTATAGACCTTCATATGATTTAAATTGCTCAAAGAGTTTGATACATGCTTCAACACCCAGCTGCTCACAGTATTCTTTGGCAACCTACAGTAAATACAATGGTCAGCAAAGTGGAAAATGACAATCACAGAGAGCTCAAAGCTTCTGCTTTTTTTATCTGACTTCCAAAATTGACCATATCTAATTACCTGCACAATTATCTGAAGGTTTCCCCTTAGATTAACCAGCAAAAGATCCTTCATGCACTCAAGAGCCCACTCCTTTGACAGCGTCCCAAAAAATTCGACAAGAGACTAAATATGCAAAATAGTTAGGTGTTAGTCAAGATAAAATTCACAACTTAAAGTAAAAAGTCCAGAAATAGACAAACCTGTGGCTCAATAGCATGAGTGTTCACAATGACACGCTTGATATCAGGTAATTCACTGTAATGCTGCAGAAAGCACAAACGTTAATCAATCACAAAAGATACCTTCACCGGAAAAAGACAAGGTTTTGCACATTAACCAACCTGGAGGGCTCGGACAAAAAGACCTGCTTTCTCACACAGTTGAGCAATGCGAGGACGATCGTAGTGACTGAACATACCATTTGCTAATATGGCATCAGCAACATTAGGGAATGTCACGAGATTGATCTCAAGAACCTGTACAGAGTAGAGATTTTCAGAATATGTTCATATACACAACACTTATGTGCGTATATATGTATGTATATTAGCATTGGCAACATATACCTTGGTTTGCAGGTGAGCATGTTCTGGCAAATTGGGCTTAAGCACATCCAAGAGGAAAGCTGTCGCCTCCCTTATTAAGTTCCTCTGAAGATTTTGAATGGGAAAAAAATGTTTAAAATCGATTTCAATCATAAGATAGATATAACTACATGTATTCAGAATAGAAAGGGTTTGAGATCATTTAACTAGTAAATATATCTTGCGAACCCAAACATGTTATGTTTAAAGTACCTGAAGGAAAAGATCTGTTATTGTGTTGTAATCAAGTGGACAACCTCCCTCCATTTGGGACATCATCAAAGCAAAATTAACGGCACCCTGCAAAAAGCAACATAAAGTAATCAAGCATCCTCGCATGAATCTGAACTGCAGTACTTACATACGGCATTTACGTTGCCATTTTGAGCAAATAATGTAAATATAAATGTTACTAACAAAGTCTTATACCTGAGGATCTGATCGAAGAATTGTTTGCAGAAGGAACAAATAATCAGGCGTATAGCCAACCTGCACCAAAAAAAAGTGATTGTAGAATACTTCAGCCACCTAGAAGTGTGTTTGTATAAAAAAACCTATATTAATGCACAGAGTTACGCCTACCTGCTTGGAGTAGATAAGAATTTTATCGAACTCCCTCCGCTCGGCAAAAGCTGCAACAACTTTTGGTGTTGCTCTTGCTTTGATGTAGATTTTCAATGCAAGATCATTGTCAACGGTCTGCAGGTAAAATATAAATAACCGATTATTAATAATGAAACGTTCACTGTAAATAAAAGCAAACTCAAAACATTGATATTGTATACCTTCACAAGATCTCCAAGCTCCTCACTGCATTCCAGCTTGTCTTCCGCCAACCAATTCTCCAACAGGTTCTTCTTATTCTGATTAACAACAAGACGAGATAGCTCCAATGATTCAAATGCATTCAGCTTTCCTTTCGTTAAAAGGGTCCCAAAGTACTGCAATAATGGTGGTGTTTGTCCAGCTTGAACAGGTACACTCTGCAATGATATATATACTGGTTAAAGAAGACCAAACGAACGAAACCTACTAATCAAGAAACAAACCCTTAAACCGTAAGATCCAGAGATGCTATTCAAATTAGAAAAGTAAACACCTGAAATTTGGCAACTGTATCTGGGGTACGAAGAATGCCTTGAGGAGAATCTGCTGCAAGTTCAGCAGCTTCTTTGTACTTGGTTTGAGCAAACAATTCTTGAAATCGTTGGACAACCTGTGATAGGTCGAAGTCAAACAGTCAATCATTGTCCAGTGAAAAATTCATCATCAATACGTTTCTTTCAAATCAAGTGGGACCACGGGGTTCTCACTTAACGGGGTAAAGGTGGCCCATTAACCAAAACATCGTAGGATCAAGTCTTAGTATGAAACTATTGACAAAAGGTGCGTTATAGGTGTGTGTGCGTGTCTTTGTAATTTTAAAAAAAAATAATTAAAAAAAACAAAGTGAGCAGCAGACATTATAACTCTCTCATTTATGAGAACTCAAAACATGAAACCACCTCTGCTAGCTTACCACTTAGATCTACTTCTGGAATTGGTTAAACAAACAGAAAAGAATCTCTTGAAAGACTAAGGGAATTAAAATATACCAGATTCTCTGCACCAGGAAGGTTTCCTCTTTTAGCAAGATTGACAGCAAGCTCCAGGTTGTTCAACTACAGTAACATATAGGTTAATATTCATATTTCATAATTGAGATCATAATACATTCATCATCGATGGAAAATGGTTAGAAGCTTACTTGTCCACTGACAAAAGGCACAATTGCTGCCTCGTTTACGGTGGCAAGTAACACCTGCCCACGCCTGTTGACAGCATAGAAACCCCCAAGTGATGAAGCTTCAGAGGTAAGGAAAATAGGATCTGGACTAATCCTATTTCTGTAGACAGCAGTCGCTGTTTCCAGGTCATACACAAATAGAAGCCCCAGCTTGGTAATTACATAAATCAAACTATATTTGTGGGATATCTGCGAAGTCAAAATAAATATATTAGTTGAAGATGGAACTTCATATTTAATAGACTACAATCACGGATGAGTACCTGCATGGCAACAGGAAAATCATCTGCAAAATCTGGAGGGAAGAATAGGTCTGCTTGTTTCTTAGTAAATGAAGGTTTTCCTGCATACATGGAAAGAAAGAGCATTAAATTTCATATACAAGGAAGCCCAAAAGGCTATAGAAGAAACCACCATACAAGCTTTTTACATATATAGCGATAAACTGTAATACACAATTTGAGAGGTAGACATAAAAGGGTTTTGTCCATGTAAATAACCTGACTAATGCATCTAGTTCAATCACAAGACACATTTATCTATCAAAATATGTTTTTCCAGTTACAAAATTTACTATTCACAGGATTAGCGTATAAACAGCCGAGAATACCAGCTCAAAAGAGTATGTCAGCTAGAAGAAACAAACAAAACAAAGAAAAATGGCATGTATTAAGAAGAAAACCTGGCTGGGCACCAAGCTCAATGATATGAAGCTTTGATGTAACCTGTCCAGCATTAGAGCTTTTTGTTGCAAAAGAAATAAGAATAGAAGGATTCTCATTGCCAGGAACCTGTATAAAAGCTTATGAACATGAGATCACGACAAATGCAGCTGGATTTGGATAGATAGAATTAGAAAAAAGTGGCATCTTTTTACTATAATACTAAATGAAGAGAAGACAACTGTACTTTAAAAGAAGCAAATGATGCTGCATGTGCTTCAAGAGCTTGACTGCGCTGCTGATCAACAGAGTAAAGCTGCATGTTTCCTTTTACTAGTTGAGGTCTCTGTTTACATCAGAATGGCAGGGAGGTTAGTAATGCTGAAAATTTGGGACAACAATTGACCATGGATGACACTCTAAGATATTGACAAACAATAATTACACTGAAAGATACTGGAGGATACATTATAAAGTTGCATTAGTTACTGAATAAAATGGTAAGTTCAAAGGCCATTCAAATTTCCATCCTGTGACTATTTATGAACCATGACTCTTAAAAGTGGGAGTAAGTCAATAATCAGAAAAACAAAAAAACTGATTAAAACTTTAATTAAAGATATATGATGAAGTCACTGTTCTCACAGATCAACTAATTCAGTATATCCAGATAAGAGCACAGCTGAGCACTGTGCTCAAACTACAGTCAGTCTAGTTGTGAGCCTTAATATAAACTGATATACTGCAAGAGTGTTGATCTAAGTATATCGCATAAGCAAAATAAAATTGCGTCATGAAACAAGAGAATAACAACGAACCTCTGGTGAGCCAGGAGCAATTCCAATCAACACCAACCATTTCTCAGATGGATCACATCTGTAGTTGATTATCTGATTGTTCACTAAATTAGCTGTTCTATCAAACATCTTTGTAGGTTCAGAATCACCTGTACCAAAAGCACCACATAAATAATCCATAACCTTTATTTCACATACCAAAAGGAGAGAAAAAGAAAGCAAAGACAAAAAGAAAAAAGAAAAAAAATTGATGACCATACCCTCAAGTAACCAATGATAAACAGAGGTTTGGGTAACCATCCCCAACATCTTAGGGGTGATCCACTTCCAAAAGACGATCTGAAAACAGAAGTATGCTAATATTAGATAAACATTAATAGTTGAAAACAAGATGAGAAAAGCTATTGAATTATGAACTTATAGCTTTTACCTGCTCAGGCATCTGATGGGACTTCATTTTGGCTTTCATCTCAATGTTAAATATTTGTAAGTGGTCTTGGGTAGTTCCCGGGAGTTGAGCTAGAAAATTAGACCATTCATTAGTTACAGATTTAGAAACAGACCTCACTGTTTCACAGAGAGCAAAGCCATCCTAATAATAATGCTAAGTTGGTATATTATGGTTCAATATAATAATTTTATTTTGACTTGAAATGGCAAAGAGAGCAAGTAGTAAAGGCTGGTATATTTCATGTCCTGCAGCACCATGACTTTGAGGTGGGAAGTTCTAAAATCTGCAACTTTTTGTTCGTTTTCAGACCAACACAAGTCACAACAGGGTACAAGTGGGACAGATGCTCCCAATATATAAATCGAAAACTTAACAGATGCAATTTCTATTGAAAGTATAAAGAATACTACATGAGCAGCTGGAAACCAATGTTACTCGAATCTCTATAAGCCAGAAAGGACCTTTGCAAGGACAATGGGAATTATTTTTAGATCTCTGTTTAGCTATGCAACCAATAGCAATGTTATTTATCAGATTACATAATAAGTTGCTCCCCATTCATCCCGCAAGGTATACCAAACTGGAATCTCACTTCCATAAGACCCTAATTTGGTGCAACACTCCGATTTTTTATAACTTTAAACTAAATTTTACCTAGTTGGGCCCATATCAGGATTGCAAAAGACTTTAGCACTCCGTATTAATTCATTTCATTCAACGATACTTGCTTTAATGTAAATCCTAAAAGTCAACCTCAAATATTCTCTTTGTTTTGAAACTATAAACAAGTATTTTCTTTATGCTAGGCTATTATTCAAATAAAATCCCCAATTTCCAGAGGACCACAGGAGTACCTTTTAAAGCCAATATCTTAGAATTGGGGTTCATGAGAGCTGAGTCAGCAGTAATTGGCCTCCTCAGCGGCTGCATAGGCATGCTCATATCAATAATCACCACACTATTCTGAGGTGATGTTTCACGCACACATATAAATTTCTCCGACTCCATTGTGACATTGGTAAACGTAACAAACTGTGGATTGATCCCTACGCTGGACAACTGCAACAACATCGCATAATTAATACCAACAATAAGCACACATCACCAACAACTAAAGACCATACATAATTACATATCATTTTATTCCACGAACCTGAACATATTAAAAAAAATGACCTACTTATCAAACAAATCTAATCAAGAGTACATCTGTACATAAGCTAGCAAATTCGATTGCTTCAAATCAATTTAACGCCAACAAAAACATGATATGTAACTAAGACAATAGTATATTGTATAACGTAAATTAAGCAACTTATATATCTCAAAGTGGAAACCTATTCTTAGGCAAATAAGTTACAAACTTACAATTCAGATAGATGAGTGAACGCATATAGTCTAGCCTAGTAGATCCACACAACAACATCATAGAAGCTCCGATTTTCATTTTCAGCATTTCAGTTAAGCCTATAGATAGCTCGGAATTATTTACAAATTATCTAAGTGAAACCTACTAACCTAGTATTAGAAGCCAAATACAGGAAAAATATATCATCTAAATGGACAATCGAACGCAATACGAGAGCATAAAAGCTCCTCAACTAACCGTATAAAACTCAATACGTTCACGAAAACAATAACCACAATTTCTATTATACAAAGTATTGAACCTAGTCATGGACATCATCTAATCTAACAAATCTACACAATATCATTACACATCACCTCCGAATATCATTTCGCGAGTGTATCTATATAGTGAACAGTATAACACAAATCATAATCCAAAAAATCAGTGCAACAAAACTCGATCACATTAGCTCTTATTTCATTTCAACTAACCATAAATAACTCAAAATCACAACAACTACAATTATGCCGCGCGAATTAAACTTGATAGTTAACATACATCATCTAACCAAACGAATCTACACGATACGACATCACATCAATTCAACTAACACTAAATAGCTCAAACTCTTTAAACCTACAATAAAATCGCGCAAAATTGAACTATATACTGAACATACATCATCTACCCACACAATCTCATTGCACATCATCTCTTTCATTAACTAGCCCTAAATAACTCAAAATCACAGACGAAACAACAAAACCGCGCAAATCAAACTTCTTACTAACAAATTGTCAAATCTAAACAATATCATTACACATCAGCACCTAATCTCATTTCAGCATATCGTCTAACCCTAAACGACTCAAATAACTCAAAATCACAACACAAACAACAAAATCACGCCAATTAAACTAACGAGTGCACATACATCATCTAATCTAACAAATCCACGCATAATCTCATCACATCATTTCAACTAACCCTAACTATCTCAAAATCGCAACAAAAACGATAAAATAAGAGCTAATCTAACATATCATTACATCATCTGAACTAACCCTAAATAAGTCAAAACCGCAACAAATTGAACTAATTATCAACAAAATAACTCTGATCTACTGATATTTACGATAATAACATAATTAGGTCAGTGTTAAATGAATATACCGTAAGCGCCTCTTTCATAGTAATCGGAGCATTAGCGGATGTCGCCATAGTGAAGGCGAGTAATGAGATCGAAACGACGTCGGATTAGATGTGTAGTAGATGTGTGATCTGTTTGTTGGATATTCCCGTTAACCGGAGATGTGATGTGATCTCTCGGTGTGAGAGATCTAGAGAGAGAATGAATGTGTGTGTGTTGTAGTGAGAAGACTTTTTATAAAAAAGAAAGTTGTTATAAAAGAATTTGGGAATTAAAAGTGTGTGTTTGTTAAGTGGAGAAATTAAAAATGGTATTTGATTTTTCTACTTCTTTTTTCAATTGGTTTGAAAAATATACGCCCTTATTCTCATATTTTTCGTGTCTCTACTACATATAAAAAATAAAAATAAAAAATAGAGAAATATTTTTGCTTAAAAGTTGGAAATTTTAAAAGTGAGTAATATTTAATTTTTAAAAAAATCTCTTTCAAACTTAAATTTCCATGTAAAAATAAAATAAATATTGACTTATAACAATTTTCACTCAAAATTTTAAAAAGATGGGTACGGTAACAAGTTTTTACAACCTTTTTTTAATGTAGTTAAAAAAAACGAAAAACTTTTTTTTATTTAGTCTAATAATTTCTAAAAATTCATCCACAAATCTGGGGTATTATAAAAGACATTGTATTACGACTTTCTTTTTTATTATTCTGATGGCTAATAATTGACTAAAGTTTATACTCACGCAACTATAAAAGTTTATCTTTATAAAATCTCGGTGTTATGGAGGGTATTCGTCTAGTTTCATATATATGCTTGCATGCTCTCGGGTTTTTATGTCAACATACATTTATGTCTTTGACCGCTTGTATATTTTTGCTTTATACGCTTTCTTCTATTTTATTGTATTTACCATCCTCACCCACGCTACACATATTTGTTTGCACACACACACTTGTCGGAGATCTTTCTGGGACAATACCTTTACCCTCAGGTAGTGGTGTGATTGTCTACATCTTACCTCCCGCATACCTCGTTCTGACGGGATTAGTTATTGTTGTTGTTGTTGTTGTTGTATCTTTAAGGAAACTAGCGGTAGTCGTGGTTGTAAGTAATATCAGTTAGCGGAAGTTGTTTATTTTATAAAGGGAGGTGATACTCACACCACACTTTTTGATTCATGCACCACTGTTTATGCATTACAGTATTATGATACAATATTGTAATGCATAAATAGTGATGCATGAATCAAAAAGTGTGGTGTGAGTATTAATTCCCTTTTATAAAACTATGTGAATACTTGTGCCTAACAATGAGAATTTATAAAGAAAGTTAATTATAGTTGTGATATTATAGTTAAATGTTTTGTGTAACGTTTATCTTTACTAGCAACAAATAATGTTCTAAACTTAAAACGCTCATGCATTCTCGTATTGGCTACAAGGTTTTTCAACAATTACATCAAACTTAATTATGCACAATAAAAAAAATGATGAAAGATAAATGTATTATATAGTGGTGATTCTAGCGCATAAATAGAAGTTATTTAAATTCATATATATTGAAATAAAAAATGTAAAAGTTTGTAAAAACATTAAGTTTCAAAATTAGAACTCTCAAAATAAGTTAGGGGTTGTTTGTTTATGGCTTATGAGCTTATTTGTGTTTTGGCTTATATTTCATAAGCCCTAATTTTCTGGCTTATTTTAAGACATGTGGGTTTTATAAGTTTATTATATCATAATAAACTTATATAAAACATTTTGTAAAAAAATGCATTTCCAACTATAAACCACATTAGACACAATGTTATATGCCTCGTGATCACTTAAGGTCAAATACAAGGACTACATTTTCTTCATGAAGGCAATCTATATAAACTTCCTGCAGCAACCACCTCACAACAAAGTTTATAAGATTGGCATTCATGAGAGGCATCATCCAATGCACATACCTTGTTTCTTCTGCAAAATAGCTACATTTCCTTTATGAAGACAACCATACAATCTTTATGCAGCAGCTACCTCACATAAAGAGATCATAAGATTGGCATTCATAAAAAGGATCATCCACATAACAGAAGCCCAACCATCTCTATATCTCCCAAGCTATCAAGTCTAAATTCCTAAAATACTTGAATATGCTATTTACAACTGATAATTCATTTGAACATACCATATTTATGATATTCTCTTCACAACATTCGTTCCTTTTACCTTTAAACTGAGAAGCTTTATTCTAATGTGTTCACAAATAGAAGCACATATTGAATATGTGTCTTGTCCCTTATCTTGAAATAGTCTAACACTTATCTCAATCCAAATACGAAAGTATATGGTAGCAGCCAATACAAGCCTCTTAAGGATACTACCAATACAAGCATGCACTACATATTACTCATAGCCTCTATAGCTTGCTTCCAATTGTTGTGTAGTGTATCAACATTACATTTTGACTTCATTATTTCCCATATATTCCTTGAATACACACATAGAAAAAACAAATGCCCATGAGAATCATTGCATTGTCTACACGTAGGACATAATAAGTTAGTATTGCAACACCACTTCATCATTATCTTGAATATGTAGTTTCTCTTGTATAGCCATCCAAAGTAAAAAGCATGTTTTGGAATATATTAACTGAACCAGACAGCTTTAAACCAAGGAACTTCATTGTATTATGGACTGAAATCTTTCCAAACCAAACTAGCTATAATGATTTTGAGCTCCTTTTCTATTGATCCAAACAGTCATGTCTTTCAAGTTTTCATGTAAGTCAGGAACTGGGATGTTTGCAAGAACAAGAAACTTCTCATTCCATTCCATAGGCTAACACCATTCTCTACTTCTAACCATTTCTTGGACAGTAAGATTATCATAAATTCTTGCTTAATATATTCTTCTTTTGCTTATAAACTCCCTGAAAGGCCCTTGTAGATGCCATTTATCATATAACACATATGATTCTTTACCATTACCCACAATATGGACTATATGGCTTCTGATATTATCCCTTAACTCCATTAAGTTCTTCGAACCCCATGTATCTTTATTCTCAGTTTGAATATCCCAAATGCTCCTCCCTTTCAATTTTACCATAGTTACCCATTTCACCCACAAAGTGTCTTTCTTAGCTGCTATGTTCCATATATGTTTATTGTTACACCCCGTGCCCCATTTGACCGAAAATTAAGACTTATTATGTGGAAACACTTTGACTATAACAACTCGTTGTTACACATACATAAAATGACACTTTACTGTAACTATTAACACTTGTTAAAATATTTACAAAGACATACACTCAACGAACCCTTTAAAACATTTCATAAAAAACTATAAATCAACCAAAAATCCTTTATATGACTCCAATACGCTGTATCCATATTTATGGATACACCGTATTGCTGCTGAGGTCAATACGTCGTATCCAAAGATATGAATATGTCGTATTGCCAATACGACGTATCCAAGTATTGGATACGTCGTATTGACTTCTGAGACAAAACACTTGCAGAAAACCTGCATAAAATCCAACACTCACAACAAATCATTTTGACCTCAATACAACATTTTAACTTGTACAAAAACACTCATTTAACATTCAAGACCATAACAAACTATAATACACGACAAAGACCCCTTTTTGCTCCAAAATGGGTACAAATAGACACTAATTCAAACACCCCGTTAAAATATAACACTTACACTCTAACCATTAGCATAACATGCCATTTGACAACGGAATTACTTGAACGACTACAACATAAAATTTGACACCCGAAAACATACATACAAATCATTTAGAATTCCCGGAGGTACAACATTGACTTTGAGCCCGGTATTCTACCTAAGCTCCTACTTAGATACAAACCTTCCTAACCGCCTTCCAAATATAAGCTTTAATCCAAGTTATATCATCTTCACCAAAACCCTACAAAATCATTAACATCTAATGTAAGCATAAATCTAGTAAGTAAAACGAGTATAACATAACATCATCATCAATCAAACATAAAAGCATCATATTCATCAAAACACTAAATTTTACTTAAACAACAACCATTAATTTACAGTATAACGCCTAATCGTCACCTAGCCTTAATCACTTCAATACACTATGTCAATCACATACATCATCTAGCTCAACTATTCATACAACGAGACATCATAACACAAGTCACCTATCACTTAGTACAAGAACATACATAACACATATATGTTAGATATCATCATTACATCATGTTATCATCATTTTGCTTACCTCAACTCCAAGCTAATAAAACAAGGCACCATCATCATTATCCTCCTTCTTACATACTAAGCTAAATTCACACAAGTATAAACACTTAAGCTTACATTAAAAATATTATAGCTATGGTTTATACAACCATAAACTCACCCTTTAACATCTTAATTCGTCATACAATCATATATTGATTATGATAATCAAGCCATGAAAATACTAATCTAAAAACCATATAAAACTTATTCCATGATTTCCATAATCTTTAATTAGCTTAAAACACCTTTTTACCCAATTCCCATCAATTAGGGTTCATAAACCCTAATTTATTAATTCGTAGTTAAACACATATTAAGGTTACTTACTAATAATTGTTGAAATACGAAAAGTGTAAATCATTAGAGCAGGACTTCTATTTATCTTTTGTTATAGAATATGGTACGTTGTGTAACAATGTTGTAGCTTGCGATAGCAATTCACCCTCGCAACACTTGTATAGTTGCGAGGGAATACGAGACGTATGTATGGGTATAAATACCCCTACCTCATGGGTAATGAGGTGTGTGTTATCCAAATGTCTTACGAGACTTTCTTCTTTTCTCTCTCGTTTCTCTCTTTAGAATAAAATGTCTACACTCACTTTATATCTTCTAGATTAATAGTACACGTGATATCTGGGAGCAACAATTGGTATCAAGAGCCAAATATGATTAGTTGTTTCATCTAGTAGTGTTTTAGCTTCGTTTAGATCTTCATTAGTAGTAAAGTTTTCAGTTTTACAAATAGTTAAAAACTTTCTCTTTCTAAAGTTTTTTTTTCTTGTACGACTTTATTAAGATTATTATTACAAATAAACCGTAAAAACGTTTATTCATATTTAGCGATCTCGCTGTGTTCTGTTGATAACAAATATAAATTTATCATAAGAAAAAGAGTAAACTCCAAAATACATCCCTGTGGTTTACCTCGTTTCGCACCATACATCCCTCTCGCAAAAGTTTCAACAGATACATCCCTCCGTTAGTAAAGTTGGCACAAATACATCCCTCTGTTAGTAAAATCGGTTAATGAGGACTAACGGTGCAAATATATCTCTGTTATCTCACATTTGTTAAGAGATATTTACGTAAATCGTCCTTGTGCAAAGGAACAATTGCAAAAAGTCCTATTTAAAGTTAAAGTTATTTGCATAAATGGTCCTTGTAGTTAGGCCAGTCAAGTGCCACGTGTCACCACGAGGCGGTGCCACGTGTCATGGTCGGGTCGGTCATGTGAATTGAGGTCGGGTTGCCGCGTGGACCAATGAGGTGGTGCCACGTGGCATTGGTAAAATATATCACAATTTGTCACCCCGGATTCGAACCAGGTCATTTGGGTGGGAAGCAAAGCTTTGCCCAACCGGCTAGGCATAGCTTCAAATATATCCTTAAATTTAATACATAGCTCTTCAAAAGTTAAAGCCCAATTCATTATCATTAAAATGTTCAATTTAGTTTTGGTCTATTAATTTACAGTTATATGGACTGTAAAAATAAATAAATATACCGTCGGACTCGTTTTTCATGCTCTTTCCAATGTAGGCTCTAGGAATTTTTGACTTCAAACAAACCTCGAAAAGTGCGAAAATCATCGTTTTCTTTGTTTGCATTTTTTGAGGTCCCAACCAAGTCGAAAAATTCCCGAGCTATCTATTCGTTTTTTGTGCTCTTTCCAATGGTATGCTCGGGGAATTTTTTCGACTTGGTTGGGACCTCGAAAAATGCAAAAACAAAGAAAAAACGATGATTTTCGCACTTTTCGAGGTTTGTTTGAAGTCAAAAAATTCCCCGAGCATACCATTGGAAAAAGCATGAAAAAACGAGTCCGACGGTATATTTATTTTTTTTACCATCCATAACTCCGTAAATTAAACCAAATTATTTAATGATGCAAGAAAAAAGGAATTATGTATTAAATTTAAGCAAATATATTTGAAGCTATGCCTAACGCTTTGCTTGCACCCAAATGACGGGTTGTCGAGATATTTTATATTACCACGTTAACCCCAGCGTAACAACTCCAACCCGATATTTACTTGCATTTTCCGTTACCGCTGTTTAGATGACGCGTGGCACTGAGGCGGCTAACCACAAGGACCATTTATGCAAATAACAACTTTAAATAAGGACTTTGGTTGCTTTGTTCCTTGCCACAAGGACGATTCGTAAATATCTTAACAAATGTGAGATAACGGAGATGCACCGATTAGTCCTCAACATTTTACTAACAAGGGATGTATTTGTGCCAACAGGAGGATGTATCTGTTGAAACTTTCGCGGTATGTATGTTGGCGAGGTAAACACTAAAGATGTTTTGGAGTTTAAAAGAAAAATTATAAGAATACATGTTATTTTTGTAAAGTATATACATTTAGTCATTCACATAAAATGTTGTAATAATTCATTTGTTGTAATAGTTTATGTAATAGGATGAGTAATATCCAAGACCCATGACCCATACGCATGGATCTAATTCATAACCCATGACCCAAGACACATGACCCATTGCATGAAATCATGTTGGGTATTATCCATGGCCCATGACCCAATGTCAATAACCCATGACCCAAGACACATGACCCATTGTCTAGATACATTGTATCTTGTTGGGTACACGTGGCTCATACCCATAACCCATAACCCGGTTTGCAACCCAAAATCTGGACTGGTACAACTCAGACTGCCGGATCCCTAGGATTGCACTGACCGGATCCCCCAAGTGAGGGATCCTAGGAACCGGCTACTGATAAGCTTTTGTGCCTATAAATAGTGAGTCATTTCTTTATTGTTACTCACCCATTCTTTTTACATTTCTCTCATATATTATCTCACTCTTCTAATCTCTTATCACTTGATCAATAGTAGTTCTTCTCTCTTTTGTTGTGATTCTCATATAGGTCCTTCTCAAAGGCGAGATCACGATATAGTATAAGTCATCCAAGCAAAGGGTCCTTGATTGATTTGTCCATCCACAAGATTTCTGTAGCAAGATCTTGTATTTCATAATTCACATAGTTGTTGTGTAATAGTTGTGTTTGTTTGGTTCGCCGTGCTAAGCACTCGGTATTTAGCTTTGTACCGGAAAAAGTGTAAGCGACGTTGTGAGGCTTTTCCGCCGTGTTGAAGGAGCTTGTTGACATAGTGCTTGAACTCTCGAGTGGGGAATTCGGGGAGTGGAGTAGGGCAAGGAAGGTGTCCTTGTAGTCGAACCACTATAAATCACTTGTGTCGCTACTCTATATCCTTTATTTTAATTGCTTTCATTATTTACATTACTTATTGCTTTATATTATTTATCCATCAATACGAATTCACATAAGATCGAATCTAAATCTTTGAAACTTAAATTAAAATCGGTAAAACTATTCAACCCCCTTATAGTTTTCCACAATTGGCATCACGAGCAAGGTTTACAAAAGTTTTAAAGTAAATTGTATTTTAAAAACTTTTCGATCACAATGAGTTTTGAAAACTATAAAGAAGGGCAATCTATGCAACGACCTCCACTACTTGAAACTAATGGTTTTATTTATTGGAAAAATAGATTTGAAACTTATGTGAAATCAAAAGATATTGATCTTTGGTGTATTATTGTTGAAGGTGAATTTCAAGCTATTTCAAAAGATGATAAAACCGGCAACGAAGTAAACATCTTTCATGATCATCTCACCGACGACCAAAAGAAAAAGCTTTCCAAAAATAGTGAGGTAAAAATTGTTTTATACAATGCCTTAACTAAAAAGGAATTTGAAATAATTTATATGGTTAAAACCTCTAAAGAAATTTGGAATTATTTAGTTATAACACACCAAGGAAATCAACAAGTTAAAAATAACAAAATTGATTTATTTGTTCAACAATATAAACAATTTTCAATATTGGATGAGGATAGTATAGATAATTCTTTTGCTAACTTTAATACTATTATTACTTCTTTACAAGCACTTGATTAGTCTTTTTTTAGTCGTAATCATGTCAGGAGATTTCTAAGGGCGCTTCCATCAAAATGGAGACTGAAGGTGACGACCATCGAAGAATCCAAAGACTTGTCAATCCTCACTCTCGATGAACTCATAGGTAACCTAAAAGTCTATGAGATCGTCCTCACTAAAGACTCCAACGTATCAAAAGAAAAGAAAAAGAAGCCCAAATCTCTTGCCTTAAATGCTAAGAAAGTATCAAGCGATGAAGAAACCTCATATTCGGAAAGTGACGACGAAGAGTATACAATGGCGGTACGGGACTTCAAGAAGTTCTTTCGGAGAAAAGGAAGATATGTCAAGCAACCTTAGGACGACAAGAAAGGGTTGCGGAAGAGGGGACGACAAGAAAGTGAAGGGCCGAGCGCAAGTGTTTCAAATCGAGGGATCCTAATCACTTCATTGGTGAGTGTCCCAAACGAGACGAACAAAAGGCGTTCGTAAGTGGCTCGTGGGGAATGAGTGAGGAGGAGAAAAGGACGAACGCAAGTGTTTCAAATGCGGGGATCCTAATCACTTCATTAGTGAGTGTCCCAAACGAGACGAACAAAAGGCGTTCGTAAGTGGCTCGTGGGGAATGAGTGAGGAGGAGAACGAAGAAAGTTGTCTATATTATAGTAGTTCATCGTTAGATGATGAATCTTTACATCTTGAATATGATAAGCTTTGCAAAATTAGTCTTAAAGTAATCAACAAAAACAAGATGTTGAAAAATAAAAATGAACAACTAGAAAAGGAAGTTCTCGAACTAAAAGATAAATTAAAGAGATTATAAAAGGGAAAAGAAGTAGATAGTGAAAGCAAGCTTTGTGTAGAACTTCAAACGTTAGTTGATCATCTTGATTCTAAGATTGCTAGAATAAGTACTAATACTCTTGATAAAATACTTGATAGTGTTAAAACGGGTAATAATCAAAAGGGTTTAGGTATTCAGGAACACATAGCGTCAACTAGTGAAATTAAAGAAACACAATTCGTTAAAGCAATTTTAAAACATGCTACTGTAGCCACGGATCCCACGGATCCCTTGAAAAAGGGACCGTCTAGTGTAAATTTAAGGATCCGTAGGACTGTACCAGTAAACACTAGAAATAACGCAACCATGTCCTCTAGAACCAACTTTGTTATTATTAACAAGAAGAACCAACCCATGTTACTGTTAGAAATGTCAAACAACCACCTCCACTAAAAGAAAATAAAACTTTTATGAAAAACAAAGGTTCTGTTAGGTTCCCAAATATGCAACACAAGTAACAATACCCTCAAGTAACCAATGATAAACAGAGGTTTGGGTAACCATCCCCAACATCTTAGGGGTGATCCACTTCCAAAAGACGATCTGAAAACAGAAGTATGCTAATATTAGATAAACATTAATAGTTGAAAACAAGATGAGAAAAGCTATCGAATTATGAACTTATAGCTTTTACACGCTTTCATCGATGGGACTTCATTTTGGCTTTCATCTCAATGTTAAATATTTGTAAGTGGTCTTGGGTAGTTCCCGGGAGTTGAGCTAGAAAATTAGACCATTCATTAGTTCTGAGTTAGAAAGCAGACCTCACTGTTTCACAGAGAGCATAGCCATCCTAATAATAATGCTAAGTTGGTATATTATGCTTCAATATAATAATTATATTTTGACTTGAAATGGCAAATAGAGTAACTAGTAAAAGTGGTATATTTCATGTCCTGCTGACACCATGACTTTGGTGGGAAGTTCTAAAATCTGCAACTTTTTGTTAGTTTTCGGACCAACACAAGTCACAGAGGGTACAAGTGGGACAGATGCTCCCAATATATAAATCGAAAACTTAACAGATGCAATTTCTATTGAAAGTATAAAGAATACTACATGAGCATTTGGAAACCAATGTTACTCGAATCTCTATAAGCCGGAAAGGACCTTTGCAGGACAATGGGAATTATTTTTAGATCTCTGTTTAGCTATGCAACCAATAGCAATGTTATTTATCAGATTCCATAATAAGTTGCTCCCCATTCATCAAGGTGCTGTTGGAATCTCACTTCCATAAGACCCTAATTTGGTGCAACACTCCGATTTTTTATAACTTTAAACTAAATTTTACCTAGTTGGGCCCATATCAGGATTGCAAAAGACTTTAGCACTCCGTATTAATTCATTTCATTCAACGATACTTGCTTTAATGTAAATCCTAAAAGTCAACCTCAAATATTCTCTTTGTTTTGAAACTATAAACAAGTATTTTCTTTATGCTAGGCTACTATTCAAATAAAATCCCCAATTTCCAGAGGACCACAGGAGTACCTTTTAAAGCCAATATCTTAGAATTGGGGTTCATGAGAGCCGAGTCAGCAGATTGGCCTCCTCAGCTGCTGCATAGGCATGCTCATATCAATAATCACCACACTATTCTGAGGTGATGTTTCACGCACACATATAAATTTCTCCGACTCCATTGTGACATTGGTAAACGTAACAAACTGTGGATTGATCCCTACGGACAAGCGCAACAACATCGCATAATTAATACCAACAATAAGCACACATCACCAACAACTAAAGACCATACATAATTACATATCATTTTATTCCACGAACACAACATATTAAAAAAATGACCTACTTATCAAACAAATCTAATCAAGAGTACATCTGTACATAAGCTAGCAAATTCGATTGCTTCAAATCAATTTAACGCCAACAAAAACATGATATGTAACTAAGACAATAGTATATTGTATAACGTAAATTAAGCAACTTATATATCTCAAAGTGGAAACCTATTCTTAGGCAAATAAGTTACAAACTTACAATTCAGATAGATGAGTGAACGCATATAGTCTAGCCTAGTAGATCCACACAACAACATCATAGAAGCTCCGATTTTCATTTTCAGCATTTCAGTTAAGCCTATAGATAGCTCGGAATTATTTACAAATTATCTAAGTGAAACCTACTAACCTAGTATTAGAAGCCAAATACAGGAAAAATATATCATCTAAATGGACAATCGAACGCAATACGAGAGCATAAAAGCTCCTCAACTAACCGTATAAAACTCAATACGTTCACGAAAACAATAACCACAATTTCTATTATACAAAGTATTGAACCTAGTCATGGACATCATCTAATCTAACAAATCTACACAATATCATTACACATCACCTCCGAATATCATTTCGCGAGTGTATCTATATAGTGAACAGTATAACACAAATCATAATCCAAAAAATTAGCGCAACAACACTCGATCACATTAGCTCTTATTTCATTTCAACTAACCATAAATAACTCAAAATCACAACAACTAAAATTATGTCGCTCGAATTAAACTTGATAGTTAACATACATCTTCTAACCAAACGAATCTACACGATACGACATCACATCAATTCAACTAACACTAAATAGCTCAAACTCTTTAAACCTACAATAAAATCGCGCAAAATTGAACTATATACTGAACATACATCATCTACCCACACAATCTCATTGCACATCATCTCTTTCATTAACTAGCCCTAAATAACTCAAAATCACAGACGAAACAACAAAACCGCGCAAATCAAACTTCTTACTAACAAATTGTCAAATCTAAACAATATCATTACACATCAGCACCTAATCTCATTTCAAGATATCGCCTAACCCTAAACGACTCAAATAACTCAAAATCACAACACAAACAACAAAATCACGCCAATTAAACTAACGAGTGCACATACATCATCTAATCTAACAAATCCACGCATAATCTCATCACATCATTTCAACTAACCCTAACTATCTCAAAATCGCAACAAAAACGATAAAATAAGAGCTAATCTAACATATCATTACATCATCTGAACTAACCCTAAATAAGTCAAAACCGCAACAAATTGAACTAATTATCAACAAAATAACTCTGATCTACTGATATTTACGATAATAACATAATTAGGTCAGTGTTAAATGAATATACCGTAGTTTCTTTCATAGTAATCAGAGTATTAGCGGATGTCGCCATAGTGAAGGCGAGTAATGAGATCGAAACGACGTCGGATTAGATGTGTAGTAGATGTGTGATCTGTTTGTTGGATATTCCCGTTAACCGGAGATGTGATGTGGTGTGATGTGATCTCTCGGTGTGAGAGATCTAGAGAGAGAATGAATGTGTGTGTGTTGTAGTCTGGTTGTGAGAAGACCTTTTATAAAAAAGAAAGTTTATAAAAAAGAATTTGGGAATTAAAAGTGTGTGTGTGTTAGTTTAAGGTGGAGAAATGTAAATGAAATTTGATTTTTCTACTTCTTTTTCCAATTGGTTTGAAAAATATACGCCCTTATTCTCATATTTTTCGTGTCTCTACTACATATAAAAAACTAGGTAATTCTAAAGGCTGTTCTACGAACAGCCCATGGATTCTAATAGTATTTTATTATATTCATATATGTATTTTTGTACAATAAGATGGAGATAATACGTTAACATTGAGTTGTAAAGGTAAAGATCAAGGTGAGACATTTTTGTGTAACTTGCTCCACAAAAGGAAAGAAAAAAAATCATAATTTGTTCTAACCATAAGTTCCTCTAACGATGACTTGACATTCAATAATATAACTCCTTCACTCACATTACCTTTGTACTCATTTTACTCCCTCTTCACTCTTGTCACTAAATAGTATACTCCATACCTTTTCAACTGTTTAAATGACAAAAGGTATGCAACATCCATGTTATAGTTTTATTTACAAGCCTCGGTAACAAATTACTCAATTACTCACAAAAATATCTAATATATATATGTATATTAATTTAATCATATGTATTTTTTAAATAATTTGAGTAGCCACCATCGTCCATGAGTGCAAGTGTTGGTATATCCATATATACTTTGGGGTTGTATATCAATTTGTGATGTCTTTATTTAGTCAGACTTGCATATTTATTTTGAAGCAATTGTTTGATTCATATTTTGATTCATATTTTGTCTCAATAACCATGGGGTTTTAGCAAATACTTCGTACTTGATTTTGATTGAGTCGAGGCAAAAGAGCAGTCCCATCTATTTTTTTTCCAAAATCCAATAGTAGATAAATGAGTAGTCACCATCATCCACTTTTCAAGTATCACATGACAGCTAATGGATCATCATATTTTACTTTATAGTCATTGTTTCAATATATGCAAAGATAAGATCCTTTCTCGAGGATGACAATGACAATTATCAAGACTTTTTAAGCTAAAAATAATTATATCTAGTCTTCCAAAGCTAAAATTGTGTAGCTTTACCCCACTTAGCGTTCCAGGTTTTCTACATCATTGAATCAAAAGCTTAAAACTCATATTTTTGGCACAAATCTGTATATTTAATGTCAGGTAAAATGGGAACTTCTGATTAAAGAATAAAATCTCCTAGCAAACTTTTGATTAAAGAATTAAATACTCACTTATGGCTTTTACTTAAAAGATTATTAACACAAGATAATAATTTACATAACAACGTTATGCCAATTTTATTACTTGTAAATTTTATAAAAAGGCCACAACAGCACCGGATTACAACATCAGATTCCAACAATGACATCAGATCTTCAAGAAAAACAGTTTTTTAATAAAAACCTCACTAAAAATAGATTTACAGAAAAGCATAGATTTATAAAAATCAGATTTAATAAGAAGTAAAAAATCATATTTGTAAAAATATTTCAAGAAAAAAAATCAGATTTAATAAGAAAAGCATATATTTATAAAAATTCCAATTTTTTTACAAGAAAACTCATATTTGTTGAAATTTAAAAAATTCAAACTTGTTAATAAAGACTCAAAAAATTAGATTTATGGAGAAAAAAAGATTGAAAACTCAGATTCATAATAAAAAGTAAATGAAAATCTCAGCTTTATATAAGAATATAAAACCCAAGATTTATTCTAAAAAATTACGTTTTGTGAAAAAAAGACCCAACCTAAATATATTAATGAAAAGGTAAAAAATGAGACTTTTAAAAAAAAATCAGGTCTGTAGAACAACAAAAACGATTTGTAAAATTATTCAAAGATCAGATTTGCAACAAAAAATAGGTGAAAAGTTATATTTAAAAAAAATAACTAAATAAACTAAAGAATAACAAAAAAAAGAAACAAAATGTATTGATCTATTCAAAAACTCAACAAAAGATACCACTGCTCAGCGAGGTACCCAAAGGCGCACTGTGAGTGGTGACAGCGGCAACATATAGTTTTTGGCGGTGGCAACATCTGTTTACCAAGAACACCACTTGTTTCGAGGTAAAGGGTTTAGGTATTCAGGAACACATAGCGTCAACTAGTGAAATTAAAGAAACACAATTCGTTATAGCAATTGAAAAACATGTTACTGTAGCCACGGATCCAACGGACCCCTTGAAAAAGGAACCGTCTAGTGTAAATTTAAGGATCCGTGGGACTGTACCAGCAAACAGTAGAAATAACGCAACCATCTCCTCTAGAACCAACTTTGTTATTATTAACAAGAAGAAACCAACCCATGTTACTGTTAGAAATGTCAAACAACCACCTCCACTAAAACAAAATAAAAGTTTTATGAAAAACAAAGGTCCATCATTTTCTAAACCAAACACAAATATAAGAAGACCAAATAACGTTTATCCTAGAAGTAACCACCATAAAATGGGATGGAATCCTCATGCACAAAACGGTTTTTCATTTCAAAACTTTACACCTTGGAATGCTTTCTCACCGTTTTTAGTGATATGCTCATATGAATGAAATGTATAACACCAATGGACCCATGAACAAATGGGGACAAAATTTCCTGAGTTAATTGTTTTTTTCTTAGGTGTGTGCCTAAAAGGTTGACCTAGATCGGGCAGTGGATCAAGGATAAGGGTGCACAAGGCATATGACCCACGGTGTAATAAATGTAATATATGTTCTCCACGTACGAATCCTTCAATGGAGGAAATGTGGTGTTTGAAAATAGCAAGAGCAAAATCATTGGTAAAGGTACAATCTCTCACAAATCCTTAACCATTAACGATGTTTGTCACGTAAAAAACCTAAACTTCAATCTTCTAAGTATATGACAAATATGTGATAAAAAGTACAACGTACTTTTTAGTGAAACTGGTAGTAAAATATTGAAAAATGACATTACTATAGGAAGAGGCATTAGTAAACATGGAGTCTATGTCATTAAATCAGAAATGAACCAAAAGACAAACTTTGTCTTACCTCTATGGATAATACTTCGACCTTATGGCATCGAAGATTGGGTCACGCTAATATGCGACTTCTTCAATCGCTATCATCCAAAGAACTAGTAAGAAACTTACCCAAATTAAAATACGAACATCATTTTTGTGATTCTTGTAACATAGGAAAACAAGTCCATGCTAGTCATAAAGCTAAAAATATGGTTTCTACAACTAAGGCTATGTTTGGCGCGCAACATTTTAGAGCTTTTTGGGGCAATGAGCGGTGAGCAATGAGCTTTTTGATTTTTATTGATCGTTTGGCAAAAGAGCGGTGAGCTTTGCTATTTTTTAGGAAAGCTCATTTTTCCAATGCTTATTTAAGAAGCTGTGAGCGGTGAGCTGTTAGCTTTGGCTACTGCTCACAGCTACTGCTACTGCTCAAGCCATCGCTACTTTTACCAAACACACCCTAAGTATCTAGAATTACTACATATGAATTTATTTGGTCCATCGCTATTCAAAGTTACGGAGGTAACTTCTATACTTTGGTTATAGTGGATGACTACTCTAGGAATACATGTAATAAATTTTTAAAGAATAAAACTGAAACGTTCAATTACTTTGAAATATTAAGTAAGAAACTCCAAAGACAACTAGGAAGTCCTATTGTGTCAATTAGAACGGATCATGGTTGGGAATTTGATAATGAAGTGCAATTCGGAGCTTTTTGTGATGCTAATGGTAAAGTTGAAAGGAAAAATAGAACCCTACAAGAAATGAGTCTCACCATGATTAATGAGCAATTTATTCCTCAAAATTTTTGGTGCAATGCCGTCGACACATCAACCTATATACTAAACCGAGTCCTAATTAGACCATTCTTCTAAAACTCCACACGAAGTTACTACGCAGGCAAAAGCCTACGTTAGAACACTTTCGAGTCTTTGGTAGTAAATGTTTTATACTTAATACTAAAGATTATTTAACTAAATTTTATCTTAAATCAACCGAATGTATCTTCTTAGGATATTCTCCTAATAGTAAAGCATACATAATACTAAATAAATAAACCATGAAAGTTGAAGAATATTTAAACGTAAAATTTGATGAGAGTCCACCTAAAACTACCCTACCTCTTGTCGATGACGAGTTAATCGAGAGTGAAGTCATATAAATCAAAGAAAATATAAATAAAGAAGATGAACCATTAAACAATGAAATCATCAATATTAAAGAGTCTAAAGATCATCCCGTAGAAAAGGTTATAGGAAAATTAAATGAAAGAACCTTAAGATTTCAAGTTCAAAACCAAATAGTTTATTTTGTTTTGTCTCAATTATGGAACCTAAAAACACTTAAGAAGCCATAAAAGATGAAAGTTGGGTAATGGCTATGCAAGAAGAGTTAGATCAATTTGTTTCTAACAATGTTTGGATACTTGTCCCTCCACCTAAAAACCAAACCATAATCGGAACAAAATGGGTATATAAAAATAAGTTAGATGCAAATAGTGTCGTGGTCAGAAATAAAGCTAGACTTGTTGCCTAAGGGTATAACCAAATGTCTAAGGCTAGACTTTGATGATACCTATGCTCAATGAGCTAGATTAGAGTCTATAAGAATACTTTTTGCTTATGCTTGTGCTCATGATCTTAAGCTTTTTCAAATGAATGTTAAAAAGTGCTTTCTAAATGGTTTTATTAATGAAGAAGTTTATGTAGCTCAACCTTCTGCTTTATTGATTTCAAAAATCTTAATCAATGCAGTACAAACTAAAGAAAGCTCTCTACGGTCTTAAACAAGCCTAAAGGTTGGTATGATCGACTCAAATCATTTTTAATCAAAAACGACTATACCATGGGGTTAGTTGACAACACACTTTTCACAAAGAAAAATGACTCACAAATAATTATCGCTCAAATATACGGATCTATATTATATCTCGATCGATTTGTCAAGACATACGTGTGTATGATTTCTCAAAAAATCATGCATGATGAGTTTGAAATGAGTATGATGGGAGAATTAAGTTTCTTTTCTTGTCTACAAATCAAAACAACTAGAAGATAGTATCTTTCTTTAATCAATCCAAATACATAAAAAGAAATGCTAAAGAAATTTGGATTAGAAGAGTCAAAACCTATAAGAACACCAATGTCATCCGATAACAAACTCACCAAGGATGAAGATGGTGAATCCATTGATAACACCAAATACCGTAGCATGATTGGTAGTCTTCTCTCAGAACATATTGGATTTCACAAACACACTAAACCATAAGATCAAATAGGTATAATGTGTTTAGAGAGAGAAAGTTAGAGGTTTAGGGAACTTTAGTGAGAGAAAGAAAAATCTTATTATGAGCTCCAACTCTCTACCTTGGAAGGTAGAGAGTATTTATAGTCTTACAATAAAACGCCACACAACGGGCTGTGGATCGGGCATACAGTGGGTAAAGACTCGTCCGTCCTCCACGGTGTTACAAAACTAAATACTACTTAACATTAAATAACTACGACTACGAACTTTCTAACGATTACAAATACTTGAGGTGACCGACTTAATACATCGGATTTTCCAAATCCTAACAATCTCCCCCTAAGGGAGGTCACCTCAAACATACATTTAAATTACTTAGAAAACAAACAAATATATCATTGAGATTGTTCTTGGATTCTTTTGTTCTCAGAGCTCGTAGTCTTTGATTCTTCATTTTTGCATGTTTGGATAATCCAGTGGAGGTCTTTAACGATCCACGTGATACGAGTTTGAGCCGCTTTGAGATCACCAACATTAAATCTCTGACTCATCCATGGTGTTGTATTATGATGTATGACTTTGGACCGACATGCTCACATTCGATCATTTCATCGAGTAGCGAAGCTTTCGTTGATTCATGATATTGGCGCACAGTAAGCATGGAGTGAAAATATCAGAGTCATTGATGCACCAATCATGATTTCTTTAGATATGAATGTGTGGTGTGAGCATGGCTATGGATTGACCGCTCCATTCTCGACACCGCAAACGCCGGGTGTACTAAGATACAGCTTAGCAATAAATCGCACGAAAGTGTCTTTGATCACTTTCGGAATTGGTACACGCCCACGGTTCTGATCGCTACGCACGCTCGCGGATCGTATAATTCAAGAATTCCTTGACAGGAGTCGTTTCTAGCCGTTTCAAACCGAACGCCTCAAAGAAGACAACACGGATGAGTGAACCAAATAAACGAGATTCACCGATTGATGAAAAGATTTGAAAACAATCGTGTATTGCTCAATAGAAATTGTTTTTGCAATACAACGAAGGTTTTAATGAAAATCAATTATCAATTATAAACACCTTTTATTTGAGAATAGTATTACGCCGATGTGCTAAAGAAAAGAGTTTTTAGCACAACGACCGGTTTTTCAAAGGTATCCGCAATCCATAACTCGAACCGTGATTGATTCAAAAGATTGAATCTCTCCATTGTTTCGCTCAGCTTGTCACATGGTTGATCTATTGGATAGATCTCACATGCCACCTACCAAGAGCTTGTTTGATGTTGGCTCTCGAAGGCTTTCCATCTTCATTGTGAATATGAATGCATATCACTTAGATGTTCTGGAAATACCACAAGGATAATGTGCGGACTCATAAGATATAATCTCTCTTTCCACATTGTGTGAAACAGAGAGTCTTCATTGAAAGTGTCCTAATGAGATTTATTGATGATCTCGTGGCTCTAGACTCAATTTGTGCATATTTGGATCCTATATCAGAGACTAGGGAGAGGTCTCCTTCTTCAATATCAACAATCTCTAAGAGAAAGTCGATAGATTATGTAGGTTCCCCGTGAGAATGAAACAAGCCTTTTAAGAGGAACTTGAGTGGTTTAGAAAGTTGAAGTGCAGTAAGGCCACTGGGTCCATGACGCCTTGTCTTCAATACCGATGTTACCTTGGTAACCACCAGTAGTATATGAATTGAACCCCGTTTCTGCCCTAAGGTTGAATAAATGGAGGGCTATTTCTTTTCACCCTTTTTCACATTCAATTCTTTTCATTCTTCAACCCCTTCAATGCTTACCGAGACTTCATTACTAGAACTTTGTTGGGTTTATTCCAAGACTAGCTCAGCCTCTCACCAAGACTCTTCCCATATCTCACTTTTCTCCTTTTTTCATCATACCTAAGGACTTCTACACTATCTAGTGGATTGTCCCTAGTAGATCCCTCCGGTCTCGGCGGATCATGGGACCTCAACCTAACCTTATCATCCTTATATCACCATACATAAAGTAATGTTGGTCGGTCTTTTTGTATCGTTCTTCCGCCATAGAACCAATTGAAAACCATTTGAAAATCAATCAAGATACTTGTTATATAGAATCAAAGCATTTTGTATCTTAATTGTTTTGATATTTTAGAAATGCTTCCCCTCAACATATGCATAATATTTTAGAAATTGTTTTAGCACATGGAGGCAAGAGATCTTTGAAATCGTTAGATTAAGAATGAAAGGTCCAATCTTTGATTAACATTTTCTAAAATGATCATCATCACTTCCCAATCAATTTGAGTAGATAAAACATTTTGAGGAAGGATGAGGTTTTCAAAGTTTGCTCCCCCTCAATATGTGCCTCAATTTGAAAGAGTTTTGCACATATTGAGGGAACTCTGACTTAGAGACAATTCAATCACGTTTCAATAATTTGAGGTTTAAAATAGATGCTCCCCTCAACATGTGCATGGAAAATTTGAAATCGCTTTGACACTTCACATGCAGGGAAGCAAACATGCTAAACACTTATGAAACCATTTATCCAATTATCAGTTTAAATCCAATTTAAATCACAAATTCTCCCTCGATCACAATTATCAAATCATTTGAGATTTGTGATCTCTGTAGATTTAAATTGATTTTGAAGTCTTTTAAGGAGAATTGTGACTTGATTTAGAAAACGCTTTAACCGATAAGGATCTCGATTTGAGACTTTAAACTCCAATGATTAAACATGCATGATTATCTTTTGAAAAAAAATTGTATGACAAATAACTTTTTGATTTAATTGAAATCATTCTCCCCCCCAATCAATGACATAAGTTGTTGATTGAGAGATAGATTTTGACAAGTTTTAAGTCCTGATGATTATCAAAAATAGAGTCCGAGTTATTTTTCAAAACAATTAGTTTTCATTAGATAGTAAAGATTAGTTTAAAGAATCAGAGCAAGGAATTTTAAAACCAATATAAAGTATGCTCTGTTCTTTCTTTTGAAAAGCTGGTTATTGCCCGAAATGACAATAAACCATTTTTTTCTCTTTCTCCCAATTTTTTTTTAAACATTCGAACAACATCTAAAGTCCCTGATCATTCTTTGAAAGAAAGATAAGACCGTAGATATTATCGAATCGAGAAAAGCATGACAAAATGACAATATTTTTGAAGATTTTTCAAATTTTTCACATTTTTATGGATTTTGAAAGTTTTATAATTTTCTATTTGATTTTTGGATAAATATATACAAAGATATAGATGAAGGAAAGACCTTTACTCCTCGCCTTCCCAAGACGTTTGAGTGTTTCGGTTGAAGGCTTTTCAATCCAAGTCGTGAAGAATAAACTCAAACGCTCTTGGAAGAGCTTTGGTGAAGATGTCTCGCTAACCTGTATTCTCGACTTCACAAAATAGAGTTCCACCACACCGTTTTCCACTTGCTCCCCGATGAAATGATGTCGGATGTCGATGTGTTTTGCTCTTGAGTGTTGAACGTTGTTGCATGAGAGAGCAACAGTACTTTTATTATCACAAAGAGAGGATTTTGTTGAATTCAAAGCCATAGTCGATAATTGGATCTCATCCAAAGAATTTGAGCACAACAAGATGACATGGCTATGTATTCGCCTCCAGAGGAAATAGAAGTACTCATTTCTTTGAAGACCACTCACAAGCTTATCACCCAAAAACTCGAGCACCTCTGACGTATTTCGACGAGTATCTTGACATCCTCGCATGATCGCAGACTGCATAGGCCGTTAGTGACATACCTGTCCTTGCGTCCAAAGTCCCATATTGATGGTTCCTTGGAGATACCGAAAGACCCGCTTAACCGCTGGTGCTTTTAGTAGGCTTAGCTCGATATCTAGCACATGCACACAAACGTAACAAGATGTCGGTCTCTAGTCTGTGAGGTACATCGTGGATCCAATCATGCTACGATATTTCGTTTGATCTACCATGATCCCTGAGTGGTCCTCATCCAAGTTTGGTTCGCTCAATCATGGGAGTGTCAACGGTGTCACATGAATCAAATCCAAATTTCTTTAAAATCTCATTTGCATATTTAGATTGATTTATGAAAATGCCTCCGAGACTTTGTGAAATTTGTAATCCCAAGAAAATGACATTTGTCCCATCATTGACATTTGAAATTTGGAACCCATTTCATTTGATAAACGATCACATTCATCAGGGGTCACAAAGATAATATCATCAACATAAATTTGAACGTGAATTAAATGTTTGCCCCGACCGGTGAACAATGTAGGATCAACCGCCTTTGTCAATTTGAGACGAAGAAACTTTGATAGCGTATCATACCATGCCCTGGGAGCTTGCTTTAAACCGTAAAGAGCCTTCTTCAAACGATACACGTGAGTAGGATGCTCTGGATTCACAAATCCTTCAGTCACGACGACTTAACTTCTTTAAGATCTCCGCTCAGAAATGCCGCCTTTACATCCATTTGATAGACTACCATGTTCTTACTTGCAACATTAGCCAAGAAGATTCTGATTGCCTCTATTCGAGCAACAGAGCAAAGATTCTTCAAAGTCAATACCTCTTCTTTGCGGATCCTTTGGCAACCAATCGAGCCTTGTTCTTTAAGACATCACCATGCTCATCAAGTTTCACTTTGAAGATCCATTTCAGAGCAATAATCATAGCACAATCTGAGCAGGTACTAACTCCCATACATCAAGTCGATCAAACTCATGAATTTCTTCTTGCATGGCATTGAACCACCAGTCTTCATTCATGGCGGTTTTAATGTCTTTTGGTTCGACCTTAGAGAGTAAGGAGTTGAAGAAACACCATAAGGCATCTGCAAGTTGTTTCCGTGTGGATACTGGGCGAGAGGGGTTTCCAATGATGTTGTCCAATGGGTGATCATGTCCATTTTCTAAGGTGTTCATGTGGTTGTTGTTGTGGAACTAAAGTAGCAGAGTCGATGTCTCCTGATGAAGATGGTTCTGATGATGATTCAGGAGTAGCAAATATGTTTTCAAATGGAGCTTCGAGTAGCAAAGGGATTAACTTCATCATTGATGCCATAAACACTTCCATGATGTACATTTGATGATTGATGATTTGTTGATGAGACAGAGTGATCGCAGCAGAGCTCTTGACTTAATGATATTGAGATCAAGGGTTGACTTCATTCACAGGATAGGAGCACCGTTGATGGGATGACATTTCATCAAGATTCGTTCATAGTGTTCATCAAACATTGGATCAAACAATTTCTTTAAATCATCTTTAGGTGGAGGTACATATGGAGTTGCTGGAGATGAGTTTGGTACAAGAGATGAACCAATGGGACTGCTTTTGAAGTGCGGGTCCGTGAATGGATTGTCCAGAGCCATTTGACCTACACCATCAAACGGACGGAATTGTTTCCATGATATTTTGGGTTCTCTTGTTGTAGATTCGGTAACCTTTTCTGTTTGGTGCATAGCCTACAAATACTCCAATGTCCGCTTAGCTTTCGTTTCCTAAGTCTTGACCATCATTAGTTGGATAACATAAAGCACCAAACACACGAAGGTATGAGAGATCGGTTTTCTATTGGACAAGTTCATATGGAGTTTTTCCATGAGAAGTGTGAATTAGAGATCGATTTTGTGTAAAAAGTAAAGGGTGGCAATAGCTTCACCATAGAAACATTGGAACCTTTGAGTAAATCAGCATTGTTCTTGCGGCTTCTACAAGAGTTCGATTTCTTCTTTCAACTACACCGCTCGTTGAGGAGTTCGAGGACACTTCTTTGGGACCGATTCCAACATTTCATAAAATTCATTAAGTTCTTTGTTAACAAACTCAGTTCCATTGTCGCTCGATGATTCGACTATTTTGTTGATCGACCAAGTTGTTTGATGAGTTTGATGATGACATCTCTGGAGTTTCATCCTTTGTCCTCAAAAACTTAACCAAGTGAATCTGAGTAGTCATCAACCACTACTAACACATATTTCTTCCCATTATAGTTTGCACTCTCATTGGTCCCCACAGATCCATATGAAGGGTATGAAGAACTTCCATTACTGAGTTTGTGGTTTTGGTTTGTGGGCATATTTCGTGCTTTTTCCCAATTGGCATGCTGAACAAAGATGTTCTTTTTCATATTTTAACTGGTAACCTCGACAAGATCCTTTCTCGAAAGGTTATTTATGGTGCCGGTTCAAGTGATTGAGACGACGATGCCATAACCATGACTTTGTTTTTGAAGCCTTTGACAAGAAGCGATGGAGAAGACTTCATCATGTCTTCGATAGAGATGGTGTATAGGTTAGAACCACGAGTACCTCTTAATAATTCCACACCATCAAGTTCTCTAACGAAGCAAGTATGTTTTCTAAAGGCCACCTCTAGATCGCAATCACAGAATTGACCAACAGAGAACAAATTATGACCAAGACCTTCCACATAATATACCCTGGAGATTACACTTTGCCAACTACATAATCACCATAACCCATAATTGCTCTAAAATGGTCATTACTCAATCTAACAATTCCATGAATTTGCTCACGGTTCATGAGTCACCGACCGCTCCAGCCATATGCTTGGAACGCCGAGTCCAAGTACCACGTAACGATTTGAACGACTGCATTGAACACGCAAGAATGGATAATCGATAATTGGGATCCCCATGCAAGAATGGGTTCCACTTGGTTAGTAATGGAATTGGAACACCCACATCGAAATAGAAACATCCATATCGTATAAGAATGGAATCATTGGGAATAGATGCAATGCTGGTGTCAGTATTTGACCTATTCAAAGTATGTTCACTTCTTAAGGGAATAGTTCTACCAGGAGGCATCCATTTTCTAGTGGGCATAGTCTTAGCAGTTTGAGGGCAAAACCGATTATTCTTATGGCCAAAAGGTATCCAATAATAACCTATCTTTATAAATGTTCTTCCCGGGTTTCCATGTTTTCTAACAATCTTCGCTCTTTGCCTTTTAGCCTTCTTTGCACGATTATTAGCATTAACAATTTTAATCGGGCATTTGACAAGATTAGACAAAGCATTCACACCACATTCATGATTAGCAAATGAATTCAAGGGACATCATTACAAGGTTTGCAAATAGTATCGAATTCAATTAATTATGCGACATGGCTAATACTAGAATCAACACGATTCGCTTTATTCCTCAAACTTAAAGTTCCTAGATTGGTCTTCTACTCTTTTCCAATGCACATTTTAGCTTGCGAGGTCCTATCATTCCTTGTATTGTCTTGAGACTTTGACCGCCGCTTTAATGTCACCGATTACTCCCGTAGGGAATTATGGGAACATTAGTTGGTTGATCTACTTTTTGCATTCCGAACTAGACGCAAGGATCTGTATTACTAGACACATTGATGTTCACTTTCTAAAACTGCCTAGAATGGTTTGAATGCTTGGCACTAGGCATAGAACAAGGCATCACAGCTTTGCCTTTTGCACCTAAGGATTTAGGACATGTTGCAATTACACATTCTAGCCGCTCTTGAGATCGTTTGGCCTGGAGGCAAGCAAACCTAATTTCTCTATCAAGAGGTTTGTTAATGAAATCCTCTTCGACAATCTCACTGAGACATTCTAGACTATCCTTAAGGTGAGCACAATAGTCATGAAACGCATGTTCATTATTCCTAAGATGAGGAGGAATGTATTTAACCGTCACAGTTGTATTTGCGCTAAGGGTGACTTTGAAACAACATTCTTATTAAAACAAGTGGCAGTTTCCATTTCCCTGACTCTCAGATTCTCAATTTCTTTTTGTAAAGACGTTATTTTTTCGTTGTTTTGGTCATGCGTGACTTTCATTGAATCATATAACTCTTTAAAGTGTCGTTTAACTTTTTCATTTTTTTCTTCTAGAAAAACTCGCTTCCTTTTGTAAGGCATTAACTAAGTTTTGAAGATGAAAAGTTTGAGAGTACCGAGAATCTAAAGGAGGAGGCATTTGGGATCCAATACATTGTTCTTTCACCCTTCCTTTAAGAGATTTGGGCTTTCAACTTTTTGATCGTGTTACAATGAGCTCGAATTTGTTCATCACATTTGCTAATTTCAAAAACATCAAATTCAGAGCATCCAAGGATGTCTTGATATTTGAGGTTTTAACATTTTTTTTAGATGTTGATATTTTAGTTGTAAATCAAAATGTTCAACTTCTAGTTTAGAAAGATGTTTTACCAAATTATCGTGATCATCCTGATCAAATTTCTCATTAAGTTTCGAATTAATTTTTTCAAGCTCAATGACACGATCATGGGAGACTTTCAGAGCAAAAGATAATTCATGAAATTGAGAAGCATTAATGGTACAATTCGTAGCAGTGTAAAACACATCTTGAGCAATACATTCAGAAATAAGATTCTCATTCAAGGTATGCAAGTTCTTCCTCTCAATCTCATTATATTTTAATGCTCGCTCATAGTCACTAACCTCAACTATCATTGCATCAAATTCCTTTCCATTCCTTTAATATCTGAATCTATCCCCTTTTAAGACTCTCAAAATGATCTTTTAGTAGTTTAAAGAAAGGCATGACCTCCGTTAGATAGCATTCTTTTGTTTGCTCAAAACCCCTTTCCCCTTCAGTTATCCAGTGGGTGTGATCCTTTTCTTACAAGTTTTCTCAAAATCGACAAATAGTTGAAGAATAACATAATGGATGATTAAGGTCTTGCTTTTAGTGGCAATAGTTCTAGGAACTAAATGCATTGGTGTATTGGGAGGATACACAAGGCATTTTCCTAAAGGGGGTTTGTTTCAACAAGATTCTCGCTTTTGCTTATCTAAATCCTTTTTCCGTAACACTTGTTCGGTGTTAACAACGTCTGAGGCTTAAACATGTTCAAGGAAATCCAATTCTCCCTTCTTGTAATCATGGGGTGTGATATTTATTTTCTTCTCTTTACATTTAGGATCATCTAACTTCTTGTTCATCTTTTCCCTAGTGACTTCATTAGATTTCTTATCTTCCTGCACTCAACAACTAGGTTTCTGTCTAGGTTTAAGGATTTCATTGCCATCATAAAGTACTTTATGAGCATTTCTAGCCTTTTTAATGACCTCTGTATTTGGTTCCTCAACAAGGGGAATGCTATGCTTATCGCTTAGGACTCTATTCTTAGTGATCATGTGGGCAACCAATGGTGTTCCCTTGTACGTACAACTTATTTTCAAGCTTGTTTTTCAAAGTTTTTAGATTAGAAAAATCATTTAAAAGTTTTGATTCCTTAGCATTGAATTCTTGCTTAAGCATTTTAACATTTTCTTGAAGTTCTTGTTTTTGCTTAGCAGTTTTAGAAAGCTTTTCTTGTAAGGAGTTTAACTCTTGTTTTAACACTCTTCTCTAAAATTACTTTTTCTAATAATTGTATGCGATTTGGTTATCCATTTCGCTCACGCAGTGGTTAACTCAAACTTAGCACGTTGTTCATAAATAGCAACCGCTCTTTATAGGCATTAAGTTCAAAGATACAGAATCATCAGGGCACATGCGTGTATTCATCAAAAACATAGTCATCGTTGACCGCAGAAGATGCATCACTTGGTACAACTTCACTTTCACTTTGTTTCACATATTGATCATATGGGACAACATTGATATTACCCATATTTTCAATATTTGATTCAATAGTTTCAGCTGATTGTACTTTGTCATGCATCTTTTGCATATCAAGATCATCGTATAGTTTTAGTACCTCAGAAATGAGTTTGTCTTTGGATGGACCAGGTGATGAAGAGACTTTAGGAGAGACCATTGGAGAAATGCTAGCCATGAAAATGGTTTGTGCATTAGGTTCATCATCAACATCGAGTCGATGCATCACAATCGCTACTTGAAAGGCATTCGATGATTATGGCCTATCTCCTAATTGGCGCTCATCCACATCCGCATCATACGTCTTGGCATTCCCTCAAAGAAGAAATAACAACTTCTTCATCCAAAGCTACACCATTATCCCGGCTTGAACAAGCAACATCTTATCCCTCAAGTATTCAAGATTTTGAGGGCGCTTGGCATGTGCGTTCCTTGCAATGTGTCCTCACCTCCACAGCTTGTAACACTTGATCGGCTTAACTTGTCCTTGATTTCCATTCCTTCCCTATTCGATTTGTCACAAATCCTCTACCAACTCCACCTCTTCCTTGTTCATACCGCCTTTCTTGAACCGTTGTTCTATAACCTTCCATCTCGACAGTGGCTTGATTGTGATTGATGCGTTGGATCTCATTGTTGGTGTGAAGACTGTTGGTATGTGGGAGAGAGTCATGTTTTGACTTTTAACCAGTTGATTAATGAAGGTCCCACTACCATCAAAGATCGACTTGTTTGAATTGGATCGGAATGAGTTTGTGATTACCATCACCCATGGGTATAACTTGAGATGCTTTGGTGGTAATTCCAATGTTTGAGTAGAAAGCAGTTGAATCATTTGATGAGCTTGTCTCTCCCTCGTTAGTTTTGAACTGATCAAGAATCCTTTTTTCAAACATAGCATGTCTCTCATTCCGAAGAAGGAAGGCATAGAGTTGCTCATAGTTTGTATTCTTCAATCCCTTAGTGAGCTTCACAGAGGTGACAAACTTGTGCCATTCGGGATTCATGTTGTTCACAAACTTTGAGTTCAACTGAATGTTTGGCATAGTCATTCCGATGTTCCTCATGTCATTAACAAGCTTGTGGAATCTCACGTAATACTCATAGACACTCTCATCTGGTTTCATCTTGAAGTGCTCAAATTCATCATAGATTTTTGATTCTCTGTCTTCAATTAAGCATTAGAACCTCGAGAGAAGCATCTTGACATTATCCCATACAGCCTTTGCTTCAGTGTTGTGGTTGATAAGCTTGTAGATGTCTTTTGGAAGACCTTGAATATGATGTTAAGCCCCGATATCCGATCGAATCTCTTTTCTCCTTATCATTGAGCTCATCATACGTCTTTGGTCTGTCGATTCCATAGATCATTGTTCCATCTCTCTGATGTATCAATTATGTCTCTAGTAGTCTCAACCCTATACGGTCCTTCATCAATGGATTTGAGAATGTTGACTCCGTTTTCCTTTCCAAGACAAGATAACTGATTCGCTTGAGCCCAAGAGTCGTAGTCAGCCTGTCAAGCATGGGTGGACGAGTATTCAACCACCGCTTGAACATCCTCGGCAACAATGGAGATGATTGTAGGAACGTTGGTAGACATGTTGACAGATTAAACGGGATTTTATAACTCTATGATTAAACCGGGAAATAGATTCTTTCACGGATTTTACTAAATCAAGAGAAAACCGTATTACAGACAGAGTCAACCAAGTCGCTAAGAAAAATTGAACCAAGTCGCTAAGACACAAATAAGTCAAGTAAATAACAACTCGCTAAGCACCAAGTCGCTAGCAAAATTTTGAAAGCAAGTCGCTAAGCACCAAGTCGCTAAGTTGTCAAGTCGCTAAATAGCAAATCGCTAATCACCAAATCGCTTTAGTCGTCGCTAAAGAGCAACTCGCTAAGCACCAAATCGCTAACACCAAGTCGCTAACAAACTTAAGTACAAGTCGCTACCCGTAGTGGAGAATCCACTAAGTGTACTGTTTTTCGGCTTGTCTCAATAGAAAGTCGCTAGCTCAACTCGCTAAGAACTTCAACTAACCGCTACCAAATTACAAAGCAAGTCGCTACCAAGAAACTTATCCAGGGCTTAAGTCGCTAGCTAGAAAACACATAAACACCACTTTTCAATTCAAAAACAACCCAACCACGATGATTCAAGGTTACCAAATCAAAACCCAAGCACATACAATGATTCTAAACACAAAAGTACACCCAAGATTCAAACTTTAACACTAGAAATGATCCAAATGATGCAAAAACCACTAAACTTTTTCAAACTCTAAAACCACCTAAAAGTCACTAGAAATCCAAAGATATGCAAGAGATGATCAAACCATGGCTCTTGATACCATTTGTAACATATTGGATTTCACATACACACTCAAACCATAATCAAATAGCGATAATGTGTTTTAGAGAGAGAAAGTTAGAGGTTTAGGAACTTTAGTGAGAGAAAGAAAAATCTTATTATGAGCTCCAACTCTCTACCTTGGAAGGTAGAGAGTATTTATAGTCTTACATAAAACGCCACCAACGGCCGTGGATCGTGCATACGTGGTAAAGACCCGTCCGTCCTCCACGATGTTACAAAACTAAATACTACTTAACATTAAATAACTACGACTACGTAACGATTACATATACTTGAGGTGACCGACACTTTAACAACTGGATCTACTAAATCCTAACATTCTACCCACGCTAGTCTGGCCTGATATCATGTTTATATGTCTATGTACAAGTTTCAAGAACACCCTAAAACTTCAAGTACATACACCTAGAAGTCGGCCAAAAGAATATTTAGATATATTAAGGGTACTACTAATCGGGGATTATGATATCCCGTGACTGTAGAAACTATATATGATTCCGACTATGCAGTGATTATGTTGACCTAAAGCTACAAGTTGGTGTATATGTACTTTTATATGAAGTTGTTTAACACTAGTTCTAAGAAGCAAAACGACATTGGCCATATCAACAAATCAGAGCGTATATGTCTTCGCCACAAAGCATGCCAACAAAGACTATGGATGAAACAAAGCTGTTAGTTGACTACTTACATCCATTTAAGTGACATAGCCATTTTATGCGACAACAAAGGTGCTATTAACTTGAGAAAAATCGTACGTTCCCTCGCATCAAGCATATAGAGATCCGTCATCACTTCTTAAGAGACAATGTTCAAAAGGGGAATATCTCTATTGAAAAGTGTCATCGTAAGACAACATAGCCGATGTCTCACCAAACCGTTGGGTTATGAATACCCAACTTCACAGAACACCCCCAATTTCGTGATACGCAATGAATTCAAACTGGGTGTTACTCGACTATTAAATTATAATAATAGAAAAACAATCTCTAAATGAGTCGTTTTAAAAGGATTTATCATTAAAATTATTTAAATATATGAAGTTACAAAATAGGTCCCAGTTGGTTCCATTGTTTACAAATGCATCAATATAAAGTCTTTTGATGTCTTTCTTGAATGATAAAATAATTATAGCCTCCTTGATCTAGTCCTCGGCTTCCTCGCGCCCCACATTATGGACTGAAATACATGCTAAAACTCACAACACAAAGGTTGAGGAAGTTCATGAGTTAGTTTGATAGTTGAACACATTATGTTGGTAATGTGAGTTAATTAGACTCACACCAATGGTTTGAAAGCAAAACAGCTTATTATTGTTGGTACTACGCCCAAATATATGATACTTGAGCCCTTTTGTTTGTTACTTACTGCTAAAGTATGTGATACTTGAGCCCACTTTTGTTTGATACGGCTGCCTCAAGTATGTGATACTTGAGCCCGCTTTTGTTTGATACGGCTGCTTCAAGTATGTGATATTTGAGCCCGCTTTTGTTTGTCACCAAGCTCATGCAACCAAGGCGTTAACGTGTTACAATATTAATTGGAGAAATTGTTGGTACCAGCCCTAATAGGTAAAATTGTCGTTTTACCTAATGTTACTCAAATATAGAGCGTTTGTTTGCCTACCCGGTCAACACAAACGGGATTCGTCAATCCCAATAGATCTATTCACAATATTCGTAGCTCACTCTCTCCAGGATTAATGGTTCGCGGATTTAGGACTTATGTTTGGCAAATGACAAGCACTTAGTGACAATATGACAATCGATAAACATACAGGAAAAGCAATGTGTTCGGTTTAAAATAAAGCATGTATCTCCCCAAGTTTGAAATATTAATTAATGAAAGTGGGCTATGAACTCACCGTGAGTGATTGATGTTTAGTGCTTTAATGGATGTGATGGATAAACCGGGAAACCTCTACGAGCAACCTAGAATATGATGTTGCGACTTAGGTTTGAAATAATGTCTAGGAAAATATAAATGAGCCCATATACGTCTTTATATTGATCATGATGTAGTAATTTAGTGGTTTAGTGTATGTTTGTTGAAATGGTTTATGAAACAATTATAGTTTATATATCTCGTACTACCGTTCGGGTCATCATAATTCAGAGGTCATGTAGTAAATGTTCAAGGAGCTAGGACACTTAACCAAAATCCAGCAACTCATCGATATGTTTTACCCAAATGAAACCCCTCACATGAAGCTCCCTAGTGTTGTAGTGCTCAATACGTAAAACATGTATTTTGATTACTTGATTATATGATATATTAAGAGTTTATAAATACAATAAATAAACTAACAAATTTTATAAGTATTTAAATAATTTTGAGTCTTATAAATACTTACCTTAATATAAAATGCTTGAGTATTACTTTAAAAGGAAATATGTTTAGCCGACGAGGAATTTGTAATCTTCGAAAACCCGAGGCAATTTGAAGATTATAACAACGCCTTCTTGAAAGATCGAAGGATAATAGAAGATTATAAACAACATCTTTTTGAGACTTGAAGTTATTTGAAGATTATAATGACTCTTCCTTGAAAACTTCCAAGAACAAAGATCAAAACCTAGTTTTTCTTTAAGAACACATGAATGTTCTTACAAGATCTATAAGAAATGCCTTAGGTTTAGGACTTTAGATGTTAAGAAGGTGTGGTGCAACAATTTATGAAGGTTTTAGGCTAGTATTTATAGGAGAAAGGATTTGGTTAACTATATATTAAGTTAGAATTTAACCATGGTTAAGTTTACAAGTGTAAAGATCTAAAGAATCAATGGTCTAAAGAATCAATGGTCATGATCAAGACACCATGCTTGATGACACATCAAAAATGCCACCTATGGCTAAAATGAGGAGGTTAAGAGTTTGAACATTTATCTTACCTTTTACGAGTGAGTTTGGTCCCTTAATCGCTAACGGTAGTATTTAATTCATAAAACGTAAACCGGTGTCGTAAAAATATGAAACTTATAGGAATGATTAAACTCATCAATATACTCATTATTATCTTATAAAAATGAGTGATAATTTTAATGGGTCAGAACGTTGTTAAAACCGAAACGAGGCTAAATACGTGAAAATGCAATTTATCATAAAAGAACTAGATTTCGTGGAAATGATGTGAATTTATTTAAAGTAGACTAAAATTAGTCTATAAGTGATATGAGATGTCAAAATGTGGTTTTCGTTATACATGGGATAACTTAACAGTTATACGTGAAGTCTAAAAGTTACGCGATTTAAGCAAAATGTAGAATGTACAAGGTTAATTTCTTTATGGTCAAAGGAGGAGGGAAATATGTTTGACTTTTCCAAAAATGTAAAAGTTTCAAAATATCTTAGAAAATACAAAGTGCAGAATGGTTAAGTCCGGGTCTAAGTAGAATTGTTTAAAATGTAAGTTTTAGTCTCAGACGGCCAGTAAGGTTTATTTGGTAACATTTAAATAAAATCTTAAAAATTCTCTAATTGATTATGAGTGATCTAAAAATCAATCTGATTTGAGGAAAATTGTCAGAGTTGATTTTTTATGCGGCTGATGTTTAAATGTGTTCACCAAAACTAAACTTTAAGACGATGTTTTCAATAACTTTTATGAAGATGATCTAACGATTGTCAAACTCTCAGGTTAATACTAAAATAAATTAACTTACGAGAATGTGAAATAAAAAATTTACGGGATGAATAGTGAAAGTGAATAGTAAAAGTGAATAGTAACTTTTCAAAAAAATGAAAAATAACCTGAAAATGCGGGTTGTTACACTTGCTTCGTCTTTGTCTTTGTCTTATGGAACAATCGTCGTGAAATATTTTCATTCTACAAGGTACGTAAACGTTTGCCTTAAATTCTTTTCTGAGTCTAGGATCTCTATTTCACACACAACTCACAAACAATATGGGGATTTATTTACAAAACTCAAGATATTTTTTTCTATACAATAAATTATTCGAAACTCTTTCTAAAAAGATATCTCTCCCCGTATCATTGTTCTCAAATCCCTCTCACGTCTAGGACAAACATCTTCTTTCATTCTTAATACAAGGTAAAAACCACAGCATCTCATGTCCTTTGAATGCTAAAGAGAATACATAACTAATATGTGTTTTCGGGTACATCAATTAAGCAAAATGAATTAAGGAGCACTCGAAGTATTCACATATATGATTTTCACTTCTTTGTTTATTTTTCTTCTTTTAAAATGAGTCGAGATAACCGCAACTCCACATGGTTTGCATATAGGCACACACTAGGCACTATTATTTCCAAAAGGAAAAATTTGAGTCAGCCTGAGAACACCAGCCCACTCCGATCCCGCTTACGTTGGACAGATCCCTAAAGGGAAGGATTCGTGGTAAACGTGTCACAGTAGTCAAATTTTCCTCTTATTTTTCCCACTCTGACTAGAAACTTTCATATTTTCAACATTTTTGCTTTTTCACTAATGAATATGTTACTTAATGCTTGTGTTCTCATGATCACATGCCTTAAATTCATATCTAATCATTAGATTATATTCCACATTTTGGTTTTAGCATTCATTGCAATGTGTTATTTGCTCTATAAATAAGGTTCCAAAATGCTTGCATATCCATCACTCTCAACCTCACAAACAATCATTATCATGTCATCTGAAAGATCCTCAAACATTGATGAACCATCTAGTGAAAACAATCCTTTTCAAGAAATCCAAAACTTCATCCTACCACCACCAACCAAAACTAGGAGAACCGCACGGATTAGCATCTAGCCTTATTGCTTAGCTAAACCTTTGTCAAAAAGCCCATCATCAACTACTAAGTCTCCACCAAATGACTATTGTTAGCCTCGCTTTTTCTAAAGATAACGTCATTTACGTGAATTGGATTAGATGCGTTGTACACTTTGCCCTTAGGGACTAGTATCGTTTAAGTGGCAAAGATAGGGCCTATATATACCCCTCATGACTCTCCATGAGGGGTGAGGTGAATCATTAGGTTATTGGTATTGTGTGTGTTTCTTAATAAATCCTTTTGTTTTCTCCTCCCTCTCTCTAGTTTCTCTCACTAAAAAGGATGAAGATCTTCATCTTCTTCCACCAACCCCGACCTCCAAACCACATAAATCTATATTTTTCGATCCTACAACTATATTGTAGCACCTCCATCATCTCCTACAAGCTCATCACCACATTCACCTAATGAGTCTCAAATCACCCTATCGGAGCTCCTTAAGACTCCAAAAACAATTCCACCACCCGCTCCATTTCAACCATAAAAAACCACCCAATTAGCCACCAACTTAAACCCAAAAGAACTAGTTTTTAACACCTCCAACATCTCCAAACACATTATTCAAAGAGCTTGAAACATCACCACCTCTACCTCCCATCATCTTACAAGAACATCTAGGTTTTTATCCACCACCACTCACCAACATCATGGACTTTGATCCATATTTTTCAACATTTCCACCACATATTTCACACTCCACAAATCAAACCTACCCGGAAACCATTCATCAACACCTCCCTTACCACTTCACTTGTACACATTGTCAATCCACTAGGGATCTAGCAATGGAAATAAAGGACGAGATGCGATTCATACTCAACCATATCCTTGATCGCATCAACATTATCACTCACCAAAACTTCCATAATTAACCATATGCAAGCATGGAAGGAATGATAATATTATTTTCTCTATTTTTTTGAGTCATTTTAAAAAACAATCCTTGTTCTTAGTTTTACATTTTGTATGTGGCATATATACATTTACAATTTGATATTTTATTACAATGCTTTGTTTACGTACCTTGGCTTTCTATCTTTTTTCTCGTCATATACAAGATTATATTACATGTTACTACTAACATTTGTTTTGTAGGTATTATATCGCCCAATTCTGGGGGGGAGCTACCGTCAAGGAGGAGCTAGTGCTTTGTGGTGTAACAACCCGCATTTTCAGGTTAATTTTCATTTTTTTGAAACGTTACTATTCACTTTTACTATTCATCCCGTAAAAAATTTTATTTTTATTTTACCATCATGACAAGAAAGTTAATACTCTTAAGTCGCCTGACGATTTACGTTGAATCAATTCAAACCGATTTCACAAAACCTGTCCCAGAATTACTTTTAGGTTTAAACGTCATTCATGGATCACGATATGTCCATAAAACACTATAAACATTATAAATATGTATTTCTACTCATTTTACCGACAATTCCACAAGTTTTGAATTTACGTTTTCCATTTTGCTTACGAAATACGCCAAGTATCAGCTTTTCAGCTTTTAAACATCGCTTAGCAACCCGATGGAACTTACCACTCATTTTATATTTTATTATGGAGTATAATGATGAATTTCATAATTCCTACAAGTTTCATATTTTTACGAAACCCGCTTTAAGTTTTCGTGACTTAACGACTTACGCTAGCAACTAACAGACCAAACTCAATTAAAAGCAAGATAACATCATGACTTACCAAAATTCTCCTAGAAGCCTCATTAGGCGTTTACCTAGTCATTATAAAAAGAAGATGAGTAGCTTACATGAGAAGCTTCACCATGTGCAAGAAACTTACTAACTAAGCTTCCGAAAATATCCTAAGTCTTTAACCTCCTCAAGGAAACTTCCTAGGCACCTTCCTAACCTCCTCATTTACACTATAAAAGCAAGCTAATCCCTTTCTTTCTTCATAATACAAATGACACACATAAATTCAGAAACCCTTGATCCTTTGATTTCCAAGTTACAAGTTATACTACAAAGTTAAAGACTTAGTTATTCTCTACATGAAGCAAGAGTTTATTTGGTGATTCCATGGTTGGAATAAGAGCTATACAAGGTGTTAGGGGCTGAATTCATAAGGTTTTCATAAGGGTTATATCAAGGATTATCAAGAGTTGTGTTGATGGGTTGAAAGAATAGGTTTAGTGGTCCTAGTTCCTTTCTTGATTTCCTTTCTTAAATGAAAGCCAAAAGTTGTAAGACTTAAGCATGTTATTCTTACTTGATTTCATACTTGTTATATGCTATATATGTCTAGTTATATTGGTTCATGATGCACAAATCTATAATACAAAGCCTAAGCATATATATCGTTTTATGTTATCAAACTAGTAAAACAAGAAAACTAGTGACATATATTGTGAAATACGACAAAAATAGTATAACCATAATATTAGACACTTACATACTGTTAAAAAGGATGTTACAAGGAAAACATAGCAATTTGAATCACCAAAAACGAGTACACAAGTCAAAAGATACGACCAAAAGAAGTTAGCGAAACCAAAACGCCGAAACTACCATAAACAAACTGTTAGTGGGTCTCGCCTGCTCAAGTCCTTCTGGTCCGCTTTCCTTCAATAGCAAAAGGTTTCTCAGCCATGAAAAACACTTAAAATGTGCCATTTTCTTTCAAAAACTGAAACGCCCTATATAACTATACTTTGTCACAACTAAAGGCAAACCAAGAAACCTAATGGGCTTAAGCTAAGACCACGCCACGGGCTAAGGCCAAGGCTGAGTCTCAAGACCATGGTAGCTGAAGACCAAAGCCACAAAGAAGGCCATGGCTAAAGCCTCAAGGCTTCTTAAGCCGAGACCATAAACTAAAGGTCTTAGCCTTGACAAACCAAAACGTATACAATACAATTTGGATCTACTCCCTCGATAAACTATGTTATTTTCAAAACTAAATACCTACTAGACATAATGAACTTTATATAATAACAATCTTCATTCAAAATAAACTTTCCTAAGTTTATTTTACTTTCGGAATAGTAACTTTTATTAAACAACGAGAACTTGTTAAACCATTTTAGTTACTTACAAATCAAGTACCATGTAACTTTCATTAGACAGTTAGATTACCCAAACTTACTTAAGTGACACGCACCAAATTCATTTTGCAAACTATACAACCACTTAATCTATATGTCACATAAACAACAAGCAAACTATATGTTTTATCTTCTAAGTGCTACAATACCAGTGGAACTTCAGAGGGGTTCATTTGGGTAAACGGATCGACGAGTTATTCTTTTACTTAATTAAGTGTCCTAGCTCCTCTAACGCTTACTACATGACCTCTCAATTGTGATGGCCCTAACAAGTAGTATGATATATATAAACTAAACACGCCATTAACTAGACCATTTCTATAAATCCATATACACAACTACCATGTACTACATCATGATCAATATAAAGACATATATAGGCTTGTTATTTACTCAAGATCATTATTTCAAACCTAAGTCGCAACATCCTATTCTAGGTTGCTCTCGTAGAAGTTCTCACAAAGATATCCATCATTCTCATTATACATTTGATATCATTTACTTTGAGGTGAGTTCATAGCCCCACTTTCTATTACTTAATTGTTTTACAAACCCTTGGGGGAGATACATGCTATTTTTAACATGAACACACAAACATTTGAACTTTATGCTATTAGAATGTTTTATTGTCGCTAAGTAAACATAATTGCCAAACATAAATCCCTAAATCATTAACCATTAATCACTAGAGAGAGTGAGCACGAATATTGTGAATAGATCTATTGGGATTGACGAATCCCGTTTGGGTTGGCCCCGTTAAAGGCAAACAAACGACTATATTTGAGTAACATTAGGTAAAACGACAAATTTACCTATTAGGGCTGGTACCAACAATTTCACCAATTTATATTGGAATACGTTAACGCCTTGGTTGCATGAGCTTAGTGAAATAATAACTGTTTTGTTTTCAATATTAGGGTGTATAACGTAACCCACACAAACATTATGTGTTCAACATTTAACAATAAACCTATGGAATCACTCAACCTTTGTGCGACCCTTTTTAAACATGTTTATCTCAAAGTTAATAAATTCAATGCAGGCTAGCAAGGATGGAAAGGAAGGGCACGCAGTACTCAAGATGGCTATAAATTTATTATCATTCAAAACTTATTTGTAAACCGTGAAACACGGGACCTCATTTTGTAAACTCGATATTTATATAAATCTAATGATAAACCTTTAAAACGACTCAATTAGTGTTCGCTTCTATATTATAACTATGTTGTGGCGAAGTAACACCCGCTTTGAATTTCACATATCACGTAAATTAAAGTATACGTGGATCATACTTATTTTTTTCCACAATTTATTTATTCGTTAGGATCGCTTTTGTTTCCGCCAAAAAGGGGATAAGAAGTAAACTTACATATGCTTTCAAAACATACAATATATATCTAAATTTTACTCATCATAACGTTATGTTTTGTCATCAACAAAAAGGGGGTGATTGTTAATACAAATAAACCGTAAAAACGTTTATTCATATTGAGTGATCTCGTTGTGTTTTTGTTGATAACAAATATAAAGTTATCATAAGTAAAATTATAAGAATACACGTTATTTTTGTAAAGTATATACATTTGGTCATTCACATAAAATTTTGTAATAATTCATTTGTAGTAATAGTTTATGTAATAAGATGGGTAATATCTAAGACCCATGACCCATACCCATTGAGCTAATCCATAACCCATGACCAATTTCATGACATCATGCATGAAATCATGTTGGGTATTATCCATTACTCATGACCCAATGTCCATAACCCATGACCCAAGATCCATGACCCATTGTCTAGATACATTGTATCTTGTTGGATACCCATTTCTCATACCCATAACCCATAACCCGCTTTTGTAACCCAAAATCCGACCTGTACAACCTGACATTTCCGATCCCTAGATTACACCGCCGGATCCCCAAGTGGGATCCGCCGAACCGGCTACAAGTAGTTTTTGTGCCTATAAATAGTGAGACATTTCTTCATTGTTACTCACCTTTTCTTCTTACAAGTCTCTCATATATTATCTCACTATTCTAATCTCTGATCACTTGATCAATCTAGTAGTTCTTGTCTCATTTGTTGTGATTTTCATATAGGTCCTTCTCAAAGGCGAGATCATGATATAGTACAAGTCATGCAAGCAAAGGGTCCTTGATTGATTTGTCCATCCACAAGATTTCTGTAGCAAGATCTTGTATTTCATATTTCACATAGCTGTTGTGTAATAGTTGTGTTGGTTTGGTTCGCCGTGCTAAGGACTCGGTATTTAGCTTTGTACCGGAAAAATCGTAAGCGAAGTTGAGAGGCTTATCCACCAATTAGGAGCTTGTTGACATAGTGCTTGAATTCTCGAGTGGGGAACTCGGGGAGTGAAGTAGGGCAATGAAGGTGTCCTTGTAGCAGAACGACTATAAATCACTTGTGTCCCTACTTTCTATCCTTTACTTTACTTGCTTTCATTATTTATTTTACTTATTGCTTTATACTATCTATCCATCCATACGAATTCACATAAGATCAAATCTAAATCTTTGAAACTTAAATTAAAATCGGTAAAACTATTATGTGGAAAACTAGAAGGGGGGTTGAATAGTTTTACAGATTAAAACTTAGTTTTAAACTATTTAGATCAACTTATGTCAATCTATTTTAACATGTGTGTTGGATGTTGAAAGATAAGCATATAAATAAATAAAGCAAAGATAAAGAGTAAGAAGCACAAAACCACAACGCGAGTATTTATAGTTGTTCGGCTACAAGGACACCTTCCTTTCCCTACTCCACTCCCCGAGTCACCTACTCGAGAGTTTGTAATCACTACACAACACAAACTCCTTGTGGCGGAGAAACCTTCACAATGTCGCCACTCTTTATCCGTACAAGGTTAGACACCTGCTCCTTTTCCACGTAGAACCAAACCTATCACAACATCGCTACACTTTATCCGGTATAAGGCTCAGATACCGAAGTTCCATTACAAAGGAGGAACTACTACCTAACACTACACAGCACCTATCCAAAGGAGACCCACTCCTTATGACAACATCAACAAGGATATCAATATCCTTTGACCCAATATTAATATATCATGTACATCGACACACCATATTGAATGTACACCTTAGGCACCTTTCACTATTGCCTTTGACTCGACTTCTAGGCACCCTTCACTAATGCCTTTAACACGTACTTTCGGCACCTTTCACTAATGCCTTCGTCTTGACCCTTTTGGCATCCTTCACTAATGTCTTTGACACGGACGTTTGGCACCTTTCACTAATGCCTTCGTCTTGACCCTTTTGGCATCCTTCACTAATGTCTTTGGCACAACACTTCTAGAGAGAAAGAAAGAACTATCAACAAGAGAACTTCAGTAGTCTTGATGATGACGAAGCATGGCAACTCATGGACTTGAGCTTGCTCGACTTCAAGAAGTGGTGATCTTGCCTTTGAGACGAACCTAGAGAATCACACAAAAACAAACACAAACTACAAAGAAAGATCCTTTGAATATGAGGTTAGAGAGTTTACAATACTAGGAGAAAGTATGTGTAGAAGTGACAACTTACAATGAAGAAATGGCTCACTATTTATAGACAAAAACATGCTATTGTTCCACGGATCCCACGGATCCCTTGCTTGAGGGATCCGTCTAGTGTAATGCTAGGGATCCGTGAGACGCTCATCATTACCCATGGGTTATGGATCATGGATCATGGGTCCTAGACTTGGACCACGGGTATCCAAGTAGATACAATGTATCAAGAAGATGCAATGCATCTAGTCAATGGGTTATGGGTTAGCTCCATGGGTCATGGATAATACCCATTATGACTTATGCATGATGTCATGCAATGGGTCATGGGTCATGGGTTATGGATTATGCTCCATGGGTATGGGTCATGGACTTTGGGTTTTACCCAACTACATTTAATGTATTAAGTCAATGGGTTAAATACTTAAACTTCTACCCATTCTATTACCTAATATAATACATACTAAGTATGTATATATCTACCCAATATGTAAACACTAGTTGTTATACATATTGATAACGCTTAAATTGAACATATTTTTAGTAGCGTTATTGATAGTTTTGTGCATGATAATCGGCTATATTTACTCATAATTGTTGCAAAAGTGCAAAAGATGCGTATTGTGTATGTATATGTAGCCAAGTATCACAAATGATGAAGAAATGAAGTTTTTATGCACGCTTGGAGAATTCTGTGAAGGAAGTCGTGCAAGGAAGCTTTTGGACTCAATGATTGAAGCTTAATGATTTCTAAGTATCTACATGAAAGATCAAGTTTCGTCTTGGAAATTATCAGCGAGAACAAAGAAAAAGGCACAAATCAAGTTTTTAGCGCCGCTGCCGGGGATTTTGGATTTCTAAGTAATTCGATTTTGTTAAGATTCTCAGAAATTGCGGATTTAAAACTCAATTTCCAAGAGTAAAAAATATATATTTTGGTTTTGAGGCTAACCGACCGTTTCTCATGAAAGCAACCATCCCAAGTTAGTGCTCTCGTAAATTTTTTGTCTTTTGATTTTTATAGTTTTAGTTTATCTAGTGTTTTATGTTATAGTTTATAGAGTAATTCTTGTCATTTCTGATTTTTATAGATTGTTTTATATATTGCTTATGCTTTTCTTAGATTTTTAGATTTTCTTATTTTGTTTTTATTTTTAGTTTTATTTACTTTTTAGTTTAATTGTCTTAATTGCAGTAATTAGAAGTAGTTAATTTTCAGTTTTGAAGGTTTTAGTAGTATTTATGAGTAGTTTAATAGATTAGTTAATATCTTTTTCATTAAATAACTTAATTAATTTTATAATTAATAAGGATAATGAGTAGTCTCAATTAATTAAGAGTTAAGTACACTTAAATAGTTTTTAATTAAATTAAATTTACAGGTAAAAAAAAAAAATTGGAAAAGTTGATCCAACCGTTCGGTTGCAACTTCAGACAGAGATCGGTTGACGTTTAGTTAAAGTTTACCACCAACCCGAATCGGTTGGTGAGCCAACCTATGGGTTGGAGCTCTCGTAAAATTTCTACTTTTAGATTTTGAGTTTTAGCTTGTGTTTTCAGTTTTGTTAAGTGTCTTTACTTGTTTAGTATATGTTTCTTTAGTTTTGCTTTTGTTTTTACTAACTCTAACGCTAATGATTTGGATTTTTGTTTTTGGTTTTGTTTTTGTCTTGTTAGATAATTGTTATGGATAGTTTAAGCGGAATTTCCGAGTACCTTCGTAACTTGGATGAGATGTTCAAAGACACCGGGAGTTCGCTGTAGATGATTGGAAATATCTTAGAAGGGAGTAAGAAGGATTTGGGGATTGATACGGTTAGTATGGAAGAAATGGGTGAAAACAAAGTTCAACTTCCTAAGAAGGGAAGAGTTGTGGTATTCACACAAGCACCTTTAACGGAGTATGATTCGCCACTTATGAGGTTCGGTACACCTTGTAGTGTCGAAGGGGTGAGTGCTTGGGACGCGCAACTAAACATGGCTTATGGTGAAAATTACATTGTGGAAAAAGTTCTTGATCAAATTGATCATGTGCGTTTGGATTATGAAGCTTACGGAAGAAGAATGGTTAAGAATCTCAAGGTTAACATTCATGGACACATTTTTGAAACGGATTTTGTTGTCTTGGAAGAGGGGAACGCCGATGAGCCCAATGTGTGTTTTGGGCGGGATTTTCTTGTGACAACTAAGTGTCAAATGGATTTTGCCTTGGGGGAAATGAGGATCAATATCACCGAATTGGAAGAAGAAAAGGGGGTGAATGAGATGCTTGTGGAGTTATGTGCTAATATGGAAAAGGAAGATGTGGAAGTCGTAAAGATGGGGAAGGCAAATAGAAACAAAACCTCATCCAACAAATTAACTCCTACCACATCCACCAACAAAAACAATGATTACACTTCACCACCTACTACACCAAAAACTTTCAAACCGTTAACCCAAGAACAAAAAGAAGCTATCTTGGAAAACCTTGAACAAAAGTTTCTCGAGCTCAATGAGAAAAAGCCCGTAATTGACGTATTACAAGATTATGTTTTATACCGCAAGAAACTAGATGCGGTGATGTTAGTGTAACACCCCTTGAACAACTCGACTAAAAACGTGAAAATTTAAACTTTTACGAGAAAAAGACTTGACTTAAAACTGACCTTTGAAAGTATTTTTTTTACATGAAACTAGACTCAATTATCTTTAAAATGACGGGTGGCACGACTTCCAACGAGCAACGGTTGATTTTATATAAAATTTAGAAAACAACAAAATTCTATTAAACCTTGAAATTCTTGTATGAGCATAGATCTTAAGATCTATGCTCGGGGAAAACTCTTTGGCCAAACTTAAGGTTGAGCATAGATCTTAAGATCTATGCTTAGGGAAGAACTTTTTGCAAATCAAATTTACGGGTTGAGCATAGATCTTAAGATCTATGCTCGGGGAAAAACTTTTACAAATCAAATTTCTGGTTGAGCATAGATCTTAAGATCTATGCTGAGAAAAACTTTGCAAATCCATAAACATCTTATTTTTATGTTTGCCACATAACTAAAACCTCAAGACTCATTTCCAATTATGCACTCGACAAATGCATAACGAAACCATTACTTAACATTTCTATAACCATTTAAAAGTATTCATACAAATTTTGACCCATTAACATTCAAAATGGGTAAATATGGCTAATTGCCAAACACCCATTTTTACTACTTCCATAACTACGACATTATCAATCCACACATTCTTTACATAACTAAATTCACCATTTAGACACATACATAAACATGGACTCATACACTTCAAAAGACTCATAAACAAAGATATACCAAAAGGAGCGACTCTTGCAGGGTTCCAACTTCACTTTGTTTGGTCCAAAAGATGAGTCTTCTACTTACCAACCCAAAAGCTAAGCTCCTACCATGGATAGCGCCTAAGCCTTATCCTTACCTTTGCTTATCACACTCGAACCTACAAAACATCATTAAACTTATCGTAAGCAAGCGCTTAGTAAGTATATGACATAAACTTAACATTAACAAGTCATAACTAACAATTTTGCTAGCTACAACATATCAAGGAATACATTCACAAACATTAAACATACCTTAATCAAGCATAATTACTATGCTAACATTACAAACTTTCTAGCATTGGATCCAAGCTACTTAACATTAACAATTTCCTTGATCATTATATCATAGAACATCATAATTCAATATAAATTGAAATTATGAAACATTAACAAGTTTAGTCAATATACTTACCTCAATAATTCTCTAGCTCACTACTTGGGATATCAAAGCTTTATCTTCAATTTTCCTATAAGGGAATTAATTACGTGTAAATCAACATTAATTCAATAAATTGTCAATCTTTAATTAATTTTCCCCAATTCAATTTCATGAACCCTAATTTCAATTTAACAAATTACTTACTTGGGATGATTAATAGATTAGGGAGGTTTTAGGGCTTGATTCTCTACTTCAATTCTTGATCTATAACACAAGAACTCAAAGTTGTTCTTTTCCTCTCTTTCTCTTCTCCGGGCGACATCAACACACACTATTCTAATTTTTTTTTCTGGAATTCTTTAATTATCTAGTAATAGATATTTATTTAGTTAACTTTGCACAAATAGAAAAAATGGCCCCTCAAGTCTTATTCTTCCTAGTTTAGCCACACATCTTTATACTACTTGACACTTGCTTATATGCAATTTGTAACTTTATCATTTTCATAAAGATACATACTAGATAATTTAATATCATTACTTTTATTATAAATTAATACCTCATCGGGTTACGGGTGTAATAGTTAGCAAGAGCAAGATTGGAGGATAAAGATCTATCGGAGGAGGATAGAGATAGGATTTTGTTTAGAGGTATGCCACGCAAGGAGAAAGACCCGGGGAATTTTGTTTTGCCAATTAAGGTTAATTGGACCACACCAATGTATGCTTTGGCGGACACGAGTTCAAGCGTTAATGTTATGCCCTATCCATTGTTTAAGACGTTGGGTCTTAGTAAGCCATTACCAAATCATTCAAAACTTACCATGGCGGATAATTCCTAAGCAGAAGCGATGGGGGAGGTAAAAAACGTAAGAGTTCAAATTGGTTATCAACCATACTTGGCCGATTTTCTAGTTCTAGACATTCCGGTTGATAAGAGTTTACCACTTCTACTAGGAAGACCATTCCTACGCATGTGGTGCGTCATGTGATATATGGGTAGAGTACGATGACCATCGATGATGGAATTTCGAAACAAACCTATTATCCCAAACCAAGGGGACCAGTTGTGGATATCATGTAAGATTTAGAATTGATGGAAGCGGACGATGACTTGACATGTTTTGAAGTGGGACGTGATGTCCATGGAAATGCGATGTATGGACCATTAGCTCCACCATACTTTGATATTGAGGATGAGATGGAACGTGCACTAGCAGTGGAAGCATTTTACAATCCATTCAAAAACATCCTTGTTTACAAGAAGTTAACCGATTTCTTAGGTTCTTTCACAGGTTCAACTCAAGAATTTGGAATGGGGACCCGAGGGGTCGAGTATTTACAAGAGAGAGGATGGAGATGGAGAATGGCATGTCAAATTTGATATACTATGCCCGGATGGGAGAAGATTTGTAAGGAAGTTCAAAACTTATGAAACACACCGTGAATTGACCGGGAAAAATCTAAGTGAGGACATCTTAAGGGATGAGTATTTCGAGGAATTCTAAGGAGGAGCAAGGCACCATAATAACAAGCAATTGTTTGCTTAAATTTTCATCTTTGTGATGAACTTTTTAATTTTATGCATTTAGGATTTCTTGTTTTCATTTTATTTTTATTTTTATTTATTATGTTGAAGTTATTTGATTAATGCATTATGAGTTTGAGTTTTTAGCTTTAGTTTTAAGTTATGAGTATGATGATTTGAGTTTTGAGATTAGATGATTGTTGGAATTTCCAAATGGTGGATGAATATTGTGTGCATCTTTAATAGGATTTTTGAGTAAACGATTGTTGCTTGGAAGGTAAATGCCTAAGTATACGAGAGAAAAATGCAAAAATTTGGCAAAAATGCAAACCGAAACGGTTGTGTCCATGACTGAAACGGTTGCATGCAAGTATATATACCAAAATTTAATTTTTTCGAGAAAAACACACACACACACTAATCCTCTAGATGGGTTTTGCAAAAATTCGACCATTAAAAGTTATTTGAAGCTTGTAAGAGTTGTAGAAGATCATCATGACGCGAGCAAGTAAGCATCGCAATCAATTAACTCAATTAAGGTTTAATTTAGAGCATTTGATTCGAATTGCAAATTAGGTCACTAATTTGGGGGGTTTTGATAGAATTCGAATTAAGTTGTAATCTTTTAGGATTAAGTGGGTAATTGATATAGGAATGCATTGCAAAAAGAATTGTAGTGATTGATTCAACATGGAATGAGTATTAGATGATTGAATTTTCTGATTTAATTAGGTTATGCCATTGAATCAAATTAAGTTGCAATTGGTGATTCCCTAGTTGGTAGATGATCGTTTTAATGAATATTAGACGCCACATTGTTGATTAGAACTAGTAATTGAGAATTGAGGTTTAAATTGTTGAGTTCTAAGCAAATGAATATGTGATGATTGGAGGTTTTGGAAGTGAATTTAGAGCAATTTGAGGATGTAGAATTCATTGAAGATGTTAGAATGCAGTCTAGGAGTGAATTGGACTTAGAAAAATCGAGTAGGAGATGGATTAGAAGGCAAAACCTTATGCAGGTTGAGGAACCGATCCGGTTGCGAAGCGCAACCGGACGGTTGGACTAGGTCAACAGAGGAACCGATCCGGTTTCTCTGCAACCGATCCGGTTTCACGTTCTGATGTGGGATTTTTTGAATTTTTGAAGTGGACCTTAGAGGCTTCCATAGACCTTCCCGTTTGTTCTAACACTCTTATATTGACTTATATTTATGATTTCTACAGAGAATTGTTGTAGGTAGTTCAAGCTCGACATTGGTTCCACTAAACCCGATTGTTACCAAGTTTTGCCAAATGAACGAAAGGAGGAAAGTCACGTATAACTTGAAGACGGAGGCAAATGCCAACCTGAAGTTCAAATATCTCACCAACGAGGAGAAACATGCTTTCCGGAAATGATTATCGAAGTTGCAAAATAGGACATGTTTGGTTCCAAGGGTGATTGATTGGGATTTGTTTGCTGAGTGTGAATGAGAAAATGAGTTACTTCACATGATGCGGATGTCTTATGTGTATCCGGTTGATGGAGATTCGTTTGAAGATTTGTCATGGGAAAGAACATTTAGCAAAATGAAGAGGTTTATCGTGAATGGTGTATGGAATTCTTTTCGACTATGTATTTTCAGAGAAAGGTCAATGTTCGGAACTTGATGGAGGAAGTTTGTGTTTGGTTTAGATTATGTGGGGATCAGCCTACACTTTCTTTGATTTTCTGTGTTGCTCTTGGTTTGTATGAACGAATGAGGTTAAGCATCGATTGTTTTGAGCTCACTTTCGAGGCTTAGGAGGTTTGAAAAAGAATACCCTAGTGTACCCGCTTATTGGAATCGAGTGGGAGATCCTTCTACAACAGGAGGAATAATCTTTGCAACCGTGAGGAATCCATTGATGAGAGTGCTACACAAGTTGCTAGTCACTGGGCCATTTCATAGATTTGGAAGTAGGGATAAATGTCAGAAGCCAGACTTGTGGGTTATGATGTTATTGGAGGAAACAAATGATGGAAATGTGGCTTGGCTCATAGCTGTAACACCCCCAAAAATCGGGTTTTAGCGGAAGCATACAAGTTTTGGGTGCTACTAATCGGTATCACAACACAAGCATAGAATAAAAGGTTTTTCTCAAGAAAACTCATTTATTTAATAAAATCAATGTTTACAATAAAATTTATCTAGGAAATAGGCCCATAATAAATAAGCGGTCCCCAATGCAAATATCGAGAGTCGTCGCAGGACCATGCCATGCCATTGCTGCCCAGCCCAAAGTAAACAATCGCTTCAATACACGAGAATACATGCTAAAAGTGTCAACACGAGGTTGGTGAGTTCATAGGTTTTCATAAAAGTATTGCGAGTTCAAAAGAACCTTTCGATCATTGTGGCGCTCACAATGTCGCGAAAACAAGGTTTACCTTTAAGCAAAAGAATAGAAAGGTGGACCACAAGGTTTTCAAGTGCAAATCAATACTCATAAACAAGTCAAATATAACCGGTAAATAACACTTCTAATTAAGCTGTATCAAAATATTTATCCACAAAAATAGTTCATAATCAACCACTTGGACCATATCAAAATCAAACACTACAACGAATATAGTGTCACGAAGCTTAACTATGCATGTTAAGTCATGAAACCATCACTAGATAGCACGAGCCGTGACTATCTCTAAACACACTAACAATCGACATGTTATACGTCATGGCAAGTTGGTGCATCCACAAATCCAGGTAAAGTCCTTGGAAAGTTGGGCAACCAAAGTCAGACAGGTGGCCATTCCCAATAGATCTATCCATAACATTCGCACCATCACGAGCCAGGATGTAACAATTCATAACAACGCTTGGGTTTCTAACCTTAACCTAGCACGTAATAGCTTACAAAACATTTCGAGGTCCAATCAAAGCAGTTTTCAAGCACTTGTGTCCAAATAAAACATATTTAAACCAAATCACGTATTTCATCAAACCAAGTAACAATCATTTATTCAAATAAATCGAGCATTTGCATTTAATAAAAACGAGCATGTATTCTCCCCCAAAACAGTTTAAAAGCAAGTAAAAGTAGGGGCCATGAACTCACCTCGATACAAACAAAGCAAGAATCACAAGCTGGCATTAGTGAGCAAAGCACCTTGATCTCACAAGGAAAGCACAACGATATCCAAAAAAGAAAGCACAACGGTACTACATCGGCACAACCTAATAGCAATTTGCTATCTCATAATAAATGTAGCAAGGCAAATGAATTTCCGAAAGACAACATGTCTTAGTTTTCGTAGAATACTTTCAATCAAACGTTTCCAAAAATTCCAGTATCAATATCTCAAAAAGTTTAGTTTTAACGTTTCGTGTGGTGGTAAGAAAACAACGACTCGACATACAACTCACGCCACAAGTATATCAAAATGTAACTCACACAAAAGAGGTAACTCATGCTAAAACATAATGTATATCCCAATACATTATAAAGAATAGTCAAGTAATATTGACCAAGACTCCACTCGAGTAGAAAGCGATAAGAAAGATGTTTAGGAAATAACGACTCATAGATTTTACAAGCAAGTAAGTTGATTGGTAAGTTTCGGTGTTTACCCATAATCCCCAAATAGCTTGCATAAAACAATTACGTTTCATAAACAATGATAAGTTTGAATTTGGAAATTCAAACAATAAATGTTTTACCACTTAAAAGAATACTTGTTTAGAATTCTCGAGTTATATAATGATAAAAGAGATTCGACATTTAAAAATATTACTTAGAATGTTTCTATAAATTTCAGCATAGCGCGTCCATTTATATAGCATTCCCAAGTCATAATGACTCTTGAATAATATAAAATTTATCGTTACATTTCTCAATTTGTCAAATGTTACAATTTAAGATATACAATTGAACATATCATTCGCGTATATATTAGTTGTTTAGTTTTATCGACCGTTTGTATAGTTCGGGTCCAGATATGTTAAATTCTTATGAGTCTAACATATCCTTCCGTCGCGTGTACCAAAGGGTCTATAATGTCCAAATAACTAATACCGTAAATCCAATACGTCCAATCCTTGTCCAATGTTCAATAGTTATCGATTCAATAATTTTTATTTCACGTATGTCCAATGTCAAATCGCAATCCGATAAGTATCCGTATTATTCAACGTCAATTATCAATCCCGATATATATCCGAAACTTACCCAAGATACGAATGTCAACGTAAATAAACCTAGCAAATCACCATTTCAATTCTACCTATATTACCTATATTTGTGGTGGTATAATTTACCAAGTTTTCCTAACAATATATCATTTGCAAATACCCTCATAAGACTTGAAAATAAGCTTTCAACATAAGATGGGAAGAAATAAAAAATAATCTGAACCAACACACCCCTTGGTGTTTGTAGTTAAACCAAGACTCAACGATACTCGACACCATACATGGTGTCTTGAACCGAGACGTATACAAACACAAGCAAACATATACGCACCCTACGCACCCTAACGGTTGTCCTCCTCGCCGTAAGTAAAACAAACAACCCCCTTGGGTGTACCCTTTTATCACGCACCAAGAACACAAATAATAAAACTTTTACCACCTCAAATAAGACTAAAATTTTTCAATCTTCAAACCCGGCAAGTCCAAAACAACTCAGGACCATAACTTGACTCTCGACTGAATCCAAACACAATGTGTGACCATAACCTGGTCTCGACCTGTATCCAAACACGATATGTGACCATAACCTGGTCTTGACCTGACTGACACTAATAGGTGCAAACAAGAACCACATCAAACGATTTTTCACCACATGAAACTAGTTAATAAAACATGATTTAATTCATTTTTAACCAATAAACGCCATTTTGACAAAAGATTCACCACCGCAGCTGTTTTAAACCGTTTTAACTCTCGTTCTTCCACGTTTCATATTTCCATAACCATTTTAAACTAACTTGTATCCAGCGAATAGACATGATTCATAATCGGTTGAATAAAACACAAAACAAAATAAAAAGGATGATTGTGGGTGTCTTCTTACCAACTGAGGTTGAGATAAAATAGAGAGGAAGGGAGAGGCGAGATCGCGGTGGTGATGAGTCACGGTTGTACACACACGGATAAACACCCCGTCACAAACCAACAGTTTGAAAGCCCGTAACACGGTGTAAAAAGACTCGATCTATGCTAAACAAGCGTGACATGAACCGATTTATCTTCAAATGGTGATGGAGATGGTGGCTGATGTGGTGGCCACTGGTGACGGTTGTGGTGATGGTCGAAGAATGAGGCAGCGACGTAGCCAGCTATGGTGGCGGCTGAAGTTGAGAGAGGAGGAGGGAGATGGATAAAAGTGTGTTTAGGGTTTCATAATCCTGGAAATGATATTATGAGAAGTTTTATAACCACCAGGGACCAACTTCGTTAATTTACAAAACTTAGTGCTGGCGGAAAAATAAAACACAGGGACCAGTTCTGTAATTTTGCAAACTTTTGTAAAATAGAGGTTCGGGACACATTCGGAGGGGTAAACGGACTCGAAAAACTATGAAACTTGCGCCATTGTTCACGAAATCATTTTTCCAATAAGAATGAGTATTTACTCGACTACTTTCTCGCAAATAGAAATAATGATCAATTTGTATGTTTTAACGAAGTTACAATTGTGCCGGTACGCGTTGTGTTTAAGTTTTTACGTTTTACGAGGTAACTTTCTCGTTTTCACGTCAAATGAGCTCAGGAACGTTCGTAAATGATAAACAAACATAATTTCTCGAAAAATAATTATCTGTAAAATCGCGGGATGTTATAATAGCCGAGTATTTGTCTAGGAGAGCCCCCGGAATCAAAAGTAATAGCAACATTTGTGGAGGCCATTTTGTGACAAGATTGGCAAGAAATCTTGGTTATTACAATAGTAGTAAGTTGGCTAAAAGTGGAGAGCCAAAGTTTAGTGAGATTTGGAATGCAAGTGGTTTTGGAAATGCTTTGAATAAGAAATTGAAAACGTTAGGAGCATGGATCGAACCACAACAACAACCACCACAGCAACAAGGAAATGTGCCAATGGGCAATATACCGATGGGAAACGTGCAAACGGGTACGTCTAGTAGTTTTGACTCAGGTTGGGGAGAGTGGAACCAACATTTGAATGAAATAGAGTCTAGGAACGTTTGGATGGACTCGATGATGTTGAGGAACAATTATATCAATGATTATTCAATGCCAATTTTTCAACACCTGGCTCGAGAAGCCAATTACGAGTTGCCACCCTACAATCCACCCAATGTTCCACCATATCCCTTCCACTACACTTCTTATCCTGAACCCTATCCGTATCCATATCCTGGCTATTCACCATTTCCCGACCCAGTGCCACCATATGGTAGATTACCCAAGGTAGGAGGATCTGGCTATGATGTTGGAGGATCTTCATCAGGAGTTGGAGGAAAGAAGAAGAGGATTGGATTCGCGGAGATAATTGATGAGAACTATGTAACCGAAAGTGATGAAGATGACGATGATGATGAGGAAGGTGATGAGATGAGTGAGGATGACGAATGATCACGGATCATTCTTGATTTATGGTTTCGAAAACAATGGTTATCATGTGTTGAACAATATTATCTCTATCTCTTAACTATTTCTCTAGGATGATTATCATACTTTACTTATTTTTCATATTTTTAGTAGCATTTGGATTGTTTTGTTTTGTTTTATGTATTGTGTATTACAGTTTGTGTTTGCAGGATGGATTTGTCGGAAGCTTATTGATGGTTAAATATTTGGAGTTGGATAACTCATATGCTTGCTTATGATCCAATATGCGTATTGCATATTCTATCTCGTGGTATCTTTTGACTATTTTTTTTTCCATTTTCTTTACTTTGAAGTTTATTTTTTTACATTGAGGACAATGCAAAACTTAAGTATGGGGGAGGGAAGAAAATAGGAAAAATGATACGATTTTTAAATTTTATTTTTAGTTTTTAGTCTTATTTTTAGATTAACTTTTGGATGCAAGTAATTAGCAGGAAATCGCCCTTGATTGTCTAGTTGTTTTCACACGTTTTTGGGATATATTAAAAGATCAACTTGGGTATTTCAATGGTAAAATGAGGTTTTTGAAGAATTTTGATTTGAACCAAATTACGGAAGTAATTCATTTTGGATTCGATAGCATTTTCTAGCGCGTGTTATAGCATTTTTCCACTTAATTGTGAGGTTTCTTTTTGTATAAAACACATCTTTTGTTTTATATTTGCTATGAGTGTGCCGGTGATTATGTCGATTCTAGAACTTGTACTAGTTATGCATTACGGTTAAAATCACTCTCGAGTGATAAAAATATGTTCAAGTGATAAGAGGCATCATAGGATTGATTAATGAAATTTCATTTTACATCTAATGATATATTAGCTAACCACATTGGTTAGTTAACCACTTATATGGACCCATTTGTTAGTGCTCATTTTTAGCACTAGATACCCTTAGTTACACCCTTCGAGCCAATCTTTTCATTCTTGTTTAAATCCAGAGAAATACAAAAAGATTTTACACTTTAAACCTTAGCCAACCAATGTCATGTACTCATGTCTATCGGTTTGTTGCTAGTTGTTTGGAGTGTTGGATTGTTTTTGATGATTATGAAGAAGCTACACTTTGTCTATAGTGTGTACCATTCTCCAACAAAGATGAAGAAGACGTCTTTCTCATTTGTATTTTTTGTGGTGTATGCTTACACTAAGTGTGGGGGAACTTAAAAAAATAAAATAAAATAAAAAAATGGTTATAGCCAATGAGCTATATGAAGAATATTGATTAGCCAATGAGCTAAATTGAGTCATACATATATTTGGAGATCGATATGAGAGAGGAGGAAGATATAATCATTTTCGTGATTGTGGTTTGTATGATGGCTAGCAACATGGAGGTTTAGACTTGACTATATTTTTCTTTTAACACCAATTTCATAAACCATCCCATGCCTTATCCATACCTTTTATAAACCCAAAGATTTAACGATATAACCCGAATAAAAGCCCTCTTTGATAAATTTATTTTCTTTGTTTTGATACTTGTACAAGTTTATGGTAAAAAGCATTGATCATGACTGAGCATTGAGTGATTTACATATACCCACCAATATATGAGTGTTGAGTGAATTCTTAAAATCATTCGTGAGGTGTTCTAGTTATGTTATCTAAAGTATTTGGTTCATTTTCAAAGTTTTTCACATATTAAAAGCAAAATTAACGATTGTTTCTTTTGGGATGATTGTTAAATTTTCGGAACCACGGTATCATAACCATTGAAATCGATTTTGCAAATGTTAGACCTACTGAGGGAGTAGAACTTAAGTATGGGGAATTTGATAGCTTAAATTGAACATATTTTTAGTAGCGTTATTGATGGTTTTGTGCATGATAATCGGCTATATTTACTCATAACTGTTGTAAAAGTGCAAAAGATCGTGTTGTTGTATGTATATGTAGCCAGGTATCACAAATGATGAAGAAATTAAGTTTTTATGGACGTTTGGAGAATTCCCAGGGAAGGAAGTCGAGCAAGGAAACTTTTGGACTCAATGATTAGGAAGCGCAATGATTTCTAAGTATCTACAGCAAGGAAAGATCAAGTTTCGTCTTGGAAATTATCAGCGAGAACAAAGAAAAAGGCGCAAATCACATATGCATTACTATAACATGAAAACACTATTACTTGTTTGGATAACGGCCAAAAGCTTTAGCAATCATAACAAATCCTTGTTGCAATGCATCGAACGGATCGGAGTCCTCATTAGCTTCACTGACAAATGCTTGATCATTGTTGGTGTTGTATGGAACCAATTGAGTTTGTTGAGATTGTTGCTGTGATGGATCATATGGTGTGATTGTGGCAGTTGGTTGAGGAGCTGGTTGAGGAGGATAACTAGTTTGAGCCCACAAATCAAGTTGTTGATTATCCGGAAGTGAAGGTGAAACAGTTTGGCCACGGATAATCCTTTCCTTATCAACTTCTTTTTGATGAGGCTTCAAATAGTCGTACAACAATCCGTATGTAGCATGATGCAAATTCTTCACTTGACGGAGGAAAATGACATACTTCTCCCATTCAGAACCAAGACTACTCGGGACTTAGTATTAACTGCAATTCTTGGCATGATGATGTTGTGTTTATCCAAATCATTGGATGATGTGAGAATCGATGATGATAAGACTCTAGTGTCTCTCAGGGTTTAATCATGAAGTGTTCATAAGCCAAGTGAATTTTGGATTCCATATCCTCGATTGAGTGCGGTGCCTTCCATGAGAAGATGAATATGTTCCCACATTGCTTTTGCAGTCTTCTGAGCATCAATACTGCGAAGAATTGGGTTTGTTAATCCTAAAAGGATATATTGCATTGCAAGCTCATCAGCTTCATAGTGTAGAAGATCATCTCCAGACAGTTGAGCAACAGTTGCAATGTTGGTGAGATCATCTCTTGGTGGAACAGCATTAGGACCTCCGGGTGTAGTGATAATAGGCATCTGAAATGGACCTTCCAAGATGACCTTCTTTAAGAACTTTCCATGTGGCTTTTTAGATCACAAAACCTAAAGAACCTTATCACACATTGATCGTAGTTTCACGGGTAAGCATTGGAGGTCTATCAAGTGATCCAGCCTCATGAATGGATTGCTGGCTACTTAAAGCTTCACGCATCTTTGCAAACCAAGTGGTTCCCATTGGTGTTCCTTGATGGATGTTGATTGTAAACGTTTGTGTAAGGTAGTACTTGAAGACTTGGTGGTGGTTGAACCATTTGAGGTTGTGGAATTGCTGCAAGTTGTGGAGTATGTTGTTGATTAAATTGTTGTTGATGATTAAATTGTTGATGTTGTGGACTTAGTTGTTGTTGTTGTTGTTGTTGATTATAAGTGTAAGGGAAATAGCTAGAGTATGGTGGTTGTGACATGTTGAAAAATTGTGTTGTTAAATGGATCTTTGTAGTCGAATGAACCGTTGTTGATGAAGTATCCTTAGGCATAGAAATCACGTAAAGGCAAAGTAACACTTATGCGTTAAAACACCAAGATACGGCGTAACAGCAATAGTTACGCGTAGGATTAGCTTACGCGTAAGAAATGAGAAAACACTAAAGTTATGCGTAAACAGAAAGTTAAGCGTAGAAAACTTAAGTAGGATTAACTTATGCGTAAAGGCGAGCTTAGCGTAAGAATAATCTTATGCGTAACGAGTTCTACGCGTAAGCTTAAGCTTATGCTTAAAATTAGGGTTTTGCCCAAAAGATCTTTTACACTATCACCGTGCAAAAGATATCCAGTCGAAGTGTTTTCAGGGCATCGAGCAAGAAAAACGGTAATCCTGGCGAAGATCAAACCAAGGATGAGTTACGCGTAAGATTAGGGTTTTCTTACGCGTGATATAAGCAAAATTGATTTCCAACTGATGTTTCCAAACCAGATTTTTGTGATGAAATAGCTTCAATATCACCAAAATAACTCAAAAGTGTGAAACTTGATGATCCAAAGCTAAAAACCGTTCTTGGCGTAGAACGTATCCCACGTAAAAAACAAGCAAAAACAATGATCCACACGCAAAGTTTGAAACTTTTGCCAAACAGATATTTTAACACCTTAAAACGTTGAAAGGACAAGAATCTTGGATTAAAAAGTGTAAAAAATGAGTTTTTAAGCGTGACCTAGTTTGGAACCGTATGCTTTACGCGTAAGACCAAAACTTACTTCAAAAACAATACATTCACCCAACTATTTGGCGAATGATACCACTGTTAGGTCACCATATTTGTAACACAAGCATCAATAGAAGAAATAGAGAAGAGATCGGATGAACAATCACACAAACACAAACGTATGAGTAAATGAAATGTTATGCGTAGGAGTGAAATGTGTAACTTGAACAACCAACCCTCAAGTGAGGGTATTACAAAGGTATTTATAGGAGAGGAGCTAGGGCAACACTCCTAGTCCCTTCCTTTCCTTATTGGACTTGGGCCAAGGCTTATGGGCCTTCTACATAAGCCTTAGCTTAATAACAAACATAAAGGCCTAATTAAGCTAACTATTACATATTAATTACTAACACTTGAATTCTAGTTTAGGAGTGATTCCAACACATATGGAAGTGAAAAGTTAATATGAAGAGATGCATCAAAGGAAGGGACATTTGATACATGAAAAATGATCTCCTAACGTTTTTACTAGATTTCTATTAACAATGACCATTAACATACTTAGTACTTAACATTCTAGTGGGATATTTCCTTTTATGGTAGATTTTTATGAAATGGTTTTTATGTTGCATGAGATTCTGTTTCTCAGTTCCACGGTTCCCTTCCAAGAGGGATCCGGCTAGTTAAACTTTAGGGATCCGTGGGTCTGCAGTGATAGAAAAAATGGACTTGACGTAAAATAGATTTTTGCAACTTTTAGGTTTATGAAAAGGAGGTGTGTTCTAGCCAATATTTACTAGTTAAGCATGCATTGTGGGTTTCAAAAGTATGTGAAGGTGAAAGATAAGAATGAGAAGAAAATGATAAACACATAATAAACAACAAACGAGAAAAACTAAGACATTAGTAATATTTCATTTCAACGCTAAGAGCGATACAAAGGATTGGATATATGATACAAATGTAGATTAACAACACAAAGTACATGTCTCCATGAGAAAAATTGATCATGGGATACACGAGAGCGATGAGTGTTAAGACGATGATCACGAAGGCGATATAAACCATGATGATGAAATTCTTCCTTGGTTTTGATTTAAGATGAGATGAGATGAGAGGGAAGATGAAGTTTGAATGAGAGGTAATTTTTGAAAGTGAAAGATTTGAAAAATGAGGGTTTGGTGGAGTTGACGAGCGGAGGGAGGTTTTATGGGGAAGGAGGAATTTTTGAGATTTGTGTTTTGTTTTATTATTAGAAAGATTTGATTTTTGGATTAAGTAAAATAAAAGCACATGTTTATAAACCTAGACTATATACGAAAGAGTAGCACGTATGCAAGAAAAGTTTCTTAACGAAGCTACGTGTAGTACATGAGTATGTGAAAAAAAATCATATAAGTCCCTATGCAAGTATACTTATTCTTAAGCTAATATTATTTAGAAATAAGTAGAAATTCATACCTCTAATGTAATTATGAGTGTCTTTTTCTTTTGACAAGAAAAATGTCAATAGACAACTCCGGTTCCATTGTTGTGTAGATGGTAATTAAGATACCTTCTTAGGAAAGGTAATCTTGTTACCAAGGAATTCCTATGGCTTGATAAAAATGAGCTTTAACTAAGCAAAATGACAAGAAAGGTTAGTGCAATTTAGTAAGATAAAATAAGAAAAAAAATATAATGTTGTCATCTAATCAACATCCTACAAAAGTGTTTTTAAGACATGGCGTTTATTTTTGTAAAAGACCTTCTTTGTAGTTTTCAATTATGCACGGATCGTGTCAAGTTTTTAAGGTACAATATACTTTAAAAACTTGGTAACGAAGCTCTGGTACCAATTGTGGAAAACTAGAAAGGGGTTGAATAATTTTACCGATTAAAACTTGGTTTTAAACTATTTAGATCAACTTATGTCAATCTATTTTAACATGTGTGTTGGATGTTGATAGATAAGCATATAAATAAATAAAGCAAAGATAAAAAGTAAGAAGCACAAAACCACAACGCGAGTATTTATAGTGGTTCGGCTACAAGGACACCTTCCTTGCCCTACTCCACTCCCTCAGTCACCTACTCGAGAGTTCGTAATCACTACACAACACAAACTCCTTGTGGCGGAGAAGCCTTCACAACGTCGCCTACTCTTTATCCGGTACAAGGCTAGACACCGGGTTCTTTCACGAGGTAGAACTAAACCTATCACAACGTCGCCTACACTTTATCCGGTACAAGGCTAGATACCGAGTTCCATTACAAAGGAGGAACTACTACCTAACACTACACAACACCTATCCCAAAAGAGACCCACTCCTTATGACAACATCAACAACGATGTCAATATCCTTTGACCCAATACTAATCTATCTTGTACATCGACATACCATATCGAATGTACACCCTAGGCACCGTTCACTATTGCCTTTGACTCGACTTCTATGCACCCTTCACTAATGACTTTAACACGGACTTTCGGCACCTATCACTAATGCCTTCGTCTTGACCCTTTTGGCATCCTTCACTAATGCCTTTGACACGGACGTTTGACACCTTTCACTAATGCCTTCGTCTTGACCCTTTTGGCATTATTCACTAATGCCTTTGACACAACACTTCTAGAGAGAAAGAAAGAACTATCAACAAGAGAACTTCATTAGTCTTGATGATGACGAAGCATGACAACTCATGGACTTGAGCTTGCTCTACTTCAAGAAGTGGTGATCTCGCCTTTAAGAGGAACCTAGAGAATCACACAAAAACAAACACAAACTACATAGAAAGATCATTTGGATCTGAGGTTAGAGAGTTTACAATACTAGGAGAAAGTATGTGTAGAAGTGGCAACTTACAATGAAGAAATGACTCACTATTTATAGACAAAAACATGTTACTGTTCCACGGATCCCACGGATCCCTTGCTTGAGGGATCCGTCTAGTGTAATGCTAGGGATCCGTGAGACGCTCCTCATTACCCATGGGTTATGGGTCATGGGTCATGGGTCCTAGACTTTGGACCATGGGTATCCAAGTAGATACAATGTATCTAGAAGATGCAATGCATCTAGTCAATGGGTTATGGGTTAGCTCCATGGGTCATGGATAATACCCATTATGACTTATGCATGATGTCATGAAATGGGTCATGGGTTATGGATTATGCTCCATGGGTATTTTACCCAACTATATTTAATGTATTAAGTCAATGAGTTAAATACTTAAACTTCTACCCATTCTATTACCCATTATAATACATACTAAGTATGTATATATCTACCCAATATATAAACACTAGTTGTTATACATATGCATTATTATAACATGAAAACACTATTACTTGTTTAGTGTTTTATATGAAAACGTAAGTGTGTTAGTAAATATTGGCTCAAACCATTTACGTATTTTATTTGTTTCGTTAAAATGATTTTACGTTTGTTATCGACAAAACATTACAAGATCGTAAAATATAAATAAACGTTTTTACGGCTTATTTGTATTAACATATTCAACCCCCTTCTAGTTTTTCACAAAGATCATTCATTAATGTGTTTAATCTTGTAAACTTGTGTTAGAAAAACATTTTAAAGATTAAGGAAACATTTTTCCTCATTCTATACAAACACTTTATGAATTTGCTGAAGATTTATGCTAAAAAACGTAGATAAAACGGTTTGAAAAAAGTGTACTTTTGATCGTAAAAATAGACTTTTGCTCGCAAAATTTTGTTCGCAAAGTTTGTTGGCAAAATTAGGTTTTTGATGCGATAGTTGGCTGAGAATAGGTTGTGATACTTGTTTCTGGTTGCGATATCTATTAGTTGCAAGTTTTGGGTTGCGATAGTCTTTGTTATGGGTTTGCGAGACTGATTCTTGTGATACTTTCTTTGCGAAGCTTTCTGCTACCCATTGTTTACGAAAGAAAACTCTGCGCAACTCGCAAGAAATTATTGTGATAGCTTCTGTTATAAGTTGTGATAAAAGAAGCTTGCGACACCTCCTTTACGAGACCTATTGTAACCCACTGTTTACGAAAAAAACTCGGTCCATTTTACAAGAGTGATGCTAGGCCTCCCATGTTGTATCAGGGAAATTATGTTCAATGGTCTTCAAGGTTTATGAATGTTCTCGTGGGATTCAAAGAAAGAAAATTGTTGATTAACTCTGTCAAACATGGTCTATATGTAATGAAAGAGATTGATGATGCATCTAATCATGGACAAAAGAAACTTCAAGATGAAGATGATCTAAGTCCCACTTAACTTGCTCAATTTGAAGCTGATATCCGGGCTAAGAATCTAATTTTGTTTGGATTGAGCAATGAGATCTACAATGCCATTGATAGTAATCTAACATCTCATAATCTTTGGCAAGCTTTGGAAAGATTGATGTAAGGTGCAGATGTTGGCGCACAAACTCAACAAACATTAGCTCTGTGGAACTATCAATCTTTTAAGCAACTCCCTGAAGAAAATCTTGAAGATAAATACATTCGTTTTAACAAGCTTATCAATGAAATGAATCGTCACAGCCTTAAGAGAACAAACACTGAACACAACACTATGTTTCCTACCAATCTAGAACCTGAATGGAGACGCTTCACCATTGTAATAAGACATAATCAAGACCTCACAATAAAAGATATCAATAATTTGTTTGATCTTTTGAAGTACAATCAAATTGAGGTCAATGACATCCTTGAACAAAAAAGAAAAGAAAAGGAAAATGACTCCTCAACTCAACAACCAATGCAGGATTCTGGATCGATTGAACACAATTCAAACTTTTAGGTAAAAAATGTATCTATTAAACTGGATCGATTGAACGGGGTTGAAATTGAAATTTAGGTGAATTTTGAGTAAGCGATTAAGCTTTTTATTGATTTTGTAATGGCATACAATGGCGGGAAAAGCGGTTAAGGGCGAGGGTTTGTTCGTGGCATAAGAAGTTTAACATCAGTTTATGTGCAAGTAGTTGCTTTGTGAAAGGCAAATAGCAATAAATAAATGTTTTTATATATCAAGAAGATATAAATGGTAATTCACAACTGATTCACAATGTTATTGTATGATACGCTTACGTAAAAATCAAATAATTACATAGTTATGATTTCTAGTCTATGTGTTTGTCTAAAACTTTTGAGATTTCACGGTTAATATATTTTTTACAATTTTGATTTATCATTTATTGTTTGTTACATAATCATTTATGCATGCCATTGGATACAAAGGGAATGTTAGAGACCACAATCATTTTTTTTGTACGTTGTGTGATGATGTAGAAGTATGAACCTTCGCATGTTCCGCACCTACTCATTGCAGTGTATTATAGGTACGCATTAAGGGTTGACGATCTCTGAAAATATGAGGTATGCGGTGAGATGTGTATTATAAAGTGACTTATAGGTAGGACTATCTCTCGGGAAATATGGGGTAGGCGACAATATGTGTTTTAATGAGTGACTCATGGTGTGACTATACTTGGTGTTTTCTTTTATTTGAAAGCAAGCAGATGCAAAGACTGAAAACGTGTGGTTCTGTATTATAAAATAACTAAAATAAAGATGAATTACTTTCAAGGTTTAAAACAATTATATATATAAAAAAAGGGAGAATTTCATATATATATATATATATATCCTTTATTTGGTTCAAAATTTCATATATATCCAACCTAACATGAAAATTTCATATATATCGAATATAAAACTTAAAATTTTCATATATGTCCAAATACCCAATTTATATTTAATTAAAATTTTAAAATACATATTTATTACTATCTGTCCCTAAATAAGTGTCCAGTTTGACTTTTCAGAGTCAAACTGGATCAACTTTGACATTATATATTTTTGCGAGTGTTATATAATACTTGATGCAAAATATATAAATTGATTGGGTTTTAAGTGTATTTTCCATTGGTATAGTTTTCATCAAGTATTATGTAACACAAAAAAAAAAAATTACGTCAAAGTTAAACCAGTTTGACTCCGAAAAGTCAAACTGGACACTTATTTAGGGACGGAAGGAGTATCATTTACTGTTAAAATGACCATTATACCCTTGTTTCTCTACCCTAGTAAAGTACGATTGAAGACTCCATGTTCTCCAATGTTGGTCTCGACGAGTCATCAATTGTAATATCAACGATATCACCCATCTCGATGAGTCTTTAATCGTACTTTACTAGGGTAGAGAAACAAGGGTATAGTGGTCATTTTAACATTAAATGATAATAAATATGTATTTTAAAATTATAATTAAATATAAATTGGGTATTTGGACATATATGAAAATTTTAAGTTTTATATTGGATATAAATGAAAATTTCAAGTTAGGTTGGATATATATGAAATTTTGAACCAAATGAGGGATATATATGAAATTCTAAAAAAAAAAGAAAATTGCTTTGCTAAGAAACACATAACATAAACTTGATGACTTTTCTATTTGCATGCATTTTTCATGTCATTGTTCGTTATTTGTCTTAGGTGAACACATGTTTTGCACTTCTCATTTGTTAAGTGTGAGATCACCATCTCATAGTACATTACCCGTATAGTATGGTTCAATAACCATTACTATTTTTGTTATTTATAAATTTGAAACCAATATTTGGGGGAGTATTGATGTTTGTAACCATCTATAAATATAAATAAAAACAAAAAAACTAGTGATTATATGTGAGAACATGAATTAGCCTAAATACTAATATTAGCAACCTATTTTGAAAATGCCAGTAACCAAGTTTAACCCGCGCGTTGCAACGATAAAACGATAAATTATGAAGTCGTTAGTATATCCAACTTTTTACGCATCACCATAATCCATAGTTAAAAGTTTTTTACAAATGTTAAATCATAAGGTTAAATGAGTAGTATTAATAATTCATAAAGCTGAAGTTAATACTAACAAGGTTTTTTTTTGCCGCAAATTGCGCCCGACTAAAACTCTCTTTTAAGTGGTATTTTGCAAATAAAAATCCAATGACTCTTCAAAGAATCTTACTTTTACCGTCTTGAATAGTAGAATAACCGTTAATGACTTGACTGTAGTATGCACCATTTCTTTTGTTCCTCTACCACCAAATAAACCTATGAATCCACTGTTCATATTTCAGCCTATTTTGCAATTAAGAGTTGATTAAAAAAACAATTATTAGAAAACTATGAGAGATAGTAACTTACAAAGTTATTGTTTATATCTCACTAATGTGGCATCATTGTTGTGTTGAGTATCTTTTATTATTACATTATTTCGGAGTGTTTTTGAAAAATTCTTCTCATTGAAAAAAAAATTGGGCCAATACGAGAGTTCAATTTCGCCACGTAAGCAAAATCATGTGATGTGATTGGTTAATAAAAGTCAAAATTAAATTAATTTTGGTCAAACTTTAATAAATTTGGTGGAGAAATTTGGTTGATAAAAAACACATAAAAATATAGGTGTCAAATTTGTGAAAACAAAAACTTAAAAAAAGAGGAGGTGATTAATAAAACTTTAGTGATTGATTTTTTAAAAATTATATAAAGTTAAGTGTAATATTATAAACCTCCATGTTTTTTAATAACTTTGGATTATAAACAAATACCCCCTTATACTTTATACACTTTGAACTTTATATCTTAAAAAATACGATGTATATGTTGTTTTAAAATAACAACATATAAATTTACATAAGATTATAAGTATCAATTTTTTTACTATATACGTTCAATAAGGATTCATTTATTTCATTTTTAAAATAAGGGTTATGGTACACAAAAGTCACTAAAGTTTCCAAAAAATTTGTCCTAAGTTACTATAGTTTCATTTTGGTCATCCAGGTTACCCATGTTATTGTGACCGGTTCTACGTTGTATACTACTTATGATTACCGGTTACAACTGGAAAACTTAGTAATATTTTACAATTAAAAACACAAAGTGGGTTATTATAATAAAATGGTGTGCAACATACTTGCTTTCTTCCCCATCTTCCCAATACAAGTCCAAAGTTAGCATTCCTTTGTTTCGTCTTCCTTTACCATCTCCCAACGAGAGGCATGCCTCAAAAATTGATATTGAAGTATCATAGATCATAAGTCATTTTCACTTTCTCGTTTTACCAGGGTGGTGTCACAAAGGGACCTTGGAAAAGCATGATAAGGAGATGAGCCAAGAAGATCCTACTCCTTGATCAATGATAAGAAAGAAGGTTTAACCTTACTATTCTTTTTCCTCTTTTTTTGTCTACTGGTCGACCGAAGGCTACCATACCCAACAAAATTGTTATCACAAGTAAAAGAGTAAAACTTGGGTGGTTTTGGTCCTGATTGGTTCGAATCTGGTGTTGGCTTCCAAGTATTACTTTGGCTTGTTCATCCTTTTCAATCGATCCATTTGCTCATCTTTGTAAGAAACCTTTAATTGTTTTAATTTTTTGTATTCAGCTATTGATAATTAACTGAAGTTGTGTTATGATTCTTGATTGGAAATCGTTATTTCTTTTCTGTACCGATCGAGTGATGAATGGTTGTGTTTCTGATTAATTGTGGTTGTTGTTGTAATCGTGTGGCAAAAAAAAAAGATAAAGAAAAAGATAACGAGAAGTGTGGAAGAAATGGTTTTGTGGAAGAAAGGGTTTGAGGAAAGTGGAAATCCAACGTGGCCGAGGTGGAGAAGTATGTCTGCCCATGTGGCATAGACAGACTAGTAGCCGGTTGCCACTCCACTCAATGACCGAGCGTAGAATCTTTTAACGTATAGAGACGTAATTAACAAACCCGATAACATGGGTAACCTGGATGACCAAAATGAAACTATAGTAACTTAGGACAAATTTTTTGAAAACTTTAGTGACTTTTGTGTACCATAACCCTTAAAATAACATACGTGGACACGAGTTTACATTTTAAATACGGCTAAATTACTGAAAACGGGAATATAACTATCAAATTGTAAGCACGGTTTACTTTAAAATAAAAATAAATATACGCGATTGTACTTATAACAATGATTCATGTAATTCTTATTTATTTATATAAGACTATCTAGAAAAAACATTTTTATAAAACATCAACATAATATCAACGCTCATTATATAATAAGTATACTTTACCTTTATCAACATTCATTATGTGCTATTAAACTTGCATCTGTGTACAACATAATATCAGTAGTGAAATTTAAATAACAAATCAACATCTTTGTCAGCTAAATAAAATTAAATCTTGAGTTATCTAACAGAAATTTTTATGTGTAAACTTCGTGCGTGCACGAAACTTATAACTATATAATTATATGCAATTACTTTTAAAGACACAATGTTCAATATTAATACAAAATAATTTTTTTTTATCAAAACCCTGTGCGTGCACATATATTATAACTAGTTAGGTATATATGAAATTAGCGAATGCCTTCAAAGCCAAGAGTTGAGATCCATGTAGAACTCATATTTGTCATAGAACCAATGAACCAATCATAGCCATCCATTTTTTATTCAAATTAATAAAAAATCATTTTCCACCTTTTTTTTTAAAACAACATATCTTGCAAACGGTAAATCTTCAAGCTACAAAAAATACACCATCGTGACGAGAATTAAATTATCTTTCTATAAATATACATTGTTATATACTTTCGACGATTTTTTTTTTAATTTCGCCTAGAAAAATCACATGTGATTTGTAAAAATCACATGTGATTTGTAAAAATCACATGTGATTTGTAAAAATCACATGTGATTTGTAAAAATCACATGTGATTTTTAAAAATCACATGTGATTCGTAAAAATCAAATCACATGTGATTTTTACAAATCACATGTGATTTTTCTGGACGAAATTTAAAAAAAAAAATTATCGAAAGTATATAACAAGCATATCTATAGAAAGATAATTTAATTCTCGTCGAGATGGTATGATTTTTTTGACGCAACGATTAACGATTTGTGAGATATTTAATTTAAAAAAAAAGGGTGAATATATTTTAATAAAAGAAATGAGTGCCTCTGATTAGTTGATTGGTTCTATGACAAATATGAGTTATATATTGAACTTTTCTCTCAAAGCCAATAATATTAACAAGAATTATTTTAACTTAATTAAGCTTAACTCTTAACAAAGTATTTTATATTTTTGTTAATTATTTTTGATGTTGCAATTGGCTCTTCTTATTTATTTTTCCTTTTTTTCCTTTTCGTGTGTGTTTTGACTTACACCATCTATGCTATAATGAAGTTTTTGTTTCGTGTGTGTTTTGACTTACACCATCTATGCTATAATAAAGTTTTTGTTGGTAGTTCTACCACAATGCATGGTAATTTTTTCTTGGTTAGTTAAAATTTTCTTACAAGTCACTTATATTCGTTGGTGGATTAGGGGAAAGATATTGTTGCTAGCGCAAGAGACTATAGAGATGACAATATGGGTTAGGTAAGAGCAATAGCAAGTTTGGGGTGAGATCAATAAAGATCACATAAAAACTAAAGATTAAATGGATCAATCTTAACCATTTATTATTTATCAAATTAATTAAATTCACTTTCACACTTATATTTAAAAAGTAAATATCTCACAAACCGTTAATAGTTAGATAAAAAAAATTATACCATTGCGACAATAATAAAATTATCTTTCTATAGAGATCTAATATTGTATACTTTCGACGAACTTATTTTTTATCGTGTTACGGGTTTCGATATATTACACCATAAATGAAAATTTTAAAAATACTTTTTTGTGTTAACACAACCCCTAAACTACAAACCCTAAACCCTAAAAACCCTAACCCCTAAACCCTAAAAAACTCTAACCCTTAAACTTTAAAAAACCCTAAACCCTAAAACCTAGAACCCCCTAACCGCTAAACAAAAAAAACCTAAACCCTATCCGCTAAACCCTAAGAAACCTAAACCCTAAAAACCTAAACCCTAACCGTAAACCCTAAACCCACAAAAAAGTCGGAAAAAAAAAAAATTCGTCGAAAGTATATGATGTGGGATATCAAATTAAAGGTAATTTTATGCTTGTCGTGTTTGTATGATTAGTTTCGTCTAACGATCAATGGTTTGTGAGATATTTAGTTTTTAAAAATGAAAGTAAAAGTTTATTTTATTGTTTTAATGAAAAAATGAATGATTGATATTGATTTATTTGATATTTAGTTTTTCTTTGATCTTTATTGAACCAAACTCAGCAAGTTTGATTGAAAATAGGCCGAGTAGAAGTAGGTTAATAGTTAAAAAGCAAAGTTCATTTACTATGTGTTATTTTTTTAGTTGAGTTTTGTTTTACGTATCTCTTCTTCAAGTAGCACAAATTGGTAAAAGACCAATTGGTAAAAGGCCAAACTTATAACATAATGTCAAGCGTTCAAATCTTTTTATATATTTTGCAATAAAATTCCCACCTTACCAAAAAACTGATTTGTGAGTCGATAAACAATCAAATTAGAAGTACCTTTACGAAGCCAAGATGAATTTGTACATTTCACGACATTCTTTCCAATAAACCCAAATTTTTACCACGTTGATTAATCATAAATTGACGTATGAGTTGGCAAAAATTTGATTAAGAAGTACGTTAACAGAGTCAGAAAAGTTGTACGCTTCACGGCTCTCAAATAACTAAGGGCCCGTTTGGTATGAGGGCTTAGAGAACTCGGTATGGGATACCGATAACAAACCATTCGTCCCAACTATGAACCAATAACATGTTATTACCATACAGTCAGTAGCCGAGGGCCGAAACAAAATTTTTTCGGGAAATACATTAAATGGGAGGGCCGAAGTAAATTTTTTTCCGAAAATACACATGAAATCGCAAATAAATACACTAACGGGTTTAGACCTAGGGGGCCGGGACCCTCCCCGGTCCTCACATAGCTCCGCCCCTGCATACAGTGTTATGTGTCGTTGGTGTGCCAAAGGTCCCCAAGCCATTTGAATGGCTCAAGCCATTGGTGATGTTGTGTGTGTATTGTGAGTGAGTGGGTATTTTTAATGGGGTATTTTGTGGGACCCAATAACATGTTAGTGGTGTGTTATAAGGGATGGTGTTTTAGTTATTGGTGTGTTATTGAGGAGGTGATGAAGTGGCGCTGATGTGGCATACAAATAACATGTTATCCGCTCTTCCGTCACCTTGTGCTCTTAGGTTCATGGATGGGACTTAAAGTAGTATTTTATTGTTTGGTTGCATATGTGTACTGTTAAGATTGATATCTAAACTCACAAAGTGGGGCATGCAGAAAAAGAGCCAGCATTATTGGAGTTAACAAAAATTCACTGACATTTTATTTTCTAGTGGGCCCTCATGTGTTGCTACTCATTTAATTTCTTATTATTATTTCAAGAATTCTTATTAATTTTTAATTATATACTATTATTTTAATAACTTATTTAATTTATATTATATCTTCTCTTTCATACATTTAATCCTAATCCAAATCCAAATCCTAAACCCTTAACGAACCAAACGGGCCCTAATAACACACATGTTACATGTACTTCGGGTATCACTCAAGTCAGGTATCAAGGTAATTGTGTCAAGTTTCACATAAAGTGGATTACTTTCATGTTAACTGGGTCGGGTTGCGAGTAACCGTACTGAAACTACCCAGCAAGGCTCAAACTGTTTCGACTAGGCTCAACAACAACAAAGTAAACCCAAGAGTAATAAGCCCAACATATAGCAACATGATTTTAAGTTTTTAACAACCCAATGGCCAATAGTGTTTAATTTGTAAACAACCCAGCATACATGATACTAACGTACATGCTACATAAAAAAACTTTGTTCTGTTTATAAACAACCCATGCATAATGTTCTTAGTCATGAACAACAAAAACAAATAAACACAAATGTTTGTCCGATATATGACTGAGTCCCAATAATAAGAGATATAATACCAGTACATATCTTGAACCGAAAATGGAAAACCAATGGAATATCTTCTTCATCATACGTGTCATACAAGCAGCTTCTCCTCGAACCACCATCACCTACGTGGCAAATGATTCATTATCCTACGTTGCCACATCATCATTCGAACCCACTTGCTCATAATCTATCTATCCATTGGCTATATAAATGAGTTATTTAGATTCTGTTGGTTTTTAAAAAACTAATACGTTAGAATCAAGTATGACGTCGGAACAACAAAGGAAGGAGTTGGATGATAGAGCTAGGAAAGGTGAGACTGTTGTGCCAGGTGGCACTGGTGGAAAAAGCTACGAGGCTCAACAACACCTTGCTCAAGGTAGGTGTGAACCGATTTATACAAATGCATATTTTCGATACCAAAGTCGAATAGTCATTTGGTTGCTAAAAGATCAAGAAAAGCTCATATTTTCTACGAGATTAAAGGGGTGTTTGTTTCGGCTTATGGCTTATTCGGTTTTGGGCTTATGTTTCATGAGCTCACTTTTGTGGCTTATTTTGAAACTTTTCAGCTTATATTATATATAAGCTTATTATGGCATAATAAGCTTTTATAAGCCGAAAAGTTTCAAAATAAGCCACAAAAAGTGAACTTATGAAACATAAGTCCAAAATCAAATAAGCTATGAGCCGACTATATAAGCCGAAACAAACACCCCTTGAATTCTATTTGAAGTTGGCTTAACTAAATGTATTTGAATTCTATATATCTTTTAGTTATGCGCATGTTTTAAAACCCGGTTGACCCCGCCGGTTCAACAAGTTGAACATGAAACCGCATCGGAGACCAGACCGGATGTAACCAGTTTTAATAACGAAGTTGTTTACAGTAAACACTTGCACACATTAAAACATCCATTGGCACGTCTATCACGATCAACTTATCAGCTGCAATATTGTTTCTCGTATTTTCTATAAAAAAACCGGTTTGACCAGGCAACCGGGTCAACCCGGTAAACCAACTACTCGTCCGGGTCAATAAAAAATCGAGTTTTAAAACTTACGAGCTAGTTAGAACTTAATAAAAAGTTATAAATTATAGTTTTAGATAGGTTTTTTTGATTTTGCAAATAATTTGGTATAGACATCATATAAGTAGGTAGTATATTATTGTGAACATTTGAAGGTGAAAGTTTATTTATTTATTTTGTAAAGGGAGGAGCAGAGGAGGACAAACTCGAAGAGATCAATTAGGAACAGAAGGATATCAGGAAATGGGTCGAAAAGGCGGCCTTAGTACTGGCGATCAAAGTGGTGCTGACAAAAATCAAAACCAAAACCAAACTACAGTTCAAGGAATCGATGTTGATGAGTCTACTGGGTGATAGTTGTTAATTAGCATGTTTAGTGTTTGTTGTAATAAATGTAGTAACATAACGTCTAGTTTTTTTAGTAGTAGAATGTAATTTTTTGTTGAAATGTTTTTGGCCTACACTATTTATCTTTTGTGGGTGTTCAACTGTTGTTGCGTCTAAGAGCTCGACTTTGTTTACAAGGTTCACATAATCAAATGTGAAGAACATGCCAAGAAAAAAATAAAAAAATCACAAGTTAAAAAACCAACTTAGATTACTTAATAATACTAACAAATAACAACAGTTGCGAATTCAGAGATACAAATCCATACACAGTAGTAGAATCAGAATTGAAAGAAACTAAGCGCGCAAAGTTTTCTGAAAACTGTTAACATAACATTACCATATCTCATGATAAATCCAATAATCTCTAATTCTGCCCCCGTCCACACAAACATCTTTTAACATTAGTTATTTATCAAAGACAAACATTGTAGAATAAAAGTTTCTAGAGGAACATCGAAGTGATCGAGTTGCATCAGAGTCATGGAAGTACTAAGAAAAAAACATCGCTCACATTACTAGCGAGCTTCTTGTAACTAGATTTATGTGAAATACTCATCATCTGCAACAATTTGTCACTCCATTTATATTGTCAATTGCTTATTAAACAATCAGCAAAGTTCAAGATATAAATGCAAATACAAGTGTCAACTTATAGGTAAGATACAACTTTTTAAAGCTACCAAGAAACTTATTAGTGGAAGCTAAACCTTGTAAGTTTTTTTTTGAAGAAAATAAAATGGATTGAGTCGCATCAGAGTCATGGAAGTGCTAAAAACAAACATCGCTCACGATACTAGTGAGATTCTTGTAACTCAACATATGTGAAACACTCATCATCTGCAACATGTTATCTTGTATTGTGCGTGTGTGATGTTAAAAAGAAGCTATTGGCAAACATTTTGAAACAGATGAGGCACGTAAATATACAAACTAGCAACCTACATAACAATTATCTGCCATATGAAAAAAAATAATACCGAAATATATAGCTTTAGAAGTTGAAGAATGTCGAAAACCAGCCTTAACTGCAGTACACAAAGAGTGCAAGGCAGAAGCAAAACAGAAGCAGTTTGACATTTCACTTTTGCTTCCGTTAACGAATTGATGAGGAACGGAATTTATCCTCATCAACAAGACATGGAAGCTTATCATTTGCCATTTTTAAACATGGAGCGTGTAACCCTCTAAATCAAAGAATTTAAGTTTTGAAATTCAAAAGTACTAGTTTTTGTTTCTGGAAAGGCATATATGTTGTATATAAATAACTAACGGCTAACAAGAAGCTAGAATTACATCGACACTAAGGATGACACCATAGTTCATAACAATAATTTAATACATTGTAGAATAAGGTTTTCTAGAGGAACATAGGAGTGATAAAGGTGCATCAGATGGTCATGGAAGTACTAAGAACAAACATTGCTCGCATTACTAGTAAGCTTCTTGTAACTTAATTGATGCGAAGTACTCATCATTTGCAACAAATTATCACTCAATTTGCATTGTTAGTGTGCAAGGTAAAAATATAGGGGGCAAAAGTCTTGAAACATAATATGCGAGTAACCAAAACCAAGCGTTAACCACGTCTAAATACTTGAAATACTCGAAATTGATTATTGAGATACGAAAATAACAATAAATGTAAAATCACTTATGCTAAAAAAAATTAGAAGTTGAAGAATGTCGAAAACTAGCTTGAACTGCAGTGCATGAAGAGTGCAAAGCAGAAGTAAGTCAGGATCACTAATTTATCAATTCACTTTTGCTCCCGTTAACGAATTGATGAGGAACAAAATTTATCCTCATCAACAAGACATGGAAGCTTATCATTTGTTGTTTTTCAGACGTAGTTAGCGTAATGCATCTAAATCGTAGAAACTATGTTCATAAATTCGAAAATATTAGTGCAATACCATAGTTCATACAAAAATGAGCTATTCTGGGAAGATCGAGTAATCTCATCCGCATCAACAGTGACGGACCTAGAACTAAAAGTTATGAGGTGCATTTTATTATAACTAAAGAAGAAACGTAACACATAATTTTGAGACCAGGTGCATTTCAAGAAAAATCGGCATATTTGACATTATTTCACACTACGCAAAAAAAAAATTCTATGTGGTTCACGGGGCCTCTTAGAAACCCCCTCGGCCCGCCCCTGCGCATCAACAACATAGATCTCGTAACAGATCTAAGGCAAAAATGTAGAAAAGCAAAAGGAACCAAGTTTTTTATTTTTTTTATTTTAGAAAATATAATTAGAACCAGTTTGATTCGAGATAAACGATTTTCATTAACAACACCATAGAAGATTCGATCTAGAAAAAATTGTATACTTTTTAAACACAAATCACAAGTTTATAAATCATTACTTCCTTTGTTCAAAATGGCCATCCACCAAAAAATACATTCAATAAAGTATTTAACTAGCATTTATTATTATTATTATTATTATTATTATTATTTAAACAACTAGCAAAATGTTGAAACAATTCTAGTATGACAAACTAAATAAAGAAATATAAACAATAATATAATGCCAAATAAGGTTTAAAAAAAATAAAATAATAACTACCTCCACCAATTTATGAAAAAGCAGCACAAAGAGAGTATCAATATTGGTTAAGATGATTAAAAGTTAAGCACATAAAAATAGAATGATCATATACATGATGTAGAAAATAATTAAGATCAATAATAGAAACAACCTGGTTTAATATTGATCTGAATAATTCAGCTTTTTTTTTTTTTTTTTTTTGAACAGATTTTTCATTTTGATCAGTGGCGAGTTTATTTAGCTTTATCATGATGATAGTGTTTTAAGTAGGGTTTTTTCATATGTGATGGTCGTGCATCATATTAGTCTCCAGAAGCATCTTAATATACGGAAGGAGCCTACTAGCTTGTTGAGTGAGAACCGGACATCACTTGCCACGTTTCAAATGTTTGTTGGATACTATGATGTTTTACTTTTCCTTATTTTATTTTGGGGCCCTTTATTTTGTTCTTTTTTTAACGCTAGCATATTGTTTGTTTTCAAGACTTGTATGCATTGTAAACGTGTGATATGATTTTTCGGGTGTTTGTTGAGTCTCGATCTGATTTATATATTAGAGCATGTGAGCACTATAATTTTGCACTATTTTATTGTTAAATAAGAGTATTTTTAAAATATTCTTGCACTATAAATATGTTACTCCAACGTCTACACTAAACTTTGCACTAAAACTGGCACTAAATATTATTTTATATTATCTATGACAATAATATTAATATATTAATGGATGATAAGGATGTAAATGAAAAACTAGAGTAAAGTATAAGGTTGAAAGTGAAACTTTTGCACATTTAGTGCAATGAATAGTATAACACTATGGCTATGTTTGGCAAAAGTAGCTGTGAGCAGTAGCAGTGAGCTGTGAGCAGTAGCCACAGCTCACTGCTCACCGCTCACAGCTTCTTAAAGAAGCATTGGAAAAATGAGCTTTCCTAAAAAATAGCAAAGCTCACCGCTCCTTTGCCAAACGAACACTAAAAATAAAAAAGCTCGCTGCTCACCGCTCATCGCCCCAAAAAGCTCCAAAAAGCTCTGCGCCAAACATAGCCTATATTTAATGCATTTTAGTGATTACTATTCATTGCACTAAAATGGTGCAAAGATATAGTGTTAAACTGTTAACATTGGAGTGAATTTTATGTATTTTTTGCACTATTTTAGTGCAAAAAGTACATATAGTGCATACATTGGAGATGCTCTTAAAACATGAATTTGTAAATCTGAATCATATAATATTATTTATTTTTTAAACGTTTAAATGATTAGAAAAAAGAAAAAAAAAAGAAAAAAAAAAACTAATTTATATATCATTAAGGGATAGTAAAATCCTATTCCAAGTCTTGTTGAGCAAGATTATTAACGCATCTAAACAGAAAAAAAAATCCCACACACACACTTTTAATTGTCAAAAGCTCTTAATGATTTAAATTTATAAACCATTAAAAAGTATTAAATGATTTTAATAAGAAAACAAACACAAACTCATAGTTCATGATTAACACAAAAAATTGCTGACATTTCAATGTTTTCACTTTTAACACCAATACATCAAAATAACCCCTCACTCATAACACAATTAAAACCACCTTTTTTTAGCCATACCATTTTTTTTTATTTTTTTTTAAACAAACTAATTTTTTGTTCATTAAATAAAAATACAAGTAACATTTCTATAAAATATTACAAAATTAAAATTAAGAAAAAAAAAATTAAACTTGTTAAATGTTAATTGGTCCAACAACTCACTCTTACTATTTGGGAGGTGATACTCACATCACACTTTTTGATTCATGCAACACTAGTTGTGCATTACTGTATTGTACTGTACAGTACTGTAATGCACAACTAGTGGTGCATGAATCAAAAAGTGTGGTGTGAGTATCAATTCCCTTACTATTTCCATCCACGCATATGTTTGGCACATAAGATTATTGAGAGATTATGCTTATTTTTTCAAAAAATAAGCTACTTAGAAAATAATCTTCCATAATCTCTGAAAATAAAAGGTTACTTCATGTAGCTTATAAAAATAATCTCATTTTATAATCTTTTTAAGCAACAACATCAGCACCAGCACCAGCATCAGCAACAGCACCAGCATCAACACAATCTATTTTTGCCAAACATACTATATACATTGGCGGAGGATATAGAGGGCTAGAAGGGTGCTAGCCCCCTACATTTTAGCTCACAACTAGTAATTTGTATAGATATTAAAATATAATAGTATACTTTATTACATTGTGGCCTCCTAAATATTTGATAACAACTATCAAGAATAGGCTTATGAGGAATAGTCAAACACATCAAAAAGAAACTTATGTAATTTGTTCACAAATTTTCTTCGTATTTAGTTTGCTATTCGTTCCTTTAGCACAAATTAGTTTCGTTTATAGTATAATACTATGAGGAGAGTTATTTTACATACAAAACTTTTCTCACATACCAAGGGACTCATCTCCACCATCTATCTAAAAAGAAAATCAATGGCTGAGATTTAAAAGCATTTTATTATTTCACCCATTTTTTATAAATTAAATATCTCTTAAACCGTTTATCATTAAGCGAAAATATTTACACCGTTGCGACGAGCATTTAATTATCTTTCTATAACGGGCACTTTTGATATACTTTCGAAAAAAGAAAAAAAAATTATTTTTTTTCCGTTTTCGTTTATTTTACGTTCTCAGAAATTGCATTAAAAAATCATATATGATAAAACACTAAATTGCATATCACATGTGATATTAGTGTTAAATCATATATGATATGTAATATCACATGTGATATCATATGTGATTTTACACTAATATCACATATGATATTACATATCATATATGATATAACACTAATTTGATTTTACACTAATATCAAATTAGTGTTATATCATATATGATTTTTCAATGCAAATTTCAGTAACCCGTAAAAAAAACAAAAAAACTTAAAAAAAAAACGTGAAAAATAAGAAAAAAATTTTTGTCGAAGTATATCAAGTGCCTTATCTAAAAGATAATTAAATGCTCGTCGCAATGATAATTTTTTTGTCGCTTAACGATAACGGTTTAAAGTTATTAATATTTGAAAAAAAATGATGAAAGTTGGTTTTTTATATTGTTGGGATTAATCTCATTTATTAGATCAAATAAAAATGGAGGGTGGAGATTGATCCCTTGGTATGTAAATAATCTTTTGTCCTCAAATGATCTTATTAATGAGTAGATATGAATGCAGTTTTCAAAGAGTTTAAGAAAATCATTGTCATTGGTACTTTATGTAATAAGTTGTGGTAGTTTACTAGTTTTACCTTTTGTTTTCTATATGACTATACAAATAGTCACTTATATAAGAATGTTACAATCTGTTTTCGAAATGTTTTGGCCCCTCCAATCAAGACGTTCAAGCTCCGCCACTGGATATATATATCACTTTAAAAGTGAATAATTGCATATTTATCTTTGATACAAGTTTTTGATGCACATGATACAATGATTTTTGAAAATGCAAAGAATATATATATATATATATATATATATATATATATATATATATATATATATATATATATATATAATATATATAATAATATATATATATATCTATACATTATATATAAGAGGAGACATGTCACGTCATAATGCCACTTGGCATCACATAATGCCATGTCATATTTTCATGTCATCATTGTATTTATGTGACATTTTTTTTAATTTTTTTAAATGACATGTGGCATTTTTTTTAAAATATATGTACAATTTTAATTTTTTTGGCATCACATAATGCCATGTCATATTTCCATGTCATCATTGTATTTATGTGGCATTTTTTTTAAATGACATGTGGCATTTTTTTAAAAATATATGTACAATTTTAATTTTTTTAATTTTAAAATTCGGTTTAATTAAAAAGAAGACATATATTAGATTTGAACTTGGGTCATTCATGAGTTTTCTAAACAACTTACCACTAGACTAAATTGTTTTTTGATTTATATGTTTGAAATCAATACAAATAAGGACAAGCTAACAAAATTATGCAATTTGTAATTTATCATATAAACGTTTTCATCTTTTCCGCCCCCTCTCTACTTCATTGCTCGACCAAAAAAAAACATCAGGTTAGATGCTGTATAATATAATTATGCGACTTACATATTAGTTGTTTGCTAATATATGTTTATATATATTCTTGGCTGAAGAAGTGATTATATTTATATGATTCGTTAACATCATTAGTTGTTATGATGTTTTTTTATAAAGAATTTGTGATATCATAACGTTATATGAATCTTTGTATCACATTTTATGGTTTTTGTTTGACTGACAACATACAGGAAAAAAGATACGCCTCTCAAAACCCTAATGATGAAACTTCGTTGTTGTGTATATGCGTATGTTGGTTTCTTTGCAACTTTTTGCAGCTTAGATGTCTTCTTTACAGGTTAGTCATATTCTTTTAACGCATGTTGCTGTAATGATTCTTAAAACAACATGTTGGTCTATTTAGAACTCATAATAATTTTGCAGGTACGTTGGATGCACGCTTTGTTTTGTTTATTTTGTCCATGTTATAATTTTGCAGGTAGACCTAATTTGCATCTATATTGATTGCCTCACATTTGATAATACATTACAAATCACAGACTCATTCGATCACCAGTCTTAACAAGTAACAGGTTTATTCTTATTCAGCTTCAATAGTTTTTTCATTATTCATACGATTTATGTTTCATACATTTTATTATATCTCAGTTATGTTATCAATTTTGCATTCTCATGTTTTCATTAACAAAATATTATTAGTAGGTACTAGCAGATGGTAACACTTCAGTTGCAAAGAGGATCAAGATATTGATAAAGATCCTTTTTTGAACTATCTACTGTCCCGACTCCGACTAATGTTAGCTTTTGCTTTAATATGAAAAAGAAACACCAATGAATGCAGTAAAGAAGGTTTGTTTAGAACTGAAAAGGAACCAAAACGCGTAGATGTGGCTAAATGGATGAGTATCTGGAATGACATCTGAGCTAAAGATAACAATAGATGCTCGTCTTCTGCACCGTGGAAATATGTTACAAAAATTAGGAGAAAAATATGAGCAGTGGAACCTCTCGGTATGTGTTTTTCTCTCTTTCTGTTAAAGTTTTATCATGAGCGATACTTCTTTTTATTAAAGAAGGCAGTGAACACTCAAACTCACAAATTGGTGCTATATTCCAGGTTTTGAACACTAAAGAGTCGCCTCCAACGTATTTCCGGACAAAAACGTTTACGGATTCCTTTCAAACAATCGTTGATGCATATGGGTGAGAATCACTTACGCATTGACCTTCGTTAATGATGTATTCCTATTACTATTTAAAAGTGACGTGTTAGTGATGTCAAATCCACTAGAGGTTTATGCAGACTTCATGAGAAGTTTTAGCAATAAGTTTGGCAAATATTTGGCAACCAATGACATAAAATTGATTGAAATAGGTGTTGGTCCATACGGTGAACCAAGATATCCATATAGTCCTATTTCAACTCATTTTGGACAAATTGGAGAATTTATGGTAACTTATTATTCAATATTATTCACAACACTTATTATCAACAGTATAATAGAATCATATCAAGATTCAAAGATATAAGTCTTTATAACAGTAGTGAATTTCATATAAAGTAAACAAAAACACAACTATCATAGCTAACCTTTGAGTCTAAATAAATCAGGTGTATTTGAGTCTCCAGAAAAGGATTGTATCTACTGCCTACAAGCTCTTCACAGGTAACTTATTTCATCATTCGCAAACTCCTACTTCAATATTAATTAAAGCAATTATTATTGATCTCATTGATGTTGAATAACCACAACACAAGTTTTCGTTAAGATTCACTTAATTACTATATCTAAGAAAATACCTTAGTTGATTGTAGGTAACCCACAACCAGGTGTTTTAACAAGGGAATGGCAACGCTTCAAAATGTTCATATGGTTTTAAAACCTAACAGGATTTTCATCTCCATTGCTTTTGGTCAGGTATCCGTCACAAAAACTCATCAAACATATGCCCCGTGTCTGGCTTTAATCTGATGATTTACCATACTTTGCAGCCACACTTTGGGCGCTCATTATTTTATGTTCCTGAGTTTACATAGTCAATCGAGTATTGGTCTTGATAAATTTTAAAAATGGCTGCAAAGTGGTAGGCATTCGTACATGAGGCTTAAGACGGGCAACTATCTAATTTGCATTAATACTAATTGAAATGCATAACCTCAACTATAGGTTGTATTGGTTACAATCCAAGTAACAATTCTTTCTTCTTTTCTTATAGGCCACATTTTATAAATGCCTATACGCAATTAAACTGATAGCTACAGATGTTTGTTTTCCAGGTAATTGTACACTCCCATCTATACTACTTTTTGACGATATGTTATTAAAGTAGTTGTTATGTAAGCATTAGTGACTCTTTCGTCAAGTGATGCTATGACTGTAGACGCGTGCTATTTAATTGCAACAAATCCGACGGAACTGGGTGTATTCTCAGGAAACAGACATTAATTAGTTACTATTTGGCCAGGTACTGGCATGATAGCAGACGTGTGCTGTTGGGGCAGCCAGCAGACGTGTGACATGTCCTCTAGATAGAACGCCACTACTTGAGGCGAGTCTAAAGATTGGTGGCGTTCTATCTAGAGGACATGCTCCTGGTGGGCACAATGTGATTTCTGGAATATTTGGTGATAAAATCATCAAATTCAATATGTTTATTCTACATTTGTGTTTTTGAGATGTGATATAATTGGTTTTTATTATTGATAAGTTTCTGAACAGTTTTCTAAGGTTTTACTTATATTTTGTGCTTTGGCTAGATTATAGACTATCGGCAGAAAAGGACCAAAGACAGCACAATGTACGGGTTCAGAGGAGGACCTGCTGGTGTTATGAAGGGTAAATATATGTTGAGTTGATGGATGAATTTGTATATCCTCACAAAAATTAGGTGATTTTCAACAGTTCCACTCTTTTTTTTTTTGATTTGGTACCTAGATTAAGAACATACATTATAGTTGGTAAATTGTGAATCATATGATTTTACCTCAGATTTTTACTCAAACTGTTAGTGGTTATTATAATTTGCAGTGGAAGGGATAAGATTGAAACACCTGAGCATGTTTGTAACTTTTTAGTTTGCAATGCCCTGGTTAAAGCTTTAAGTTTGTAAAATGGGTCAACTTTTCTTGTAGTTTAAAGAAGGTCAAGAAACAGTGAAGAAGCTTGATTTAGATGGATTTGTGGTCATTGGTGGGGACGACTCGAATACAAATGCTTGCCTACTAGAAGAAAACTTTTAAGTATGTTATACCATGTCTCTGCCCCAGCCAATACAAGCTCGATTATATTATAAACACTTTTATTAGAATTTTTATTCATGTTTTTGAATTTTTGAAGGGCTAACGACAAGAAAACTCAGGTTATTGGATGCCCAAAACTCACGTTATTGAAAACTCAGGCCTAACGACTTGAAGTGCAAAGAAGTTCCAACAAGTTTTGGATTTGACATTGCATACCAGGTATTAATCCACTCAAATTATACTGCACCAAGTTGCTTTTAGTCAAATTACTATAATCTTAATATATTCAAGGTTTTTATTCAAAATTTTCTGTATTACATGTAGATATATTCAGAAATGATAGGAAATCTGATGTTCGATGCATGTTCCACTGGAAAGTGTTATCAATGTACGTTTGCATGTTTATGCCATTCTCTATTTTGTACATCCATCCTGTATTATGCACATTCTTCATCTCTGCTCAGATTAAGCAAACGAGACCAACAATTAGATTTTTTATTTCTTCCCAAATTATGTAAAACGGAACCACAAGACCAGAGTTGGTAGGATGAAGGGAAGGTTCCCCATGTGTATGTTGAACTGGATTTCAAGGAGGTAAGAATTTTTCCAAACTGTCCATATCAGATGCTGGTGTCCATTTTATCTAATCCTGAAGTTTTTAGATATCTTATATTCTTGGATTAACATTAGAAGTTGCAATTGATTTAGGTGACATGTAAAAAGGTAACCATTATTGAAACTTCTGCTCAGTTAAGGGGAAAAATCAGTGAATCGGCAATAATATGTCGAGGTAATCTCTACTTCGTATCATGGCTACGCCTTACTCCCTTTTATCATTTTCTTCAATTTACCATTGGCTATTACATTTTATTTATTATTATTGCACTCTAATAATTAATAAGCTAAGTCCATACTTCCTCGTATTATGAGGAAAAAAAAGACCAAGTTTCTAATCTAAGAGAATGTGGATATGTGTTTCTTATTCAGGGAGATCCCCTAATTACACAGTAGTTATCCGTTGAACAACTGTTATGCGAAGGAGGTCTGGAATGAGTTTAGCATGAAAGATACAACTGTATGTATTAGTTATTCATCCCCCCTTTTCTCTTCTCATCTATATAAACCTACATCCACGATTCTGGCGCATAAATATTTCATCACATATTTCATGTGTGTTGCAGGAAGCAAGAGAGCACATATCTTATCTGGTTGAAGAATTTATAAATATGGTTGATAAGGATCATAAGGTTGTTGACTTACCTAGAAGGTTTGCAGTTGACACCTTTAATAGATCTTGACAAATGGTATGGTTACATTCCTTCCACCTGCTTTCAAGTTTTGAGACTGTCTCCGTTGCTAACTGTTTTGCTCCTTAAATTAATTCTATGTTGTTAGTATGTTAACAAAGACGAAACCAACCAGGTCAACGGGCCTGAATTCATGGAGTGCAAATTCTGTAAATTGACCAAGACGTATATCTTCTACATGCCATGCAGGCCATTGAACAATGGATACCTGGAGTGTATGAGACCAAAGTATACATTAGCATCAATCATTAGTTTCCATAAAAAATTATAAGTCATGTCTTCCCATCGGGGGGCCTTATGATGCATGCCCGCCCATCGGGTGGCCTTATATCTTTTCCAGATGGTTCATCTCCACCAGCTATCAAGAGCCGCCTCTGTAGCAAATACAACACCGCAGAAGGATGTCGGTTTGGTGACAAATGTCATTATGCCCATGGAGAATGGGAATTAGGAAATCCAACAGTCCCATCACACCATGAAGATCCACGTTCCATGGGCCCACCACCCGGAAATAGATTCAGTGGGGGCCACGAATGGGTTTAATCCACCACAAGAAATAGCTCCTGCGGGCTTTGGAGCCTCTGCAACAACCAAAATCAGCGTTAATGTTGCACTTGGTGGGCCAATCATTGGTAAAAATGGAATCAACTCTAAACAAATCTGTCGTATGACGGGTGTCAAGCTCTCAGTAAGAGACCATGAATCTGACCCGAACCTGAAAAACATTGAGCTAGAGGGTACATTTGACCAGATCAAAAGAGCGTCTGAGATGGTTCAACAGCTTATAGTAAACTTAACCGCAGCAGCTGGACCACATCAGCAACAAAAGTCGTTTGGGAAGCCTGGAGGTGGCTTTGGTGGGCCTGCTGGGAATTTCAAGACTAAGCTTTGTGAAAACTTTACTAAAGGCTCGTGTACTTTTGGTGACAAGTGTCGTTTTGCTCATGGAGCTAAAGAGTTGCGTAGTTCAGGAGTTTGAGGTTCTGACACTTATCAAGATTTGATAAGAACATGTTTCGCAAACGTTGAGGATAGTCGTGACTTTGGAAGTCGCTTGCTAATGAGATTTAAACTAGGTTCTTTCTATTTTTACCATTTCATTGTTAGAAATTTGTTGTTAATCTCGCTTGTTATTTTTTTTCTTCTTGTCATTATGATATTTGTGTTGCTATCGTTGTGTCATGGACGAGGATGGGATGGTGTATGGACCATTAGTTGATAACTCGAGCGTAAGAGTTCTTCATAGACTCGTTTTAATACTCGTAGCTTTAGTTTGGTTTTGTTAAGTTCTGTTAGTATCTTAAACATATGTGCAATTATCTGAATAATGGCAGCGGGCTTTGAAAGCTATTTCCTTGGTACGCTTTTCACCGCCAAAAAATGCACTTATTCTTAATTTTGATTAGAATTCCTTGGGTTACGCGGAGTAGCACATTCCGACAAATGATGGAATCATGATTGTGATGGAGATTTTTTACCCGCCGTGAGGTCCAAGAGCTGCTAGAGAAACAGATTTGTAGTTCTTTTGATTTTTGAATTCATGGATGTTTTGACTATTACGTTTTCTTATGGTGAGATAATAGATTTGTACATGCCCAAGGTACACAATCTGATGTTACATTCTTATATTTTATGTCTCCAATATTTGTGAAAGGTACACTTCCTTCCATTAGTATGTGTAAAACTTTTAATGTTATAGGAACTCAGCGCTTAATTTCTGCAGGATCCAAGTACTCAGGGGCATCATGGATTATAATCTGTTGTTTACACTTTTATGTACTGCAACTCTAATCCAACTTTTCAATTCCAGCTCACAAGTGGAATAAACATTTATTAGGCATATAAGCACTTTATAATAAGCTACCCATAACACCCAATTCATCATCTGGCACTCTCATTGATTCAACTGTGTACAAAATTAAGTATAAAAATTCCTTTTTTGATCTTAGTATACGGACGAAGGTGGATGACGGGGAAAAGAAGGTTTTGGGAGAGAATAAGAGGAGGTTGGGTCATAGGGCAGGTTTATACAATGAAGCTGGGTGGAATGAGTTGAAGAGGTATGAAGCGGAGTATGAGGCGTCGTTAAAGGGTGTTTCGGAGTCGAAGAAGGAAGGGAAGAGTATCAATTGTTTGCATGACAAGGATGATGATGTAGATGATGAGTATGGTGATGAGACTGATATGTATGACATTCGACTCGAAGACTATAATGCTGGTTCGGGAAATGATCACCACTCTAATGTAGGAGTATCTCAAGTTGGAGATGGTGGGGAAGCTTCGGGAAAGGATAAAGTTAATGTGCCAGTTGACGAAACAACCCACGACACGTCTAGGAATGGTTTGGACACTAAAAAGCTCAACACTAATGCAACACTTGTTGGTGTGATTGATGGAGAATCCTCAAGAAGGGTCATTTCTGAGAGACTAATTTAATCCAAGAAGAGGCCTAAGCGACAAAAGTATTCAGGTGCCTGTGAGATGAAAACTCATAACTCTACCGTGACATTTTTGGAGCCTTTAGAAAATTGGCTACCTTCAAACATGGTTTATGAATATGTTTTTGATTTCTTTTTATTTTAAGCACTTAAAAGCTGCTTAAAAATGAGCACCTCAATAAATGGTAATTCGAATTTTTATTTGTTTAAATAAAGAAAGGTAGCAAAACAAGCTTTTATGCTTACAAGTTTATAGGTTTTTTTGTATAACAGGTTTAACATGATATTGTAGAAGTGTTGGTAAAACAAATGGAAAGGGCTGGCCATGATATGCGTGTTTTAGCTTTGGTAATTTTTTCTGCCATTCTCTAAAGCAACAGAGGGGATTAAGCAAAAGGAAATGGCTGAGTACATTGAGAGTCAGGATTCACGAACAGACTCAGGTAAAGAAAATTCGTCGGGTAATCAGGCTATTATAAACAGCACAAGTGACGGCAGTGCATCTTTGTTACAAGTAACTACAGGTGATTCAAATAAGAACATTAAGACTCTCTTACAAAAAACTCAAGTACCCGAAAAGATGTTACAAGACATTAAGACTTGTGATTTTGAGAAGAATGATGCAGCATGATCAAAACCATCTGGTAATCTGGAAAAGAAATTAGATAAGTAGAATCTTGAAGATAAGAACCTGAGCTTTGTGAAGAAAATGAGCAAAGAAACTAAAGTGAAAATAGATAAGGACAATGAGATTCAATCACTACAAGCTGAAGTACCTAAAAGATTGCAAAATGCCTCTTCGGGTGATGTGAATTTGTCAAAATCAACTATTGTTGAAAAAGTAAAATCTCTTTCTCCTTCATTAGCAGGTGAACCTGTTAAGCGAAGCTCATTGGAGAAAAATCCACGCAATATAAAGAAGATGATTAGCGTCTTTGAAAGTAGTATATCTCAGGTATGCATGCCCTTTCATTATGTATATTGTCAGTTCTTTATTTACCCTATTTGCTTATATATGCATTTACAGGATCTAATTTGCTTCTTTTACCTTTATTTACAGGATCTAATTTGCTATTCCATCCGAATCCAGAATTCGCACGCTCCACATATGAACATTAATCAACTTTCTAATCGCAACAAAACTTGAATACAAAGTTCACCTAGGTGATCAAGCACGACTTATGATCATGCGTCCCTCTTAAACATCATTCACTTCCCTGGAACAACAAAAATTATTTGTGTAACTGAAGGTATGTCACTTGACCATGTTTTTAAGACTAAGCTTTGCCATATCAAAGAAAACAAATGTATCATATCAGTGGTTGCAATCCCTGTTTTCATGTCATTGGATACGAGTAATATCCAAGTTTGGTGATTAACTGAGCTTATGAAAAATATCACTAATTTAGTTGATGATGTTGATATCCAATAACATTGTGCAGCATTTATTACTTTACACACATGGCACCACACTTACTGTAAATGAGGTAATTGGTTATGGTACTTCTATTTGCGAACAAAAGAGTTTGAGATCTTCTAAATTCATGAAACTGGTAATGTATTTCAACTTTTTAGCCTTTTGCATGAGAGGTATTCATACATAAGTTTATAGCTAAAATGCTTATCGAACTTCTTAGAAAAGAGCTTAAAACCGCATATTTTGGTAAATTTTACCTTTTTTATATGGGCATGTGCCAACTATTATACGATTTTTCACTCTCAAACGTTTTATTAGAGGTAAGGGCTTTTTGATGAGCACATTAGCACGCAAATTGACCTTTTACGTGCTACAAAACCATTATAAGAACTTCAATTAACACTATTTCACCATTCATTTTTAGTTATAAATTATAAGAAATAGTTCATAAACTTTGGTATGTTTATATTATGCTTTTAATATTAGAAATGGTATTGTGTGTTCTTTGAACAAACTTTTATAATTGTTACAACTGTTATCACTTATAAGAACTTTGTCATTGTTTGTTATGGAAACTTCATGGTGCCTGTTTTCTGTTTTTGTCGATTGAGGCCGGACATGTCACGAAGCACTAAAGCATCTGAAGTCTTGTGCCCGACTCCGAAGGTTCACGTAGTGATAGGTTCTAATGTATAGAGTCTTACGAGGCTTATACTCGTGACTCAATTTCAGTGCAAGGTTTTTATTTCTTAATAACCATATTTCACTATTTACTATGACCTTTCCTGAATCGTGAAGGTTCATCTATATCCACACTATAGATTCGCAAGGTGCCTATTTGTGTATAGCAATGGTTGAAATGAGAGCGATTTGGCGAGAAAGATGCATGATTGAAGTTAGAAGATCTAATATTCAAGACCTTTTTCGACACAAGATAAAGTTGCGGATACTTACTTAAGAGTAAATGGCATGTAATATGAGTACTAAACAGACGTGCACGGTGTGTCATTGATATTAAACTTTGAAGTAAATTTACATAAATTTACATTGAACAAATATAAAATAGCATAATACCTTAAGGTATTCGATATAATACCTTAAGTGGAATGAACCCCACAGTGCTCGATCTTGCCAAGTTGGACTTTAACATGGTACAGGTAGTTCACCAAGAAGATCTGAAAGACGTATCAAGGTATACGCATTACAATTTCAAATAGTTGATTAGTTAGAAAATTATTTTCTTAAACAAAATATCAAAAAGAATGTTGCTTGCGAAAAGCGAGTACATTCATCACCGCATACTCAACTTACGGATGTTGCAACAGTGTCGCCTGTTCTTATAAGATCAGCAAGTTATTCGCCTTCATTATGTCCATACCAACATATACAAGCGATCAATAGCAAATATATAGTATGCGATTTAATTTAATGTTGATAAGCTTTGTTCATTCTTTTGTTGAAGTGAAAATTTAACACATGGTTGATTACCCTCCATAATATTTAGCGTATATTCTCCATTTCTTTTCATAATTACCCATAATTGCTTAGTTACTATATCCTTCTATTTTATAAATATATATTTCTGCTTTATATGATTAATACAAGGAAAACCTTGCTTTTATTTTGGACGAACGGTCTATTAGCTAGGATTTAAGCTACTGGTATGGTGCGATAATGATTAGCGAAGTCAAAGGAAACAAGTGGTCATCTACAAAATAATGGATCCGTGTCGACGAGTATGACGCTTAATTATGGCTCAACATGTACTTTTATAAACCTTAAACAAGCTCTGTAGTATTCATTGATAATATAACTTTGGAATCCTAGCATAAGTTTGTGGAAACATGTTCGTGTATCTAAAAGATAAATGGGGACACGGGTGAAAAAAAAGAATGGCAACCTGGATTGATATTTGACTTTAAAATAAAAAAAAAATATATATTACGAAATATTTGCTCCTCTTTTATATAAAGTTGATGACTATTGTTTTTTAGGGTTGTTAATCTATATTTTAGGAATTAAACCAAATGCATTAGAAATAATTCTTTTGAAGCTTAAGGTATGTACCCGTAGAGAGTTTAGTATAGTATATGTCAACAATAGTTATAACACATGCCCACCCATCGATGAGAGAAAAACATATAATTAGGGTTATAAATAATTAGAGTTTAGCATAGCCCATCATGATCTAGACTTCCTTAAAGGTGTATCACTTTCAAACATAACCTATTGTCATGACCTTTGCTTTAAAAGTAAGAAAGTAGAATGATGATATTAGATATGTGTGGCACTGTGGGATTAAACAAGTGGTCATCTACAAAATAATGGATCCGTGTCAACGAGTATGACGCTTAATTATGGCTCAACATGTACTTTTATAAACCTTAAACAAGCTCTGTAGTATTCGTTGATAATATAACTTTGGAATCCTAGCATAAGTTTGTGGAAACATGTTCGTGCATCTAAACGATAAATGGGGACACGGGTAAAAAAAACAGAATGGCAACCTATTGGATAGATGACTATTGTTTTTGAGGGTTGTTAATCTATAATTTTAGGAAATTGAACCAAATGCATTAGAAATAATTCTTTTGACGCTTAAGGTATTATCTTTAATAAAGTAAAGTAGTATTATTGAACTACTTTGGCATGTTTTTCTTTGTCTGTGGCCCATTAGGTAACGTGCACCTAATTTGTTGAAGATTCTTCTTCGGTGGAGGGGTCACTTTCTGTTGTATTATTGTCAAAGCAGTATTGGCAATAATGGTCTTCAAACAGTTGCTTTAAGTGTCGGCAGAGGCTTTGTCGAGTTGTACTTCCTGCTGAATGTTTTCTTCATGAACTTCACCAAATTGTGAAATTCTTTGGATATCTTCTTCATTGGTATTTGAAAAGCTCCAACTAGTTATTATGCAGTTGTTACTAACATAATTAACCTTCTTCTTTGTTCCTGAAAGAACTTCAAGGACTTTTTCAGAGATTCTTCTTAGCGAATTAACTCTTATTTTAACGAGATTATCTGGGAAGGACTGTTGTTCTTCTATTGGTTGAGACTGAGAAATCTCTTTTTTGGACTTTGCTAGGCCAATTTCTAGAAAATGATAGGAGTTGAACTCATCTTCTTGTTGCCAATCTAGAATTGAACTGATGACCTTAATGTAAATTGGATCATCTTTTGCTTTAAGACCTTTTTTAAAGTTCTTAATAGAATCCACCATTGGTTGTGGAAAATGCCTTATCTCTTGGAGGTTGTGGCTAGGATAAATGTTGTTATTAATCCGCTTCAAAAGCTTGTTGGACTAATTTTGGATCTGCTCCTTCAACAAAGTTGTAAAGGCTTTTAGTGACTTTGTCAGTTGTGAAGAATTTCTCATGTATGAGATCTTCTGGACAGGCCGCTCTTGCTTTGTTCCAAATTATTCTGAAATCTTCAAACTTCATTGGAGGTTTGAGAATGACTTGTTCTTTATCTTCAGGGATCTTGAATCTTTGATCTCTGTGTTCTTCTTTAATTCTTTGAATTTTTGGTCGTAGAAGAACTGGTTTATTGTCTAAACCTTCTTGGGAGTAGGTTGCTAGACTTATTCTTGCACTTTCTTCAGATCTGAATTTCTTGCAAGTGACTTTGTCGGCATCAATGAATGTCTTGGTAATTCCCCATTCATATGGATACCATTGTGGTCCTTTGTATATTACATAGTAACTTTTAGGCATTTGTTTGACTGCTTTGAGATAGTCTGGAGTGAATTCCTGCACAAGATTGTTAGGTGACAAAGTTGTCATTTTACTACTACCTTGTATGAGGACTAGAGTTAACTAGCTTACTGGTTTTACTCAGAGAGTTAGGATCAGTATATCCTTTGTTAGTTTTTTAGCAAAACTAGCTTTCAACGGATTTGTTGTTTCTTTACCTAAAGTCGTTTGCTTAGGAATAGCCTTTGTTTTTAAGCTTTCGCTTCCGGTACACTCGGAACGTTGTTGTAGCCTCAAGAAGGGCTATTTTTTGCTCAATCATGTTTATTTCGAGCATAAGCATTTGCTTTTTTATCCTCAATTGATCGAGGTTTTCCATTTGTAAAGGGTTTTGTAAAGGGTTTAAGGGTTTTTGCTTCTCTTCCCCTTTCTTTTTGTTGGTGGATTTATTTTGTGAGAGAGCGTTGGCTGCAACGTTCTTTTTATAGGGCTCGTGAGGAGCTTTTGATGTCATGGATGATGTCAATTTTTGAAGTCACGTGTAAGGCAATGCCAGCACACATTTTTATTTCCTGGGAGATGTTCAGAATTAAAAGAATAATGACTGAACCAGGCTTGCCATCGAACAAGGCGTCCTTGTTTACTATCACCTGCAATGTTAGTTCGAAGGAAATAAGTAAAATTTTTGTTATCTGTCCTCACCAGAAAAGTTACTGGGGTAAGATAAGCACTAAATTTTGAAATGACCCTTTTAATTGCCAATAATTCTTTTTCATTGCTGTGGTAATTTATTCTGCCGCTTGAAGCTTCCGAGGTGTACTGCAAAATTTTTTCATCGTTGTTGGGGGTTTTTGCTTTTAAAACTCCTCCCCAGGTATCATCAGAAGCATCCGTTTCAATGATAAGAGAATCTTCGTTTGAAGGAAGATAAAGTTTAGGAAAAACTATTAGATTTCTCTTAATCTTTTTAATGTAATCAGTATCGGACTGAGTCCAATTCCAAACAGCATCTTTTTGAGTTTTCCTTGTAAAGGTTTTCTCATTTTTGCAAGTTTTTCAATATAAGTTTCAGCATATGTTAAAACTCCTAAAAATCTTTGCAATTGTTTTTTATCTTCAAGAGCATCTGGAAATTTGTGTAGATGTTCTAAAATGTGTTTTGAGGCTGGGAGTCCCTGATCTATTTCAAGACCTAGAAGTTATCTTGGTTTTAAAAAGATTTGCTTTCTTTGAAAGAATTATACCATGTTTTAAACAGTTTTTAAGACTTCTAAACGTGGATATAATGTTTTTCTTCGCTTTCTTACTAAAACAATTATGTCATCGACATAACTGTACAAAAAGTTTTCTAATCCGCGAAGTGCGTTTTGCATATGTCTTTGGAAAATACTAGGGGCTTGTTTAAGGCCAAAAGGAACTACTTTCCATTGAAAATGTCCATTAGGACAGGTAAAAGCAGTAAGTAACTGCGATTGTTCATCTAGCAAGACTTGCCAGAATCCAGATTTGCAATCAAAGCTGGAGAAAATGCTTTTTCCTCTTAGTAAAGTTAAGAGTTCTTGCATGTTAGGGAGATTATGAGAATCTCCAATGGTGGCTTCGTAATTTTTTATAATTAACGCCATTCTTTTCTTTCCTCGTCTTTTTTCAGCTTCCGTTTTCAACAAAAGGCTGGAGACATATGAGGAGATTTGGATTGTATAATGAGCTTCATTTCGAGAAGTTCATTAATCTGCTTTGTGAATTCAATCCTGTCTTGAGGAGAATAGCACATAGGCTTGACTCTAACACTTGTGGGTCAATTAACTTAATTGATGCTTTCATCCAACCTTTAGTTTTTTGAGGATCAATAGGATTTTTCTGCATACTTTATCAAGAATTTCTTCAATGATTTGTATTTGTTTATTTGTAAAAGATATTACATCCTTTTATATTTTCTTGAGAATTTTGTTCCAGGAATTTGTTTGGTTTTCGAATCTTTTTTCATAGATTCAATAAATTTTGGTTGGCCTTGACGAAGCCTTGGTAACTTTTTAATGATAATCAACTCTTCATTGAGATGAAAAGCAATTCTATCAATCCATTGGATGAAAGGTCCATAAAGTTGACAGAAGTTATTTCCTAGAATTAGGTCGATCCCAGAATTTTGTTGATAGATAGTTGGGATTTTGAATTCATATCCAGAAAGTTTTAGCAAGATATTTCTGCAAACTTGATTGATTTTTATGGTATCTCCATTTGCAATGGTAGCAGTTATTTCTCTTGGAGAATTTTCCCATAAATTTTGTGGAAAAACATATTTGCTAGCTAAGCAGAGGATGCTCCATATCAATATAACAATGTAATTTATATTCTTTGAAGCCTTTAAATTTAAGGTTTCCTTGAATGTAAATTGAGTTTGGGTTTGTTATATTTCTAACCGAATCTTCATGCCTTTGGAGATTATAGGCAAGTGATTATGGTTCTCCCCCTCCCTGAAATGGGATAAGTCGTTTTTATTCTGATGATTCATCAGAATTTTCTTCGTCGGAGGATGAAGAATTTTTGATGATTTCTTTGTTTTTTAGATAAAAAACATTTTGTTTATCATCGTAAATGTCCTCTATGGGTTCATATCCTTGTAAAAATGCAATTCTACCAATTTTACTTTATCTGGATATTGATTTTTCTTAGGACATTCATTAGAGTAGTGTCCTTCTTCATTGCAAGTCCAACATCTGCATTTTTTCTTCTCTTTTCCTTTTGGACAATATTTTTCCGGTGGATTTTTAGAAGATTTTTTAAAGTATTTTCCTGGAGAAAATCTCTTTCTTTTTTGTTTCCAAGAAGTTTTATACTCTTTTTTAAATTTCTTTTTGTAAAAATTATTTTTGCCAATGTCAAGGTTTTCCATATCGACAATGTTTTCACAACAGCTTTTGCTAAGTGACCTAAGTTTTTTCTGTTTGTATCTAGCATCACATATCTTTGTGATCTCTTCTTTTGCTATTCTAGTAGCAAAGGCGAGGCTGTTTTTGGAAATGGTATTTCCTTCATCTTTCCATCTCTGAATGGTTTGTTCACTTATGATGGGAATTTTCATGAGATAAGCTTCAATCCATTGAGGGTGTTCTCCTAAAGGGATTTTGTAAAGATTTTTCTCATAGAGACATGTGTATTCATCGAGACTACAGATGTTTATGAGTTGAACTCTAGTTAGGCTTCTTCTAGCTTGATCTTGTTCTTTTAAGATTTCGCTATCTTTGTTGCCATAGTAGTCGATTCCTACAAACATAGTGTAAAATATCGATAACATAGTCGAAGAAATCGCTTCCATGAAGCTCTTCGTTCCATTGAGCTTGTTTAACAAGATTTTGGATGTTTCCTTCAGTTTTGTGTTCTACTAAAGTTAGAACGGATTTAGCGGTTAGAAAATCTTCTTGATTGGTTTGTAAGATAAGAGATATCTCGGTAGACCATTTTTCAAGAATTCTTTTTCTTTCATTAAGGTCAGAAATACAATCAAGATTGAGTATATTTATGGCTCCGGAAGAAGAATTGTTTTTGTTAGGGATTCCTTTATGCAAAGGCATTCTAAACTCGTAGCTTTTGGAATTTCTTCTAGAAGTTTCAGCTTCATCACCTCTTTCAGGTTTTACCCTATTAATTTTTCAATGAAATGGGTTCTCAGAATCGGATTCTGATTCTGTAACAGGTTCTTCCATGCGATTGGTTAAGGTATTGAAAAAATGTTTTGGAAGATACTTTTCGAACTCTTGAGGATTTTGTTCGAATTGTTGTTTACATTCATCTTCTTCATAAGATAAAAGTTTTATAAGATGTTGATCACAATCATCAATGTTGTTGAAGAAGAAATCTTCAAGTTGAGAGGAAATGCTCATTCTTTTCATTTAAAGTTAAAAGAACACTTGTTTTTCATTAGATTTTAAAGGATATATTAAAACTTGTTTATCCTTTAATTTTTCCATTTTAGGTTCTGGAGATCCTAAATTAGGTGGTGAAAACCTAGTTAAGCCTTTATAGTTACTAGTTTTCGGTTTTTCAATGACCTTTATAAGATCGGGAATCTTTGTGTTACAAGTATTATTTTGAATTGCTTCGGTAATATCACTGATGATCTTAGCAGAAGCTTTTTCAATAACATCAGAGTCCATAATGATAATTTTTCAAGTAAATCAATAATTTTTTCTTGATTAATTTTCATTTCTCTGAGTTCAACACTTATAGTGACAAAGGTTGCCATTATTCACCAATAACTCGGTTGAGTTGTTCATGAATTTTACCGAAAGCAGTGGTGAAATTGTGGATTTCACTTTTGGTTACTTGGAGTTCATTACTGAGACTTTCAAGATTTTTTATAGATGCTTCAAGTCTTTCAACTTTAGCGTTTATATCTTTAAGTAGAGAGAAACATCTACTTAGATCATTTTTTTCAAAAGTTATTAAAAACCTTAGATTTTGATATCTTTTCACTTTGGTCTTTGCTAAGCCCAAAATAAGATAGAAGTTTGGATATTCCAAGCCAATTTCTTCCAACAATTTGGTTGACATTGTTAAGAGAATTTATTATGTTAGGAATGCTAGGACTAGCAGTACTGAAAACATATTTTCTATCTGTAGGATTTATCCCTTCATCTAATTTTTTAAAATTAAGGAGCTTTCCTTTTTTATAAATATGCGGGTGATGCATAGTTATGGACTTAGAATAACTCATTCGTGAAGAATTTTTTGTAATTCTTCTCTAAGAGAGTCAATCTTTAGAGACATAGATCTCATACTCATATTTTGTGTAACATCGGAAGATGTTTCTCCAGAGTAAGATTTACGACTCTTGATTAAAGGTAAAGATTTTTGACCAATTAATTTTTTGTTTTTAGCAATATCAATTGCCCAATCGTTATCATTAGAATCATCAATTTCTGCAAATTTGCAGGAGTTGACGTCACCAATTTCTTGAAATATATTTTCAAGGTCAATTGTTTTTTCGTTGGAATAGTCAATACTGTGATGACTATTAGTGAGTGCGTAAGCAATTACATAAGTAATACTAAACGCTTTACTACCTTTTTCCATAAAATTTTCTCTTTCAAATTTGTGAACGAAAGATAAGACCTTATTAAGGTTTGTGTCTTTAAGACTAATTCCATATTTAGGATATACAGTAAAAATGAATTTTCCATAGGCTAAATTGCCTTTGGCTTTACCTAAGATTTTATCTTGAGCATGGTTTAAACGGTTAGTCATATAACGCCATTTTATAGGGCTGTTGATACCTTCACGAAAATGGGCTTTCAACATGATTTTTATAGCTCCTAAATGTAGGAAATTAATAGAAGGTCTAATACTGTTAGAAAACTTTTTCGATCGGCTTCTAAAGTACCGTAGGTAATAAGAGGCAAATATACAGATCCTTCTGTATCTTTTATATCTATAGAGTGTTCTATAGTTCTAACAAAATACATAATTTCATTAGGTCGTGATAAAAGTTTAAGACTTAAATTAAACCTTTTTCTTTTGAAAACTTCTTGCTCTTTAAGAGTAAGTTTTGTATTATTAACTTTTTTCAAAAGTTCATTTTTGATGGCTATTCTGCCAACAAATCCATCATGACTTTCGTTAAGATAAGCATGATCTTCTTCTTCTTCAGAAGAGAAATTGTGTAAATCATTCATATTAGAAATATAGAATTGATCTCAAGAGCTTTTTATGGCTCTGATACCAAATAAAGTGCGGACAAAAGTGCGGACATTTTTTTAAATGTACCCGTAGAGAGTTTAGCATAGTATATGTAAACCATAATTATAACACATGCCCACCCATCGATGAAAGAAAAAAATATAATTAGGGTTATAAATAGTTAGAGTTTAGCATAGTCCATCATGATCTAGACTTCCTTAAATGTGCATCATTTTCAAACATAACCTATTGTCATGAACTTTGCTTTAACAGTAAGAAAGTAGAATGATGATGTTAGATATGTGTGGCACTGTGGGAGTTAGTTTATAATTAAATTTTATATATGAATTATATAGCATAATTATAAAATAATTAGTAATTATATGGATATTTAAGTAGGGCTTCATTTTGGTTCCTAATTCAATCATGATAGGATGCACATTATCTGTTACACACAAAAAAATGGATAGCAGCAACCTTAGAAAGAAATATAAGTTGCATAAGTATTGAAGCATATAACGTGCAACAAGTATGCCCGCCCATCGGGCGGGATTATATGCCCGTGAGGGCTTATAAGTCAAGCCACTTTCCCAAAGATGTGAACTTTGAGCAAATTGTCGACTCATGTTTACCACGATACTAGAACGACAGTGTGGTGGCCTTATCATGCGCTACAACATCACTACACCTAAGTAATGACGAATACTTTTAAAGGCAATACATTCTTTTAGATATGTTTATTTAGATAGTAGAGAAAGTATATTAAAACATTTATTTGCAGCTAGAGTGTGTAAAGAAGCAATATCAGCTTCTGAAAATGGTATTTATCAATCATGAAAGGATATATATCATATTATATCGAGATGTTAGATTGATTTGGTTGGTGCATGCAGGGTGCTTTTTATGCTGGAGTGACTTGTGAAGGTGTCAAGCAAAGTCTTGAGAGGTAAAGCTCATATCTTTATTATTACGGTAGCAAATCTGTAAGCGTCATATTTTTTTTCCAACTTGAAATTAGATATAATAGGTTAATACATTATTGCAATGGAAGAAACTGTAACTGCAACATTGGGCTCTCTGACTAATGCCATTGCCATTGTTCAGTTTAACGGATTAACGCTAAAGACGATTATATATTTGAAAAAATAAAACCACAAGTCATACCGTCCATCGGACGGGTTTTGTCCCTAGTATATATATATATATATATATATATATATATATATATATATATATATATATATATATATATATATATATATATATATATATATATATATATATATATATATATATATATATATATATAGTGTATCTTTATTTTGAAGCGCAATGAATAAAAGCTGCGAGAACTCCCATTGACCAATCATAATTTAGTAAATCATTTTTCTTTTCAATTAATATAATTAATTCGTAAGGGCATTATGGGTATTTAACGTCAACACAATCTTCTCAAAAACTGCCCCAAAGGACTAATTCTTTTTTTCTCTCACATATCTTCTACTCACAATACAAACCCTGATTATTTTTTTCAGCCGCCATCAAAGATTTTTACATCTTTCCATGAAGATTTAACAAAGACCGGGATAACTAAGCCTCACCGGAATAAAAATCAACCAAACAACAACCTATATGAAACCGATCTAAAAAACGGTTTTTCAAAATAAAACCACCCCGAACCTCCATGATCACGAATGAAAACCCCAGTTTTTTCAAAGATCAGTCCTCTCGACGCGATTGATAATTTCCGGTGTGTTTTATGCTTCATGTGGTTTTTTGAGTTTGTTTTTGTTTTAACCGGATGTGTCCAATTTTCGATTTCATGTGTGGTGTTTTTTGCAGGGTTGTGACTGGATCTGTGGGAATGTAACCGGATCTTACAGGTTTGGTTGTTTTGGTTTGTTTGGTGGTTTCGAGTTTTGTAAGATCTATCTCGAATATTTGGCACATGATCTGTATTGGTTAGTCCTTTGGTTAAAGATTTAGAATATAATCAAAACATTGTTTGCCAGATCGGACTTTGGTTAAAGATTTTGAGTTAGGATTATTACCCTGAAAAAGTTATGTTTTTAAAAATATTTGTACCCCTTTTATATATTGTGGATTTATGCAGCATGTTATGTGCACAATTTCTTGACTTTCCGGTTATAATATGTCAATCTTTGGTATAATTACTAATATTTGGTCTTTACCCAAAAAAATTACTAATATTTGGCACATGATCATATTGAACACGTGTTTATAATTAAGCATTGTGTTTTTTGGCATAGTTGGCAATTTCAAGAATTAACTTATAATCAGTTGACTTGGGTAATGTGTTAACCTTATCAGCTCAAAGAAAATGTAGTTAGGGGTTACCCACATAGAAAAGCACATGTCATCTTTTATGGTCCACGTCATTTAGCTTTATTTATTTATTATTTTTTTCTTTTTTTAGGAGTGATTCTTTGGTACATATAATAGAAATAGTAGAATATTATTTGATTCTGAATTACCATGATATATGAATTAATCTGAGGATTCAATATAGTTTATATTGCATTATCTTGGTCTTGCTTTTTATGCATTGATCTAGTTATATGATTAATTAGGATATGATTTTTTTTATCATGGTGAATTAAATATGCATATGTCGTGTTTAGATATGAAATCTTGTCACGATGACGATGTGAGGTTAAAACATATATGTTTTAATTAGTGGGATTTAACTAATGAAAACAATATATGTTTGAGAACATTATGTTTTTAAACATGTATGTTCAAAACATGTATAGAACGGAATGCTTAAAACATGTATGATTTTAATATTATAAAACATATATGTTTTGTGATTGGATTATATATGTTTTGAAGACATAAAAAAATAGTTCTCTTATTTGTGTATGTTATTTTAAGCTTGTATATATGTGTTATGTTATCTTGAGTTTTATTTTAAAAGTATTTAAATTTGGCTATTATTATTTCTAGGCGTGACGATCTTTGAAGGCGTGAACATACGTTGGAAGTACATATATGTTCTTGGAAGGCGTACATGTACGTTTTTGGAAGAGATGCGCACATGTTCAAAATAATATGATGAGAAACTTCAAACACATATGTTTTGTGCACATATGTCCGTTTATGTTAATTATTGTTAGTGCACAAGTGTAAAGATAGATTATATTCATGTATTTCTTCTTATTATAAATTTGTATCTTAATTGTATTTCAATCTATATCGAATTTTGTGTTTAACATTATGTTCTTGGTTGTTATAATTTACATGATCTAAAAACACATATGCACTTTTTCATTTGAAAAACATGTATGTCGAAAAAAGCCCATTAACCAAATAATAAAATTAATTCAGCTAAAAACATAGCACTAAATGTTTTAAACATGCATGTTTAGAAAAAAAAAAAAAAAAAAAAAAAACGAAAAATTATGTAAAATTGACTTTTACTATTTTACCCTTTTAGATTAAATAAAAAAGTTTAATAATTCAAAAATGCTATGTTGCATTGATATGTTGCACAATATGCATTTTTAGGAGTACATAAGGGTTCTCATGTTCTCGCCTTAACAGTTCCAAATAAAGAATATATATATATATATATATATATATATATATAAGTAGGGATCAGTAAGAAGTAAATTAAAATAAAAGTGGTGAAAGTGATCAAAACCACGCATTTGAGATGCAACGACTTGCATTAGATGCATTTCTATTCATAAAGATGCAACATCTTGAATTCGAAATTAATTTGATGTATAGGTGGTACAATTGATTTTCATGATTTTGGCGCGTCAGAGGAATTAAAAGCAAGAATTATGAAATGCATCTAATATCGTTAATGCATCAATTAAAAATTTGAAAACATTGTGGTTATAATAATCTAAGATTATAGGGATGCATCTAATTTATAGATCATCACCGGTTTGGGTTATAGTTCTTCTATTCCTTTATTATTTTAAGTAATCTTCTTATTTGATCCAACTCTATATATATATATATATATATATATATATATATATATATATATATATATATATATATATATATATATATATATATATATATATATATATATATATAAATATATATATATATACAATTTTGTTTTTTTGCAGAATATGCAATAATAATAATAATAATAATAATAATAATAATAATAATCATCCATCTCTAAATAAATGTCCATTTTAACATTTTGCAGTATTTTGTTTTTAACTTTGACATTAAATATTTTTATTTGTGTTATATAATAATTTATGTAAAATATATGAATATATTAGGTTTTAAATATATTTTCATTGGTATAAATTTCATAAAGTATTATCTAAGGACAAAGTTAAACAACAAATACTACAAAAAGTCTAAGTGAACATTTATTTAGAGACGAAGAGAGTAATAAATACGAGTAAACATCATCTTCTTCATACGATATCACCCTGCACACACACCCACCGAAGCAACACACAATAAAAAAACACAACATAAACACAAACCCACTTTTTAATAGATTAAAAAGTTAATAAATAAATAAATAAATAAATCACATTTTCCGTTTCCAACGCGTGCTGGTGAGTTAACATCTCAACCAACGCCGTTGATTTGTGAAGGAGAGCGGTGTGGTAACGGCATTAACGTCGGCATCACGTCGGACCAACGCACACCCAAGCGTTATTATACGATGAGCTCTTATATTTAATTGATGTATATTGTAACATAAATTCATGTGGCTCACGAGCAATCCCGGAAATCCTCCTGGGTCCCCACCATAGCAGTTTAGATGTTATTAGTTGGTCAAGGTCAGACAACACATCTCTAAATAGTAAATACATTTGAAAAAAAAAAAAAAAAAAAAAAAAAAACTCTTAACTTTTCTCGCAACTAAAAGAGTTCAATTTTTTCACAAAATTTATTTTGCTAATAGAGACCATAAACAAACACTACCAAAGATGACATTGGGTAACTACTAATCAGGTGTGGAGAGAGTTGGAACCTCCTTGACTACACTACTTAACACGACCCATAGCCATAATCAAACTTTAATGAATATCAAATGGAGACGATTACGACTTAAACACAACCGGATTTGCTTGGAGCTATAAAACAGAACTCTTTAAAACCAACTTGATAAATTACTACAAGTAATAAATTTGAACTTGTAACAAGTCGAATCAAACAAGAACACGCCATCAGATCTAGGTCATTAATCGCAGGACACCCTTTATTCCCTTGTTTCTCATTTTTCCCATCTTAGTCTAAACTAGGTCTAGAAAAAGCAAATTACTGATACAAGCAATATAGAATTGTCTTAATACGATGAGATCATTCTATGAAGACATGCACTAAAAGTTTTACAACACATCATATTTGACCTTTTGAACAGAGAAAAACTCGCCAAATGCAAAAGTTATTCTGAACATGGTATCTGGATTCATCATAAATATACAGAAATGGCATAATAATTTTTTTGATCAAGAAGTATATATGAGGACAAACCAAACGCTAGAGTTGGAACTCAATAACTAAGAAACTCAACATAAAAACATATGATTAATACTACAATACTTGAATGGTAATCTAGAGTATTACCAGTTCAACACCTTCTGGTGTTCTTCGTTCAAGTTGCTTCTTAGCACAATCTCTAGCAGCCTTCTCCTTCTTCAACTGAATATTTCCGATAGGGGTTCGTTCTAAAACCTGATAACGAGGATCAATTATGATTTTATTGAGTGCCTTCGCATTGTCTATGAAGTAAACAGCAAGTTCAACATCGCTAGTACGGCCATAATAGCCCACTATTTCCACCAACTCGAGGTGTTTATGGGAATGTTTTGCTGCGTGCTTTATTTTTCTCCTTCTCTTGGCTGGTGACATCCAGATTAGCTGCAAAATACGACACAAAAATGGCAGAAATGAATATATCATAACCAGAAATTGACAAAGATCACAAAAACCCTTCTGTCATTGGGAATATCAAGTATGGACTTTTATATAGAAATAAGATAGTAATACTCTATAATCTTAAGCATGTATTGGATGCTATATAATCAATCCCTGCCTTACAAGTAATCTGATACTGTTGATTAGCTCCCACAAGTTTCTTTTAGTATGTCTTTATAAAAGGGTTTTGAGATCATTGGCAAATAACAGAGGTGGCAATTTCAACCATTAACTTGTGAATGGATCAATTTGGGTGGCGTTTTACCTCAAATGTGTCAAATGAGTTGGATTTTCTTTTAGCTAGAAGAGGAACTGGTCAAATGGCCAAAAACGAGTCGTACACATTTTAAGCTTACAACTTCCTAAATTTATTAAAAGTGATCAAATTATTGTAATAATATCAGTTTAGTGATCATAAACATCTAAAAAAGGGACAAAATGTGTTCTTGGGTCAAGTCAGTGTACTAAAATGACCCGTTTCAAACACCATGCCACCTTAGCAAATAGTCAAACACTTTCTTAAGACCTTGTGACTTCCGAGAAGTCCAGGGGGTTAAAATATGCATCCCCGCTGAACCATACGGTAGAAAGACCAGGAAATGAGAGTGAACTCTGTTCCGCATAAAAATAACATTTTTATAAACTTGAGACCAACATATAGCATACAAACATAGACAGACGCTTATTATAGCATTTGTCCTCTATAGAGTCAAATTATCTGTTAAACAGTGTAAAGGGTATATCACTATATCTACACTTGTTATTTGAACAAAAAGGTTTCTTTGACCACACTTTAGTTGCACTTTCCTAAAACATTAAAAAGTAAAGTCCCATTAGTTCAAATCAGTTTACTCATCCAATAGATAAATGCCACATATATAGATCTCCTCACACCAGATAAACAGGCCCTCAATGCTTCAAGATGCCTTCATGGTCATGGCCTTTATTGAAGTCAAACATCAGCCATACCACGAAAGTAACCAAGGTAACAAATCATGGGTGAAATTTTCATAGACGAGTGTAGCTGACCAGAGCCCGCTTGCTTGCAGTATATGCCTTCTTACCTTTTATTTTGACAGCTACATATGATAAAATGTCTTTAGCTACTGCTACTTATTCAATACCAAATGAAGGTAGTTTTAAAAGCCATTAGTATCTCTTTATCCCGGTGGTTGCTTTACCTTCATAAACACTTTTTAATGTACATACGACCAGTCCACTAGGATTGCCAAGAACATTACATATATTAACCTTTGTGACATAAGGACAAATATTAAACCATAACATTGGTTTGCAAAGGAATATTTCATTTGAAACCCTAAGCTGATAGACCATGGTATCGATACACCAGAACAAGTAATAATCCTTTAACTCACCGTCTGCCTCCATGAAAACAATGTTCTTGCTATAACTTCAAGGCGGAAATGCCTGAAGAAACCCCATAGACTTGTTGAGTTCGCACATAAGTCCATGAACTTCATTTTTGCATGATTTAATCCTTCAACTTATCAAACTTAGTAAAGCGGTCCTTTTCATAAACTTTGGGGACTTAATAATGCAAAAAAGAATCTAATTCATTGAACATGCAAATAAGGACCTATTTGTCAAAAACAAAGTCTAGGAATTAAGTTTAAATAACTTAAGGGGTTAAATGATGCAAAATAAAGTACAAGGACTTATCCGCGAATTCAGAGGATGCCGACAGGATCTTTCAACATTTTCACCAAGCTAAATGTCTAAAAATACCTCAACAAACACAGCAATCTGAGGGTACTTCAAGAATAAACATTGGTGCAACAGCAACAAGTATCTAATTCGGTAGGATTTAAGCTTAGATACTATACTTTGATAATTATAATTATATCGTAATTGGAACTAAAGCAATAACCTGTATCACAAATCTCTGCAACTTAGGACACGCCTTCGCCAATGTAGTGAACTCAAGGAGACTATCATCCTCCCACGCGCCAACTTTCAATACCAATTGCTTGAGTTTCGGCAGTTCAGGGAACGATAGAAACTTTAGATTTTCCTGTACAAAAGAACAAGAGAACTCTAAGGCAAACTCAAAAAAATATTGATAAAAGAGAGCACAAAACCACCTTGAAAACGACAATACTAACCTCCGGACGGTAAATATCCAACGTAAGACTATGAAGGTGAGAAATACAACACGATATCTGCCCAAACACGTTATTTTCAAACCCTGAATACCCTTCACCAATTGAAATTTCTTTAAGCCTTGGAAGCTCACTAAATTTTATAGTAATCCCAGGACCTAAATAGCTAAAAGACTCGATATTCGAATCTGTTATCTCAATGGACTTAACCCCGGAACAGAAAACTATCTCAAAGTACTTCAAAACCAACGACTTCCCATTTATCTTAACATTCACCAATTCACCCGACCCATGAATCGACAACTGTTCAAGACCCGAACAACTCACCAAAAGTCTTGCCAACGCTTCCTCACTCACATTCACACATTTCAAAAACAACGACTTAAGAATCATTTCCATCCCTTCACACTGTCGTTTCACACTCCTATCAAAAACCTTAATCGGAAAAACATAGTTCCGGGCAGGTTGACGCAACATCTCACCATTCTCCAACAAATCCAACTCCAACTTCTTAACCCTCTTCCCTACCGCAAACTCGACCCATTTATCAATAGCAGTCTTAGACGTCTTATCAAAGTCAAAACAAACTCTAAACTCATTAACACTCGGGCCCTTATATTGTCTCGTCACACGGTTCACCCAATTAATATACTTAGGCCTCTCGACTATTCTCAACTTATAATCTAAGGCGATTTTATCCAACTTTTCATTAGCATCAAAGTCTAGGCTATCTATTTGACACCATAAATATCGCCATCTTTTCGACAAGTTACTAGTACTTGCAGCTTCCTTAAGCGTTATTTTTGATAATATCGATACTATTATATCGTCCGGTATTCGGCTAATGAAATCATTCGAATTATACCCATAATCATTTTCCTTAAAAAAACATAAAAACAGAAAACATAACAAACAATCATTAAAATGAACAAGTTACAGGACATAGATTTAAGTAATGAAATTGAAATAAAAAGATGGAAATTAACCTGAATTTGTTGGATACGAGGTTTTTTTCTCATTTTGTTGAGAAATTAAAGGATGGGAACTGATTGAAATTGAAATTGAAATCTGGGGTGTATTTTATGGAAATTTTAAGGATTTTGGTTTGTTGAATTTGGGGGTTTAGGTGTCATGGTATGAATGGACGAGTGAAAAAGATGGAGCGGTCATTCTATGTAAATTTTGACAAAAATACCGGTCTCTAAACTTGTTCAAAACAATCTCCTTTGTTCAAAAGTTGAGTTTTTCGTCGCCGTGAGTTCAAACTTTAGAATTTTGAGGCCAAACTGGCCCTTTGACCAGTAATGCTCAGGTTAATGTATTGTTGGCGAGGGCAAAATCATTTTTCAGTGTAGTGTACTATTTCAAGTCGTTGTACAATGTTTTAGTTCCTTATATTTCAAGCCGTTGTACAATTGTATCGTCACTTAACATCCCTAAACTTTCCCACAAAACCTTTCTTTTACAAAACATTAAACCTTTCAACATGGTACGCTGTTGGTGTTAAGTAAGCCATAATTCGCACTTTGTGGACCTCGGCCAACCCAGGGCGTCGATTCTATGGTTGTCCTGATCAAGTAAGTGCGGTTTAAGATTTATTGTAATATTTTGTTTTCGCAAGTAGCTAACTACATTGTAACAACTGTGGTTGTTTAATGACTTGCCATATTCATGATTAGGGGTCTTCTTGTCGGTGGATAGGATTGTATGATCCGAATATGTGTGCTCGTTCAAGAATGATCATACCAGGCCTTTTGAGGGGAAGAAATGAGCCTGAGGCAATATTAGAAGTTGCTCAAGGTGATGTGTGAAAGAGAAATATTTTCCTGGTGCTCAGTTGAATATTGTTTATGCAGTTAGTTAACTTTTTAGCTTTAATGTATAATGGTCGTATTTTGTGTTATGTGAAAATGTAATTACTTGTTAGGCCATCATGGTAGTGTAACAACCTTGATCAAACTATTATGTAGTATGTTCTAACTTTACATTCTCTTGAATGGTAGTAACTTTGTTTCCCATATGGTTATGAATTTTGTTCAGTTGCTGAGTTTACTTTATGTTTATGCATATGGTTATAATTTGGTTAGATTTGACTTTTAATTGTCAAAGTTGTTATGAAGTGTTGAATTTGGTTAGTTTTGGATTTATTGACTTATGCTTATGCAGATGGTTATCAATTTGGTTAGGTTTGACTTATAATTGTCAACATTCTTATGAGGTATTCACTTTTGTTAGTTTTGGGTTTATGCACATGCTTACTAAAGAAGACACAGATTCTTCTACATCACCTCAGACATAGTTTGCAGTTTTTAGGTGATGCAGTCATAGACTTTCCAATAAGAGACAGTCAACACAGGATGCAAATTATGCACACAAGAAGCTTGGTCAATCTACGAAAATACAGAAACATTACATGGTTCCATAGATAATGCAAATGGATATAATTTTAAATGCATAAATTCCATACTTTTTAAAGCATGATAATTAGAGTTAGACACACACATATGTTTTTAGAGTACATAACTTGTCCATAGCAAATATACTAGATGAAATATTGTCTACTTCAGTAACTTAACATGATTGACCTATGGTGAGGTCATGATTCTTTCCAGTTCAGCTTGGTGCCTAGTCATTCTTCGTGTAGTTGGCTAGGATGAATCAGAAACTGATTGCACACCACTTGAATGGACCTGTGATTAAGACTGTGGGTCATCAGGTTGCTGGGATTGAGTATGGGATTGATCATGTATGCTGGGATCTTCAGTAGCTTGATCTTGAATTTCAGATTGAACACAACTTCCTTTAACTGCAGCATCTTGACTTTCAACATCACCTGTAGCTTCAGCTTGTTTATCTACTGCAACTTTGTTACCTTTTGGATGTGTCTTCTTTGCTGAAACCTTTTGAGCACTTGTTTACCTTTTCCCTTAGCACTTGAACTTTTTTTGTTTATGGCCAGTTTGACCACTTTGAGTTCCACCCTGCCCAAGACATGTTTTTTGGTTGTGTCCAACAATGCCACAAACACTACACTTTAAACTCTTCCAAGCCTTAGACAATTTACCATTCTTCACAATCTCTTCATTTTCAGGAGCTATCCTTACTCTTTTTCTAGTACCAGAGCTAGTCGCACTTGTTTGAGCTTTTGGTGGAACAATTGTTGTGGGCACAGATGATTTTTCACAATGCTCATTGCTAGTTAGGGGTTGGACAAGGTGTTTTTATGTTGCTTCCTAAGTGCTAAGATAGTAACAAGGATGAGCCTACGTTTCCACAGCTCCTACTTGTTGTCCATTTAGAGCCATATTCCAATTTGTAGCAACTTTTTTTTTATATGGTAAACATGTTATCACCCATCTTCTGCAGGTACAATACTTGTCTACAATATTAATTACACATTGGTCTCCCCATGGTCCACTCACCTGAAACTTATCTCCCCCATTCCATAAAACATTATACTTAACAACATCTTTTTTAATAGCATCTAACATGTGTTGTGCAGTTGGTGTTAGTGGCTCATTACTCTTCTCAATCACCTTCAGAACATGCATTATTTTCTTCATACATTATTCCCTGATGTATTCTAAGGCTATTATAATTGGTTTGTTTATACCCCCAATTATTTTCTCATGAAACACTTGACACATGTTATTAAGTAACACATCAGAATGAGGTCTCCCTAAACAATACAAATAAAGCTGTATTACTTATACATTTCATAGTGCATTAACATATACCAGTTAAGTTACACAGATAGATGACTTACATGAGAAATGTGTCCTTGACCAATGGATTGGTGGTATCTTTACATAACTAAGCATAGGCATGTTGACTAAATAGCTTGAAAGCATCCATAGCTTCCTTAAACTGTACAACAGTTGAGGCTATTGCACATCTCCACAGATGGTCTTTGAAGGTCCTACCTTTCCATTAAAGTTTCATATGCTAATGAATGCTTGTAAGACAAAATATGTACTATGTATTTGGAAAAAATTCTGTTAAAGCTGCAATAATATCCTGCACAAAATCACATTTATTAAGTGTCTATTAACAAAGGGACTTGAATTCAGTACCAGTTTAAGGGAGTACATGTTGTATGCCACTAATAAATGTGATGATTGAGTTTGGCTCAAGTGCAAGATCATCAGATAAACAATAAAGAAACCAAGTCCATGATCCTATGTTTTCTGATTCTACAAAAGCATAAGCTAATGGGTATATACCATTGTTGCTATCAATTCCCATAGTTGTTAGAAGTTGACCCTTCAAAGGACCATCAATAGGAAAAGAATCTAGCCCAAACAACTGTAACTGATAGGCTTTAAATCATACCTTCAATGCACCTAAATAAACATACATTCTCTAAAATTCTCTTGTTGAAAGAGCCTCATCTGCAGAACGTTCCACATCCATTCTAACTATTGTATTAGGGTTTCTCTTCTGTAACTCTTGAACATAATCTCTCAACATGGTAAATTGTAGCTCGAATTTATCCCTAATGCCTCTTACTGCTATTCTTTTGGCCCTTAAAACCTTCTGCATTGAAACCTGAAGCTCAAATTGGTTGGTAAGTTGATTATGAATAGACTTGACTCGAATTCGTGGATTGGTTTGAATTTCTTTAATTATTTTCTTTGAGATAAAGTTAAGATCAAAAGCTCTGACCGCCCTTGATTGCAAACATGTGTGTTGATCATTATATTTTCTGACTATCCAAGGATCGTCTTCACCATCCCTGCCGACAAACAACAGCCATGGGTAGAGTAATTGGGAATGGTCATTTTTTCCTGCAATTAATGCATTTATAGCCCATCTGGATAATGGACCTGTATTTGGTCCTATACCTAGTCCAACACTTTCACTTGGGCCTGAAGGTAGATAACAACCTCTACATCTGACCCTTAATCTTTTTTTGTCATTCTTTAGCAAAACCAACTCTCTTCTAGTTTCTATTGAATGCTCTCTTATCCTCTGTTTGACTTGGTTTGCAGTAGCAAAGTCTTAACCATGGTAGAAGAATGTGGTATAAACACCAGAATCATAGTTTGCCTTAACCCTTGGCACCCCAGAGTTACTTACATCTGAGTCAGAACCACAAGCAGTGTAAAAGGCATCATCATCCAAGACATGTACCTCATTTTCCAAATTCATTTCATCACTTATATTAGTAGATGTTGCTACATTGCCTAACTCAGTACTCTGACTCCCTTGTACCAAAGTAAGTTGTAAATCGATCTCCTAACAACTATTCTCTTCATTTTTCAGAATTGAGTCATCACCTACATTGCCTAAGTCACTAGTCTGAGTCACTTGGAACATATTGACATCAACATCATGCTCCTCAAACATGTTATTGCCATCAATAAGTGCTCTTCCTACTTTCTCTAAATGCTTATCCTGAGTCATTTGGAATAGATTAACCTCAAAATTATCAAGCTCCTGAATAGTATTGTCCTCATCAATAAGTAGTAATACACGATCACTGTTATCAACAGGTTGGTACGCCAAATGACATGTCAGGGGTTGAGAATAGATGCCTCAATGTTTTGCAACTGGCTAGATTCCCCAATACAAATGACGTCCATAGACAGTTATGTTAGTTGCATAAAAGGCTCTAGTACATGCTCATTATCAAGGTCATCTAAAACCAATCGTCTACAACACGATTGGATAGCAGCACTAGCTACTTTTCTACTTTCTTCATCCATCTCCCAAAATACAGTCTTACTAGATTGTGGGGACATTTCAGACAACTCTAATCTTGTCTTACCTATTTCAACATAACCATCTATCAACTTATGGTCTTTGACAATGTCTTTCAACAACTTAAGATTCAGAGGTTCACAAAAACTAAACAACCCGTCATCCAATGTACTATCAGGCTCAACAAAGTAGTAGTAATTGGTTTGTCCTTCATCATAACCGATTTCGGTCATGAGAGCATCCATTTCATCAACATATACCTCATTCATTTTACAATAATCAACTTGACATTCCTTACCTCCTTCGTATATTCTACCTGGCCAGTTTCTGAATATACCATTGTGATGAAACCGCATGCTAAACGAACTCGATCGACCAACTATTGAAACACATAACAAAAATTGTTATGATTGTCTTTCCATAAAGGAAAATACCTTAATCAATCATACAAACATATCAGTGTAAACGATTATCACCAAAAAACACTTACCATATCTCCTGATTGCAGAGTTTTGCTCTATCTCATGGTCATCAAAGAAATGATGTTCTCTAATTTGCTATAGAGTAAACCCAAGGTTGGGCTTGTTAATTTCTTACTTAGATTATAAGATTTCATGAGTGACATTGCATTAGGGTTTTTTGGGTAGGCTTCCAAAACAAGTTTGGGGATGACCAATGACTACACGGCTTAGTCTTATTAGACATAATGGCATGAAAATGGATTAGACATCTGCTACAGAGTCCATCGAGAGATAGAAAAACCTGTCACAGTTAAAAGACGATTATACCCTCAAAACAAAATGGATAACGGGATTTATGGACATATAACGGATGTTGACCTGAGCATTATGGGTCAAGGGACCAGTTTGGCCTCAAAATCCCAAGGTTTGGACTACCGGCAACGAAAAGCTCAACTTTTGGGCAAAGGCGATAGTTTTGGAAAAGTTTAAGGACCAACGGTGTACTTTTGTCTAAAAATATTTTCATTTCTTTTTAATTATTTTTGTAGATTTTTTTTACGGGTGCAAATAACGTTGATAATCGATAATGTTGATTGGTTTACATGTTATGTTGATTGGATTTTGTATTGTTATTTGCGGATCTTATTCTCAAAAATAAACTTGGATAGACATTGATGAAAGGGATAAATAGTTAGAGCCTTGGTGAGTCTATCAGCGGCTTGGGCAGTTGTAAGGACATTAGAAATGAGTATTTGGCTAGTCTTGATTTTGTCCATTACAAAGTGACAATCTATTCCTATATGCTTTGTTTGCTGAACTGGATTGGAAGCATGGGCTATTGTATAAATATTGTCACAAAGAATTCTCATTGATGTAGGAGTAATACCTTTAGATCATTTATGAGTGAACAAATCCATGCCATTCACAAGAACATTTTGCCAATGCTCTATACTCTGCTTTTGTGGAGGATCTTGACACAACTGGTTGTTTCTTGGAGTGCCATGAGATAAAACTTGTGCCTAGAAAGATACCAAAACCAGAAATAGACCTTCTTAAGGATGGGCAGTTTGCCCAATCACTATGACAATAGGCATGAAGGATAAATGGATTATGCTTAGGAAAGAATAAACCGTGTTCTGTAATAATTTTGATGTACTTGATTACCCTGTGTAGAGCTTGTAGATGAGATGTGTGAGGATTTTGGGATAATTGACTTAGAAGCTGGGCAACAAAAGCAATATATGGCCTGCTGATAGTGAGGTAGTTAAGTTTACTAACAAGTGTTCTATAGTGGGTAGTAGGGGTGTCAGTAGGGTCGGGTTAACCCGAACCCGAACTCGATAAGGCTTATCGGGTCGGGTTGAATCGGGTTAAAAAAATCTTATCGGGTTGAGTAACCCGAACCCGATAACCCGATATAGTTATCGGGTCGGGTTAGGGTTCGATTATTTTTGTTATCGGGTCAACCTGATAAGATCCGACATGTATTTTTTTCTAAATTATTTCCTTAAAAATGATTATTTTCGTTGTGCTAGATAAGAGTGTTTAGTCATTCGAGACATGCCTTTTGTTGTCACATCTCAAAAGAACCCTCGTGAAGTTGACAAGATTGTTGTTCTTACCTTAAGTTAATATGATTTCGCTGTAACTTTAACCATTATTTGGTAATATAAGGGTTTTTAAAACACTAATTATATCTAGTGTTAACTTGGTAATATGGTGCTGCATTTGGTTAAGTTAATCTTAGATGTGCTTTGGTACTTCTAGTGCAATTGAAACGGTGGGCATAATGGTTTGTTAATGTTGAAATTTGCAATTTTAATGTTTTTCTACTGCTCTCACTAGCTTTAAACTACACTATGGAATAGTGGTTGATGGCTATAGGCTTAGCTAGCCTCTAAGTGAAATGAATCAGTTGTCATTTTATAAATTATGTTATGGTTCAATTTGTTAAAAGCTCATGGTCATTTTACTTTTAAATAATCATTGGTTCGATCACAGAAATAGAAAGTAGAAACATCTCACAGTAATGTAGGAACCCGATTAACCTGAATCACCTGACCCTACATAACCCGACCCGATAACAACCAGAACCCGATAACCCGATTACTTATCGGGTCGGGTTGCGGGTCACTTTTTCATATTGAAAAACCCGATTCAACCCGACCTGATAAACCCGATAACCCGACAACCCGACCCGATAACACCCCTAGTGGGTAGGATCTAAAAGTGGATTACCATCTGTGTAGGTCAGTTTGATTCTTGAATCAAGAGGATTTTTTGTTGGTTTCTCATTCTGTAAATTAGCAAATTTAATCAAGTCCAATGCATACTTCCTTTGGGTCTTTGATAAGGATTTAAAGCTTACACTTTTAAGGGGTCATTTAAGCCCTTAATTCCCCACTTTTATATCCCTTACTGCTTAATTTTGTTCCTTTTCACTTTTTAGGTCTCTTGGAAGCAAAATGCTGGAATGATGCATACTTGGACGAAAAGGAGTGAATATATGAAAAAATGGTAAAGTGTCAGGACCGAATACTATAAGATTTATGTGGTTTTGGAGGTCTTGGTTGGTGAAAGTAGATGAAGAACATCATCTTGCTTAGTGAGAGAAAGTAGAGAGAGGGAGGAGAAAACAAGGTTTTATTAAGATAAGAACAAAAGAATACAATGACCAAATGCTTCACCTCACCCCTCATGGAGAGTCATGAGGGGTATATATAGGCCCTATCTTTGCCACTTACACGATACTAGTCCCTAAGGGCAAAGTATACTACGCATCTAGTCCATTTCACGTAAGTGACGTTATCTTTAGAAAAAGCGAGGCTAACAATCTCCCTCCAAGATAGCGTCACACGTGAATGGTTACAATGAGACCTATAAATACAAAACAAAGTAAATTACAATAGTAAAGAACAATGTTGACTTTCTTGAAGTGCAGAGTCTCTGTGGTCTAGATACTGAGGCAAACTTGAAGTTCTCCCTTCCGATGACCTCGGCAAATGATCTTCTTGTAGCTCTGAACTTCAACTGTAACGGTCTAGTTAGGTTATTACTCCCTCCTAACTAGTGAGCCTTTTTTTCTTTCTCTGCTCCCTCCTGAACCGACAACACTCTTCCAACACGTCTTTAATCTTCAGACACGCAGCGGAGAAAGTAAACTCTTGAAGCACAATGGTTGTCGTTCTGGGAACATCGTAACAACATAACTCACTCAGTATTGCATCCAAGTTGGTAAAAAGCCCGATGTACACCACACTACTTCTCCTTCTTCAGTCTTAAGCAAAAATCCCTTCGTAATCCAATCAAGGAAGATGAAATACCAACTTCTCCCTCCTGATGGTTGCGAGCTATCGGAATCATCATAATGTTGCGTACATGCCGTATTACCTTCTTGATGCAATTTTCAAACATCATAGCTTGATCAAATTTCCGTGAGTATATGTTGCAGAAATACTCTCAATACACATTTCTCTCAAACCAACCTTTAAATCGAACCTCCTTTGAATTCACCGGCTAATTGTAATGACCACATATGGAGATAACCCGGTACGACTAACTTGAAAAGGAAGTAAGCATCCCAACTTGTGACTTGCTGCTTGTTCTAAATTTTTGAACAATCCACAACTTCGTGTGACACTGAGCACAACAACGTAACTCCTTAAAGTGATGGTTAAACACTGTGAGCACTACAACGTAACTCCTTACCAGTTATAACCAGATTGTCAAATTTCATAATGTGCTCCAACAAGTTATCTTGAGACATGCATCCAACCAACCAACGTCTCAAAGATAAAGAAGTCTACCCGTGAAATATCACTTCAATTCCGCATCAATAATACCGTACAAAAACCCCGTAGTCATTTTTTCAATTATCGCTCAAGCCGTGAATAATGTATCCCTCCGTGAAAATTTTACCATACCAACAATACCACTCAACAAATTTAATAAAAAATAGTATCCAATATTTTTGTTAAAAATAATTGGATAACCATTTCATTAGACGTTCACCTTTTTTTTTTTTTTTTTTTTTTTTGAGAATCAAACGTGTAGCCCAGTTCAGTCATATTGCCAAAGCCTAAATCATCTAAATGAAGCCCAACGAGATGAATACACCACCAGCCCAAGTTCATTTGAATGAGAAGCCAACCCACGATCCACTTCATACCACATATGAGTATCCGGTTATAAAAACTTATAACACTTCAACAATATATGACCTAAACCTAAGAGACACACACACTTGAAAAGTGTACGCCTACCAACTATCATTTCCTCTCACCAAAATAATTCTGCTCCACAAGATTCATCCAAATCTGATCTTATCTCCATCATCACAACAAATAAACAATACGCCCCCAACTCCAATATACTCTCACCACACTACTTCATAACTCAAACTCAGATCAACACCAATCAAACGCCTCATCATGTAACTGCTTCAAAGATATCGTTGTTCTTACCAACTCATCATATCAGAACCCACTTCTTCCAAATCGATTCAATAAGGCATCAAGGTCTTGGGATAACCAAGGTCTCGGGTAGGTTGTGATAATGATTTTCGTTTTGATATTTTGTTTTACACGGAGAGAAAGGATGAAATAACATGCTTGTTATATTCATTTATTTAGATTCGTAAAGTAACACAGATGGGGTTGATGATGATGTAGATTCAATTGAAAAAAAATCTTGAAAAGATTACAAGAAAATTGAATTTATTCTGAGATCATTGAATTTTCAGTTTTTCGTTTTGATCTTTGAGTCACGAATAGGTGTGGTAGGAGATGGAGAATTAGTAGGATAGTATGGGATTTGATGGAGTTGGATTCGGATTTTATAAAATTGTGATAGACTGATGATGTTGTCGAGATAGAGGTTCATGAGTTGTTTTGGTATAAGGTATTTGTATGAGTCGTTTGTAGTCATGGTCTGTTTTACGCATAAATATTTCTTCTTTCTTTGCTCGAAACAAACCTTACGCGTAACATCATATTCTTTGAAACCTTATGCGTAAAGCTTGTTTTGGTCCTTATGCGTAGCCTTACGCGTAACGTCACTTATGCGTAGCCTTACGGGTAAGCATATGCGTAGGCCATAGGCGTAAGCCAAGGCTTAAGCGTAAACGCATACGCGTAACTTTTTCCTACGCGTAACTTCACAGCTACGCGTATCTCAACTGTAGATTCCCCTTACGCGTAAAAAGAGGGTTTTGACCCTTTGACTTTTTCCGGTGATATTTTCCGACCATGTTTTTCCGTCCATCTTCATACTAAACCCAGAAAAGCATAAAAGCTTTTCAGTTTAGACTGTTTGACCAAAAAAATGAAGGATGACCACTTTTTGTTTCACGGATATTGGTACAAAAAGTAAAAGTAACCTCTGTATGGATAAGAGATACTCAAGACAGATATGACCATGAAAACACAAGACTTTTTGACCAAAAAATAAGGATAACAAAAACATGTATAAGAAACTGTTTTACCCACAAATCGGAAAAAAAAATTTCCGACCACAAAATAAGCTCAAAAACAGTAACCAAACATGTATAAACCAACATAAATCAATAAAACAACAACCTTGGCTCGTTATACCAATTGTCAGGACCGAATACTATAAGATTTATGTGGTTTTGGAGGTCTAGGTTGGTGGAAGAAGATGAAGAACATCATCTTGCTTAGTGAGAGAAAGTAGAGAGAGGGAGGAGAAAACAAGGTTTTATTAAGATAAGAACAAAAGAATACAATGACCAAATGCTTCACCTCACCCCTCATGGAGAGTCATGAGGGGTATATATAGGCCCTATCTTTGCCACTTACACGATACTAGTCCCTAAGGGCAAAGTATACTACGCATCTAGTCCATTTCACGTAAGTGACGTTATCTTTAGAAAAAGCGAGGCTAACATAAAGTCAAGATCGAAGCCACTCAAGTTGCTGAAATTGTGCCGAACAGCGTCCCAATCAAAGGGCGACGCCGTCCCTGTATACCAATTAAAATCTCTGACGGCTCAGTAGACTTTTTGCTAAAATACACCTGACGGTGTCAGGCTTTAAAGAGGAAGGGCGTCACGAAGACTTTTCATCTCAGACGGCCTAGATCCAGAATTAAACGATGTCCATGCTGAAGCCCGACGGCGTCACAACTACAACGTGATGCCGTCCCAACAATTATTTGGCCAAGACAAAAACCCTAATGACGGTGATCTGAAGGCGTCCCACCTATAAGGCGACGTCGTCGCAAGTTTAAAATTATATATAGAAATCGAATTTTCAGAATTTAAGGAGGTAGACTTGTGGAGTAAAACCCCTAAACGTTTGTAGTCCGACTTGGACAGTATATTAAGGTTCTCATACCCTATTTTACATCAAGATAAGTGTTTTACTTCATTGATTTCATTATGTCTTCCATTGAATGTGTGTATGCTTGCGTTTTTAACATGTCCGACTAAATTTCTTGTGTGTTTGCTTAGATCTATGAAACATAGTTATTAATTATTGGTTGGTTGTCTCTTATCTTAATTGTAGTTGGCTTAGGAGTGCAATTAGACAATCGTTGTGTTTAAATGGTTGAGTAATATTTGTGAACCTTAGTTTATGAATCACTTAGCGAATTTATAGTCTAAACATCCAAAGATAACCCTTAAAGTTAGTTTATGAATCATAGAGAATTTTATAGGCAATAACCTTAAGGTAGTCTCAAAGAGTTAGGGAAAAAGGCACACCCTACGACCTTAAAAAACACAACGCGTTAAGAATAAGGATGTGACAATTCAACCACCAATAAAAGATAACTAGGGAGTAATAGTATCTAGGTAAGCACATTTTTAATCATCATACGAGCACACATCAAAAAGACATAGACTACCCATAGTTTAGATAATTAGATAGTAGAAGTAATCGGTAGAAGTACCACCCCCCAAATCCAAACCCCGAGATTTTACCCTTAGCTTTCTAAAAAATATAAAAAGATAAAAAAAGAATCTTCCTCAACCTCAACCTTAGCATAGTACACTTCTTACTAGCATTCCTATTCCCCTAGATAACGATATAAATCCCCGAGGCTTACCCAATACTACACTACAACGATTAGGTTCACTGCCTAGGGTGTTGAAAAACTTGCTCGACGAAAAGGAAGTTCCTTTGACCCCGAACGCGCCTTGTACGCGCATCAGTCATGGTGATGCCTTTTGAGTTTCTTAAGAACTCAACACCTAAGTAATAATTAATAGGACCAAGATCTTTGATACTGAAGACTTGATGAAGTTGATCTTTGATATCTGTGAGAGATCAGAGTTGTTTCCAACTAGTAGTAGTCATCCACATAGAGAATTAAAGTGTTTGCACCTTGTAGTGTGTGAAAAGGGAAGAGTTTTCATGTCTTTGAGTGAAACCAACTATGAGCAGAAAAGAGGTGAGCTTGATGAACCATTGTTTGTTAGCTTGATTCAAACCATAGAAAGACTTCTTTAGTTTGCAGATTGTGTTGGGTGGAAGGAGTCTTTTGTAGCCACTTAGAACGGCCATGCAGACTTCTTCATTTAGATCACCATAGAGAAAGGCATTGTTGATATAAAGTTGGTGTACAAACCAATTGTTAATAGAAGAGACAACTAGTAAGGTCTTTACTATCACTATCTTTGCAATTGGTGCAAAGGTCTCAGTATAGTCTATCTCCTCTTTCTGATAGAATCATTTGGCTACCAACCTGGCTTTGTATCTCTCAACAGAACCATCAACATTGTATTTAATTCTAAAGACCCATTTACAACCTATAGCATGCTTAAATGGTAGGAGAGTGGTAAGTTCTCAAGTGTGATTTGACTCTAGTGCACAAATTTCTTTGTTCATAGCTTCAATCCACATATGATGCTTAGATGTTGGAGTATAAGATATTAGTTCAATTTCATGTTTTATGGAATTAATTAGGTGTAAAACTTGTGGACTGTGAATGTTTTTGTAGTTAATGAAGTGATAAGTGTGGTGTTTGGATAGTATGGAGTTGATGGCAGATGGTTTATAGTGGTGAAAATCTTTCGGTTTTATGGGAATGGCTTTTGTTTTTTGATATTTTCTTTGTGATGGAGGTGGTGGTGAAGGAGTGGTGGTTTTTGTTGTGTCTGGTGATGGTGAAGTGATATCGGAAAGGTTCGGTGTGTTAGTTGATGAGGTTTGAGAGGTAGGAGAGTTATCAGAATATGAAGGAGATGATGGAGTGTTTGTTGTGGAAATAGATATGGTGGTGTTTGGTGATTGATTAGTGGAGGTTTCTGGTGTGGTGGATGATGTTGTGGAGTTGTTATGTGTTGCGGAGTTATTAGTAGAGATGTCTGTGTGACGGATGGTGATGGGTGGAAGGTTGTGTTAGAGGTGAAGGTGTCTGGTTGTGGTGTGGAGTATGGTGTGGAAGTGTGAAAAGGGAAGATATGCTCATGAAATATAACATGTGTACTCACAAATATCTTTTTGGTGTCTTCGGCTAGCAATAGGTAACCTTTTTTGTGTTGTGGGTAGCCAAGAAGAATGGACGGGATTGCTCTTTTGTCAAATTTTTTTGGTGTGTGGACAAAGGTGTAAGCTTGGCATCCAATGACTTTGAGGTAGTCAATGTCTGGTGGTGTGTGATAGATGATTTCATAAGGTGATTTGTTGTTTGAGGTTTTAGATGCCAGTCTGTTAATTAGGTAAGTGGCTACTATAAGGCGACATCCCCAAAGATGGATAGGATATTTGGCTTGGAAATGAATGGATTTGGTAACTTCTAAGAGATGTTTGCATTTTCTTTTTGTCCTATCATTTTGTTTGGGAGTGTTTGGACAAGAGATTTGATGAACTATGCCTTTGTCTTGTAGAAAAGTGGTAAGTGAAGTGTTGGTAAACTCTGTGCCATTGTCACTTGTGAGGGTTTTAATTTTTGTTTTGAATTGTGTGTAACATAATGGTGTGAGGGTTTTAAAAATGTCCATGTAGTCTGATGAGTGTCTAAATACTCATCATTTTTGTACCATCTAGACTGCAAAAACATCTGAAAACACTCAGAAATGCATCAAAATGATGAAAATATCACAAACAAGTGTTTTATGTGTTCTAAATGCAAAAATACCAAAATCTGGTGAAAAACATATCAAGTTTGCATAATTGGCAGTTTTAGTCCCCCAAGTTTCAAAAGTTGTCAAAACTAGTCCCTGGTAATTCAAAAACTTGTAAAATGTCATTTAAGGTCCATGGGATTCAAAAGTTGTCAAAATAAACCCTTTAAAGTTTAAAATTTACAAAATGACAACTTTAGTCCCTAAAGTTTAAAAATTGTCAAATATAGTCCTTGGTTAATTTAAAAAGTGAAATTTATCAAAAATAAACCTTGTACTATTCATAAATGACAAAATTGGTCCTTATAGTGAACTTTTGGAAAATTACATGTTTGGTCCCTGGAGTTTGAAAATTGTCAAAAATGGTCCTTGGACATTTAATAAATGGAATTTTATGCAATTGGTCCTTGTACTATTCAAGATTTACAGGTTTAGTCCTTGTGATAAGATTGGAAAAGTTTCAATATCAGCCCCTTCAACTTTGGCAGAATTACAGTTTTGGTCCTTGTGTTAAAATAACTACAAACCAAACGGACCTATATATTATCCCTAAACCCAACTCAGGCCCAAATCCAATAAACCAAACCCGGCCCAAAAATTTAAATTTAGAAAAACCGCGCTCTTTGTAGCAGCTCTCCCATTGTTTAAGCCAAAACCAGTGGTTTTCACCACTTGTTTTCCACCTCACCATCTCCACCTGTTACCAACTCCCCTTCCACCTCCACATCCATCCAAGTCCCATTAATGAGATAAACCTGCTCAAGAAATTTTTGGCGCCAAAAGTGCCATTTGTCGAATTTGATGATCTGGATTAAATCAACGGTTGGATTGAAGTGGGAAATACTCAGAGGTGTCGACATAGATGAAAAGATCTTTATATAACAAGTGGGAAGCTATGTGAAGAAATATCTAGTGTAATTTAGTTTTAGCTTATGTCGTTTTCAAGTTTTTAAGTTTTCCAGTGTATTTCAAATCTTTCAAGTACTTTGTAATCATATTTCATTGTATTTTAAACCTCTTCTCAGTTGCAATTTCAGTGTTAAGTCTTATTTCAAGTTTGTGCAATTTTCACATTCAAAAATCTCAATAGGTACAAATGTTATTTGTGGTTGTTATTCTAAGCTCAATAAGCTTATATAAGCTCTTAGAAGCTTGTTTAAGCTATTAAAAACATTTATAACTAAGTTTAGACTTAAAATTCAAAAATACAAAAAATCACTAAAAAATTAGTCAAAAATAAAAAAGCAAGGGAAATGAAGAACAAAGCTGAAGCATGGTGATATTTGGATTGCTTATGGTTTAGAGCTTCTTGGGAAGCAATAGGGTGTGATTATCAGTTCTCAATTCTCAATTTTGAGCATTAAAGCAATTTGTAAGCTCAATCCTTTAATTTGGCATTTTATGTTCCAATCGCTTATCATTGTGATTTATATGCTTATTTAGTGTATCTTAGTAACATTATTGCTTTTATTTGCTAGCTTGTTCATTAATTTTCATAGTTGCTTAGTTTTTATTTTACCACTGTCAAGTTTGCATAGTAAGCAATCTATAGTTTTGTTTTATTGTTGGTATTTAGGAGCTCAAATCAGCCTTTTATGCCAATAAATGTATGTATGAATCAGTTTTTCATCTTAAATCATTGTTAAGCCTTGATAAGCTTTACAACAGTTTGCTTAAAGGGGTGTTTGGTTTTGTTTGTTCTACTGAACTAGAGGTTGTTTAAATCTGTGTTCTTGTTTATTGCATGTTACATTAGTTCTAAATAACTCAGTTCAACATTAAAAACCAGTGGTCACTTGTGGTAAAGTCAAAATAGCTTCTAAATCTAATTTGTCAGTTCACTGTTAAGAGTTTGGAATGCAAATCTCATCAAAGTTGCTTACAACTTAGTAATCTAGCTTAAATCAGTCTTATTATAGCTTAATACAACTTATTCAGCTCATAGGATCAATTAAAATCTCATAAAAGTCAACTTAGTTCATAATTTTAAAAGTCAAAATTTTCTAAATGCAGTTTTTGAATAAACTTTAGAATTTAAGTGTGTGTTATTTACTAAGATTTAGCCTTTAAGCTTTTGGTATATCAATATTTAGTTGCTTAACTAAATTAGAAAAATACTAGCTTGTATCTTCCTAGCTTATTAACTGCTTATTCTTAGCTTCTTTTTGACCCCTTCTCGAAATCATGCTCTGTGCATATGTTGCACCACCACCACAGTGGCCATCACCACCACTTTGGTGGGTCCCACAGGCCACATTAGTGGACCCCAGTGGTGGTTCTTGGTTCCATAGCAATCACCACCCAGCTGACTATCTATTTCAGTCAAGCTTTTGAGCTTAAGCTCTGTGGACCCCACTCCTAGATCAGTTATAATATTGTCCCATTTTCTGAATTAAACTAGTTTATGCTTTGCTTAAATTCTTGGCTTAAACTGCTTTTCAGAGGTTTAGGATGGTTGGAATAGGTTAGTATTAAGTAATTATAGCATAACCTAGCTTCTGTGATTATTTGGTGTCCATTTGTGGCTTTTGGCTTATTTTAAAGTGCTTATTTATAAGCAGTTCCACTGCAGCCTCATTTTTTCACACATAAGCATATGTTTTTATATTTTTCATAGATTAAGAATAATATTTTAGTATTTTCCTGAATTTTTCATATTTTTCTAGCACTGTTTGCTATTTTTCTTTATTTTAAATAGTTTTTAAGTCTTTTTAAATAGCTTTTAATACAAATAAATCAGAAAAAGATTAAAAAAATATGTTTTCAATTTTCCTAGATTAAGATAAATATAAAAAGCCAAAAAAATATTTTTCCATAATTTTCTTAGTTTAAATAATATTTTCTAGCATTTTAATTAGTTTTAAATAGTATTAAATTAATAATAAATACATAAAAAGTCTAAAAAATATATTTTCAGTTTTAAAATAAGTTTTATCATATTTTAGATTTTTCTAAGTTATAATTTCATTTTTATAGGTTAATTTTGTATTTTCTTATATTTTAGTGCATTTTAAATACTTAATAAATAGTTTTTAATTAATAATAATTAAATAAATAGTTTTAAAAATAATTTTCTTTTTCTAATAATTTTCTTTTATTATTAGGATTGTAAAAATATCATTTTCATATTTGTAGGTATTTTATTTCTTAAAACTCACGTTTTATTTTGTACGTTTACGTAATTTTATTTAAACGTACATTTTAGGTTTTAAACGTTCATCATTTTAAAAATAGTGATAGCGTTTATTTAATATATTTTATCTTTTTAATTTCCTTTAATTTGCATTTAAGCCCCTGTAATTTACAAAACTTTTCTTTAGGTATAAATATTTCAAAATCCTTACTGATCACTATCCTTAGTGATTATTCGACATCTGTCTGTGTTAAACACCAATTCATCCTCCTTGGGACTTAATGACCCAGGAATCCCCTATATTCCTCTGATCTAAATTGCATTTGGTTTCTGAGCAGTTTTAAGTTTATTACGGTCAGCCATTCACAAGTGGCTAGCTTGAGTGATTAAACTTGACGGTTCGGGACCAATCAAATTTTGGCGCCGCTGCCGGGGAGGTCTGGCGTGTTTTAAGCATTTCCGGATCCATTCTTGCACATATTTTTGTAAACAATTTTTTAAAAATCAAAAAGTTCATTAACACTTTTCCTAAAGTGTTAACAACACCAAAAATATTTTCATTCTTTGTTTTTACAAAGTGTTTATCCAAAAATCCAAAAATATTCATCTTTACCCTCTTACCCTTTTTGATTCTTTATCCTTTTACCCTCTATCCATTTGATTCTAACTTCTTCTATTCTCATGGAATCTCTCGACTACGACGAATTATGGAACGAAGTTGAAAAACTTCATACTTTACCACAAATGTCAAGAATTCGTGTTGTTCGTGATGATCCATTAATTCTGCGTAGGGAAATGGAACGAGAAACCGGGGTGACAAAGGACCATGTACTTTCCTCTGATAATGGAGGTGCTAAATACGTCCAACCTACGGTTATCCAAAGATCTAAACCCTCGATTGCTCCTAAGCCGTCTAAAATTGATCCTACACTTTCACGATTTACGGTTAAAAGCAAACATGCAGAATTTAGACCGGTGACTAGCAAGAATGACTTGCCTAATCTTCACGTTTCTCAAGAACCAGAACCGGAGGCCATAACGGAAGTGGTGGAAATTGCTAGCTCTCAGAGCACACCACTTGTCCCACCTCCGGATTTTTCAAAATGTTCTTCGAGTCTTAATAGTCATTCGGATCACCATGTTGGTTTTGTTGATTCTTTGAATAAACCGATTCCTTCTCATAACTCTCAAATAGAATCGTTTATTCCTTGTATCGGTTGTGGTGAGCCTCTTTTTGGTTCACCATGTCGCTGGTGTACGTGTGTACAGTGTGGTAATGATATTCGGAACGGGAGTTGTTTGTTTTGTGGTTCGAGGAATTCATTTCATTATGATCCTAATCCAACTCATTTAACCCCTCAAATTTTTCCAATTACCCACCACAGCCCGACTTATCTTCATATAATCAACATAACTGCTGTGAATTTTGTGGAGGTCCTCACCAAGGATTTGAATGTCAATCCGGAAACACGATTGTATATGAACAGTTTTCCGGTGATGCTCAGAACTTTGGTTATGACCAATATCCATTTGATTCACCAATCCAGCTCAACAGCTTGTACTGTTGTGAATATTGTGGAGGTCCCCATTTCAGCTCTGATTGTCAAACAGGGAATCCATTTCCTTGTAACAATTACGACTATCCATATCACGACCAACCTCCACAGTGCCAAATGACTCAAACTCCTCAACAAATCCAACAAGACACTTATCTAGAGCTTCGGAGTCAAGTGAAAAGAACTGAGGAGTTGAGTAAAACAGCATTTCTTAATGTTCCCAGTTTTTCTTGTGTATATTGTGGGGGTCCTCATGATGATTATCAATGTCAACCTTCCGGTTTTGACAAATCTCCACTCCCACAATGTCCCGTCATTAAAAATTCACATGAGAAATCCATGGAAGAATTGTTAGCTGAAGAGCAGGCTGCTAAAATAAATTCCCAAATTGCCTTTGAAAAATCTGTTAGGGAATCAATTGCAAAAGAAAAAGCAGCCAGATCTAGCTCTCAATTTCGTTTTATTCCTGATGACAGTGATGATGAGGATGCACTTGGTATCCTACAATTTTATAAAGATTCATCAAGTTCATCAGTGGATATTCCAGCAGTTGAGATTCATTCTCAAGCAACTGCTATCACACCCGAAGCTCCCACTCACTCTCTAAACATGGGGGATGAGCATCTTGACACTATTCCTGAAAAGGAATCGGACGAATTCCTAAAGTCTAGTGTTGAGAACCTTGTCCCAATCCCGAGAGAGTCACAGGGAATTCTTGATCATGTGTGTGATATCCCTCCTCCTCTTGTCTTCCAAAATGATCATATTGAGATGTTCTCTGATTCTGATGAGGACTATTCTTTATCTTGTGGAGACATAAGTTATGTAGGGGAATTACCTTCTAGCTGTTAGCTTAGGAGAAGAGAATGATGAAGAAATAATCCAAGACGAAGCTCTTCGTCTTACATTATTGAATGTTAATCTTCTCATTTCTAGAATCGAGGCTTTTAATGAAAAGCCTACTTCATATCCTATCCACTTTGAGGATAGTGAACTTTTGTTCAATGATTCTATTCCCGAATTGCAAACGTTCCATTTTGATCATATGGGAGAGAAGATTAGTGGTATTACTACTTCTCATTCTCATAATTCTCTCCCGATTATGAATCATTCACTTTTGAGGAGTTCCCTAGTGAACTCACTCAAATCAATCCTGAATATGAATCATTCGCCTTTGAGGAGTTCTCCTGTGAACTCACTCATATCATATCTCTACCGGAGTATGATAACTTCTACTTTGATCTAGACACACCCGGGATATGTCTAGACCAATTGAGCTTAAAAGATGAAATTCATGCTATCATGAATTCTCCTTCTGATGATGATGAGTTAGTCATGATGTTTATCATGACTTTCTTTCTCTTCTTCACTTAGCCCGTAGCTTCTCCTGTTCTTCACTCCTTCGGGAATGAAGACATTATTTTTGACCCCGGCATTTTCATTTATCATTTGTGAGCCGGTTCTATGTATATCTCATCGGTGTGGAACTTTCACGTACTTCAATGTTTATACAAACATCTTGAATGAAAGTCCGATGGAGATTGTCTCTTCCACTTACTTCCCCATGAACAAATTAATTCAGGGTCGAGTCAAGCTAGTGACTCGGGAATCAAAAACATTAGCAAGCACCACATGGGTTTTCACCCGTGTGTACCACCCTAGTGTGGGGGAGATACCCCACATGTTGTATATAGATCTTAAAAATAAATGAAAATTGTAAATATTAAAAAAGAGAATAATTGTTGTGTTTCTACACTTAGCTAGTAATGTTATCTTTTTACGTTCTAAGTTTCGGCATAACAGCCGGTACTTTGAATATTGAGGACAATATTCATTTCTAAGTGTGGGGGGGAAATTCTGGCGAATTTGATCATAAATGTAACCTTTTAGTCCCTTTTTCCCCAAAATGGCCAAATTTTAAAATTTTTATTTAGTGGAAGTACTATGTACTAAACACAACAAATGGTAATCAGTCCACCATGTCTAACCCACATAAGGACTGGCTAATCCAGGAGCAAACGGCTCTTGGTAAAGATATCTCAAATCCGTTTATGGCTTGCAATTTGCCCAAAATTGTATGGTGTTCAGCTCACCATATCTTTAATTAGTGAAAAGTTGGCTAGCCCGTAAGTTTATGGCTTGTGGTAAAGGCAATGGAAAAACCATAATTGGTAATCGACTCACCAAAGATAATATTGATAATTTATCTAAGAGTTGGCTAGTCCAGAGCAAACGGCTTCTGGTAAAGACAAATCAAATCCGTTTACAACTGGTGATTTGCTCAAAATCATTTGGTTATCATTGTACCAAGGTTCTTACTTGAACTGAAACAATTGGCTACTCCCGAAGTAATGGCTTTTGGTAAAGAGATAAAATCCATTAACTTTTCATAAAACATTGCTAGGACTAGCAATATCTTAGTGTGGGGGATTGATGAGTGTCTAAATACTCATCATTTTTGTACCATCTAGACCGCAAAAACATCTGAAAACACTCAGAAATGCATCAAAATGATGAAAATATCACAAACAAGTGTTTTATGTGTTCTAAATGCAAAAATACCAAAATCTGGTGAAAAACATATCAAGTTTGCATAATTGGCAGTTTTAGTCCCCCAAGTTTCAAAAGTTGTCAAAACTAGTCCCTGGTAATTCAAAAACTTGTAAAATGTCATTTAAGGTCCATGGGATTCAAAAGTTGTCAAAATAAACCCTTTAAAGTTTAAAATTTACAAAATGACAACTTTAGTCCCTAAAGTTTAAAAATTGTCAAATATAGTCCTTGGTTAATTTAAAAAGTGAAATTTATCAAAAATAAACCTTGTACTATTCATAAATGACAAAATTGGTCCTTATAGTGAACTTTTGGAAAATTACATGTTTGGTCCCTGGAGTTTGAAAATTGTCAAAAATGGTCCTTGGACATTTAATAAATGGAATTTTATGCAATTGGTCCTTGTACTATTCAAGATTTACAGGTTTAGTCCTTGTGATAAGATTGGAAAAGTTTCAATATCAGCCCCTTCAACTTTGGCAGAATTACAGTTTTGGTCCTTGTGTTAAAATAACTACAAACCAAACGGACCTATATATTATCCCTAAACCCAACTCAGGCCCAAATCCAATAAACCAAACCCGGCCCAAAAATTTAAATTTAGAAAAACCGCGCTACTGTAGCACTGTCTCTCCCACGCCTGTTTAAGCCAAAACCAGTGGTTTTCACCACTTGTTTTTCACTCCACCTCACCATCTCCACCTGTTACCAACTCCCCTTCCACCTCCACATCCATCCAAGTCCCATTAATGAGATAAACCTGCTCAAGAAATTTTTGGCGCCAAAAGTGCCATTTGTCGAATTTGATGATCTGGATTAAATCAACGGTTGGATTGAAGTGGGAAATACTCAGAGGTGTCGACATAGATGAAAAGATCTTTATATAACAAGTGGGAAGCTATGTGAAAAAATATCTAGTGTAATTTAGTTTTAGCTTATGTCGTTTTCAAGTTTTTAAGTTTTCCAGTGTATTTCAAATCTTTCAAGTACTTTGTAATCATATTTCATTGTATTTTAAACCTCTTCTCAGTTGCAATTTCAGTGTTAAGTCTTATTTCAAGTTTGTGCAATTTTCACATTCAAAAATCTCAATAGGTACAAATGTTATTTGTGGTTGTTATTCTAAGCTCAATAAGCTTATATAAGCTCTTAGAAGCTTGTTTAAGCTATTAAAAACATTTATAACTAAGTTTAGACTTAAAATTCAAAAATACAAAAAATCACTAAAAAATTAGTCAAAAATAAAAAAGCAAGGGAAATGAAGAACAAAGCTGAAGCATGGTGATATTTGGATTGCTTATGGTTTAGAGCTTCTTGGGAAGCAATAGGGTGTGATTATCAGTTCTCAATTCTCAATTTTGAGCATTAAAGCAATTTGTAAGCTTAATCCTTAAATTTGTCATTTTACTGTTCCACTGCTTATAACTGCTTATCATTGTGATTTATATGCTTATTTAGTGTATCTTAGTAACATTATTGCTTTTATTTGCTAGCTTGTTCATTAATTTTCATAGTTGCTTAGTTTTTATTTTACCACTGTCAAGTTTGCATAGTAAGCAATCTATAGTTTTTGTTTTTATTGTTGGTATTTAGGAGCTCAAATCAGCCTTTTATGTCAATAAATGTATGTATGAATCAGTTTTTCATCTTAAATCATTGTTAAGCCTTGATAAGCTTTACAACAGTTTGCTTAAAGGGGTGTTTGGTTTTGTTTGTTCTCTTGAACTAGAGGTTGTTTAAATCTGTGTTCTTGTTTATTGCATGTTACATTAGTTCTAAATAACTCAGTTCAACATTAAAAACCAGTGGTCACTTGTGGTAAAGTCAAAATAGCTTCTAAATCTAATTTGTCAGTTCACTGTTAAGAGTTTGGAATGCAAATCTCATCAAAGTTGCTTACAACTTAGTAATCTAGCTTAAATCAGTCTTATTATAGCTTAATACAACTTATTCAGCTCATAGGATCAATTAAAATCTCATAAAAGTCAACTTAGTTCATAATTTTAAAAGTCAAAATTTTCTAAATGCAGTTTTTGAATAAACTTTAGAATTTAAGTGTGTGTTATTTACTAAGATTTAGCCTTTAAGCTTTTGGGATATCAATATTTAGTTGCTTAACTAAATTAGAAAAATACTAGCTTGTATCTTCCTAGCTTATTAACTGCTTATTCTTAGCTTCTTTTTGACCCCTTCTCTGAAATCATGCTCTGTGCATATGTTGCACCACCACCACAGTGGCCATCACCACCACTTTGGTGGGTCCCACAGGCCACATCAGTGGACCCCAGTGGTGGTTCTTGGTTCCATAGCAATCACCACCCAGCTGACTATCTATTTCAGTCAAGCTTTTGAGCTTAAGCTCTGTGGACCCCACTCCTAGATCAGTTATAATATTGTCCCATTTTCTGAATTAAACTAGTTTATGCTTTGCTTAAATTCTTGGCTTAAAATGCTTTTCAGAGGTTTAGGATGGTTGGAATAGGTTAGTATTAAGTAATTATAGCATAACCTAGCTTCTGTGATTATTTGGTGTCCATTTGTGGCTTTTGGCTTATTTTAAAGTGCTTATTTATAAGCAGTTCCACTGCAGCCTCATTTTTTCACACATAAGCATATGTTTTTATATTTTTCATAGATTAAGAATAATATTTTAGTATTTTCCTGAATTTTTCATATTTTTCTAGCACTGTTTGCTATTTTTCTTTATTTTAAATAGTTTTTAAGTCTTTTTAAATAGCTTTTAATACAAATAAATCAGAAAAAGATTAAAAAAATATGTTTTCAATTTTCCTAGATTAAGATAAATATAAAAAACCAAAAAAATATTTTTCCATAATTTTCTTAGTTTAAATAATATTTTCTAGCATTTTAATTAGTTTTAAATAGTATTAAATTAATAATAAATACATAAAAAGTCTAAAAAATATATTTTCAGTTTTAAAATAAGTTTTATCATATTTTAGATTTTTCTAAGTTATAATTTCATTTTTCTAGGTTAATTTTGTATTTTCTTATATTTTAGTGCATTTTAAATACTTAATAAATAGTTTTTAATTAATAATAATTAAATAAATAGTTTTAAAAATAATTTTCTTTTTCTAATAATTTTCTTTTATTATTAGGATTGTAAAAATATCATTTTCATATTTGTAGGTATTTTATTTCTTAAAACTCACGTTTTATTTTGTACGTTTACGTAATTTTATTTAAACGTACATTTTAGGTTTTAAACGTTCATCATTTTAAAATTAGTGATAGCGTTTATTTAATGTATTTTATCTTTTTAATTTCCTTTAATTTGCATTTAAGCCCCTGTAATTTACAAAACTTTTCTTTAGGTATAAATATTTCAAAATCCTTACTGATCACTATCCTTAGTGATTATTCGACATCTGTCTGTGTTAAACACCAATTCATCCTCCGTGGGACTTAACGACCCAGGAATCCCCTATATTCCTCTGATCTAAATTGCATTTGGTTTCTGAGCAGTTTTAAGTTTATTACGGTCAGCCATTCACAAGTGGCTAGCTTGAGTGATTAAACTTGACGGTTCGGGACCAATCATAGTCCTAGAACAGTCATTAACTATGGTGAGAAAATACTTGTAGTTGTTCAACGCAATGTATCTATATGGTCCCAATGTATCAGCATGCATTAGATCAAATAAACCATGAGCATATGCGGTACTAGAAGGAAAATGTTTGATTACATGAGTTGAAGGGTGGCCTAATCTAGCATGCCACACATGTAAGTTGCTAGAATAAGACATGACAGTATTAGGAAATGATTGAGACAATGTATTTAAGGGTGGTGTTTGGCTACTCTCTAGTTTGATGATGTAAAGTCCATCTGTAACAACTGGAAATTTTATGTTAACTTTTACAATTAAACTTGTACATTTTTGTAAGAACCCGAAAAATTTCCATACCGGTTTTCGTGGCTACATTTTTCTTTCGTTTCGAACTTTAAACACGACAAGTTACGAGATATTTTTTTTCTTTTTCACCTCGACCTCGATAATAAAAACTATATAAAATAAATATATATTAAACTTTTATACTTTTATATTTCAACGGGCCTCTAAGCCCAAACCTGATCCACTCCACTTTAATCATCCTTGGGCTCGTTCACTCAACCCTACCCAACAAAATCCATTTATTTCCTTGGGCCTAGCTCACCCGTTTACACCTTAAGCCCAACACGCCCTTAACTAATTTTGTAACTCAAATTTTAATACTATGTTTTCTGTGTTTCTGTAAACGAGGCACCCTCTACTAATATTTCTAGTTGTCAATTTGGTGATAAAACCGGTATTTATAATTTATTGTAGTTTCAGGAAACATGTTAATATTATAACTATCTTGTCACCAACTAAATTAATATTTATCGTTTTGATATCATGGTTTTTGGGACATTTAATTATTTTTATGATAATTTAGTCACCTAACTTGGTGACTCATTGAATAATGTATGATCACTTGGTTACAAGTGAGGTCACGAAAACTATTTTTTTAATCCTTATTTGGTACACGAATTGAGCACATACACCAGATTCTTTATACATTTCCTACTCTATTCTTGCGTATGAAACTGACCAAAGAAATGCAAAACCACAAGAAACAAACAACATTTGATTTTCCCACATGTTCAAATGACAAAACACAACGCGTGACTCCCTTCTTCTTGCGTACAAAACCGGAACATGTAGTACATAAATCATTTACCTACTAGCAAAAGCTACATAATATTATAATCCCTAAACCACCTTTGACCTCTCTTTGACTTTATTAACCAATGAAAAACGTGTTCCCCCACTCCTAAACTTGACATGACTATTCTAACAACATGTATTGTTGATGGCTGTTGCATGCACGCTTGATCCAAACTACACCCTTAATAATAATTTTGTAACACAAGTAAGATTTATATGTGTTCTATGTTTCTGTAGCTGTAGCGAGCTCAAAGCAAAAACAAAAACAAATATTACATTAGGTCTAAGTATATCATGCATGTGTAAGAGCAAACCAAGGAGACACAAATTCATTTTCTTTTCTTCTTCCTTGCTGCTACTCGACAGTCAAGACAAGAGACATTTTTTTTTATTTTCTTCCTACATTGCATGTGAAGATTATCAACCATCAACCCTAGTACTAATCTGTGTAATAAACAAATACTCTAGATACTCTATACCCCCCCCCTTTGACTACAAAGACCTTTGTGTAATATATTTGTCATACTCCTTGTGATTTGATTAGACCAAAATCGTGCCTCAAGCATGATCTCATTCTTATAACTTTCTTGGAACTATAATGGAACACAAATAAAAATTAAGAGAGCCACACTTGTTTCCTTCTATAAAAAGGTGACATGTAAACTTATAATAAACCCATCAAGCTCACTTCAAAAGCAAAGCTCAATACTCACACAAAAATGGTCACTGTGGAACAAGCGAGGGAAAAACGCGAAAGAACTTGGTCATTTTGTTTGGTATAAGGGTCGAGGAATTTGCATGATCACATTCACATTTACTTAGACTCTGGTCACCACCCTTTGGGTGTCGTAAGTTTCTCGCTTCCATTTCATTCTTATCGTTTTAACTTTCATATCACACGTATATATATATACATATATACATATATATATATATATATATATATATATATATATATATATATATATATACATATATATATATATATACATATATATATATATATATATATATATATATATATATATATATATATATATATATATATATATATATATATATATATGTTATATGCACAAATGGATCGACTATATGAAAAGTTTATATGATAAACCATAAAACACGATAACCAAAGAACAAACATTTTACATATATTAATAAGCTCGTAAGCTCATAATAAGCTAATAGTAAGCTTTTATAAAAGCAAAACAATCTATAGAAGTCGAAATGTATTTATGGACTAAGTTTGCAAAACATTTGGCTTTCGGGTTAAAAATGTAAGGTTTTAGAAAGTGAGAGGTTGATTTTATACGTAAAAGTGCTTGCATGGAAAGTACAGGGTAGATTTCATAAGATTTTGAAAGATAAAAGTTAAGTTTGTACATATTACGCATGCATGGTAAAGTTTGCTTTAAAATGAAATAGAAGTTTTAGTGTTGAAAATATAAACTTTGAAACTTGGGGGCTAAAAGTGTAAAATTTGACTTTTTGTTAGGAATTAGAAATTCCATAGTGAAACGTCGGTCACTCCAAATATAATCTAGCATAAGTTAGCTGGTAGACATATCGTTATTTACGTGTTTATTAGTTAGTTATTAGCTTAGTTTAGCTTAGTGTAACACCGTGGAGGAAGGACGGGTCTTTACCCACTGTATGCCTGATCCACAGTCCAACAGGAGGACGTAGTGTCTGTAACTATAAATACCCCTTCAATCCTTGGAAGGGGTGGAGCTTCTTAATCTAACCTTGCATTTTCTTGTTTTATCTCTCTCTCTCTAGAACTCTGTCTCTACTCTCTTCATCTCTCTAAACATGGCACTCTTGTTTCATCATAATCCTAGACCACCCAAATCATCAAACAACATAATATGTATGATCCTACAATTGGTATCAGAGCCAAGGCTTTGTTGTTTGTATTGATTTATGTGGTCCGATTCACAGTTTTGGTGCGGCTTTTGATGTGTTCTTGCATGCGGTTTAGGCGGTTTTTTTTGTTGTAGTTTGATGTGGTTATGCTGTTGATGAATCTGGTTTTAAGTAGTGTTAACTGTTTAAGATGTTTGTTGGTTTTGAGTTTGATGTGGTCAATCAGTTTTTTAACAATTTTTATAACAGTTTTAACAAATTAAGTTTTTATAAAAGTTTCTGAAAACTATTGGTATGGTCTTATAATCTTTATGAGTAAACTGTTTCTGTTAACAGATGTGTGGTCATAATAATTTCTATCATCATTGGTAAAAAATCTGGGTTCAAACATGAATAGTCTTCACAGCGTTTTGCCACATTTCTTCGCTGCGGTTTGATGTAAGAGAAAACCAGATCCGGTTATTTTGGAAGGTACAGGTTGCTGTTTGTCTCCAGTGTGATTTGAAGATCATGCGTTTTGTGATAACACTGCGACTTGATAAAACAGACTATGCATTTTGATAAAAGGCTGATTGCATTTTGACTCTGTTTACTGCGTTTTGTCACCAAAACTAATGCGTTTTGACTCAAAAGTTAGATTTGATAATAATGTGGTTTGTCAAAATGTGTTGCATTTTGACCCTATAACTCTGCGTTTTGACCCAACACTGGTGTGGTTTGAAAGAATAAGGAGTAGAAGATGAAATTGCACTTTGACCATGACCATATACCAAAGCTTTGTGTGACTTCAGTTTTAATACTACATCATAAGTCACAACTCCCAAGACCAAAAAGCAAACAGACAACTGTGATACACTTGAAGTTACCACTTCCTCTAGCCCACAATATCAAGTTCATCATCCAAATTCAATCTACAACCAAATACCAAGACTCTCGTTGTGGCTTCAGTCTAAACATCATGAGCCAAACTAAAACGAAAAATCAAAATGACGTGACTGATGTTACAACCATCCCCCTCAATATTATACTCACCACAGATTCGAATCTAAGAGAAATCATTCCAAGATCTCAGATTTTGATCTCAGACTTTGACTGTGTTAGTAAATGAAACATGAAGACTACGAGTGTCTACCACACGAGTTACAATCATCATTAATCAAGACACAAATCAACAAATCTGAATTTAACGATCTCAGTCTGTTCTACAATATCACAGGTCTATATAGATCTTGTATGATAGAACTTCAAACATCATAGATCTAAACTTAAAAGATAATAACAAAATGATAAAAGATCTCAGTCTCTTTCTCTAGTGAAGATTCAAAGAACCATCAAGACTTTTGAAGGTCTATCAAATGAGAAAGTAACATCATCGATCAAACTTTTAATGCTAAAGTTTAATTTATATTCGAATTATTTAAAGAATTGAACAAAACAATATGTTTCATTCATTCCTTAATTCGTTCTATAACAAAATAAAAACAATCAATTCATAACCTACCAAAGACCCCATTGTTAGACCTTTAAGCCGACTCCATAGCTCAAGCCATCCTTGTGGCGAGCTCAATGATCGAAGGTACTTTAGTGAATGAATCTATTGATGACTGGTGGTTTATGAAGAAATGAAGGGTTCGATCATTTGATTGACAAAAAGGCATACGGTTTTCTATGTTTCCAGATCTAATTGATAGAATAATTAGGAGATGGGGGCGTGACATCTGATAGTGAGAGTAGGGTTTGTAAAAGGGGGCAGATGAATTGAGTATTTTTAGGGTTTGATATGAGTTTAGTTAAGAGTGTTTTATACCCGTAAAATTAGGGATTAAATCTGTTCTTGGGTGGACCGGGTATAAGATATTTGTTGGACCGGGCTTGGATTTGGATATTGGATATTGGGCTTTCTCACTGATTGGATCGGATATTAAGTCATGGGTAGCATTTTTTACGTTAATACCGGATATTAAATTTGTAGAACTTGCATTGGATATAAGCGTTATATTAAACTTGCATTGGATTAAGGCCGGATATGGGCATGAGTTGGATCCGGTGTACGTTTTGTGTGTTGGACCGGAAACTAAACCACAAATAAATTGATATCTGATGTACGTTTTATATGTATATGGGATGTTAATTAGATCGGGCGTTGCTTTTTTTTGTAGTGGACTGCGTGATAGTTTTATTGGACTTGAGCTAAATTGTATATCCGCAGAGAAACTAAACCAAAGTGATTGAACTTGATTTTATTAGTGGACTGCGGGTGTTAGTTTTATATCACTGCGTGAATCTAAAGATGAGATTTTATTTGGATAGGATGGACCGGATATTGGGCCGTGCATCATCTGGAGTTGGATCAGATTTGGAGTGGATGTGGTGTTAATGGTTTGATCGGGTATATTGTAGGCCTCTATTGAGAGTAATTTCATTTGATTGGAACAGTTTGGATCGAATATTTGCTTGGGCTTATTACTCGTGATTAATTAATACCATGGTTTTTTCAAAACGTACTACCCGAATTCTATTTTTTGATACAAACTTTTGTTAATATTGGAAATAGAATGGTATTATTGGTATGATAAAGTTTTCACGGGGGACAATATTTCACGGCTCGAATTGTTATTTGAACTAAATTGTCTACGGGGTTGGTTATACGGTATTTCTTATTTGGATTTGAAGTAAGGTTTTCCGGGCTCGTGTACTTATTTCGTCTTCGTTCTTTCTTCCCTTCGCGAAGATGACTTGTTTGGGCATTTATGGAGTGTGATGAAGACTTGGCTATCTAGTTACATTTGTGATTCTTTCTTAACCCACAAAGTAGCTATCACTTTCGGTGTCTCACGCAGTTGAGGATTCGTCAAGAGGTTTTTGTACATTGGGTACACCGTTCTTTTTCACAAGAGTAGTACAAGCTTAAGTAACAAATCTGGAGAATTCTACTTCATGTTCAAGTTTGGTATATCGGTTTTACTTCACCAAGTGGTCACAGCAATAGCCGACAGAATACGTGGATGATATGATGACCAATGTGTTTAATGGGTGAGATGTGATAAGCAATTCTCATGGGATATTCGAAGCTACAGAATGTCAATGATACTTCACAGTCTAAGCAAAATCTGTCAAGAATCTTCTGTGTCATTCATGATTTTTCAATATGCTTGCTTATGACAAGAACTTCTCGTGTAAATGGTCGTACACGTCAATGATGCTTCCGAAAGTTCGAAACCATCATGGGGGAGAAACGTGTACTTTGATGTTATAAGGTCAACCTCCAGGGGGAAGTAGTGTATACTACTTTACTTAGTATGGTTTGTGAAGTATTCTACATGTTGATGATGGAGAATGAACCGTTGAAGAACCGCTGCATGTTCCCCTAAAACAAATATTCACCACCGAAACCAAATTTTTCATAACTATTTCAAGCTGTCATTGTTTACGGTTTAGTCTTGATTTTTTAAAATCCCACGAAAGAATCTATTTCTCGGTTTAAATCATAGACTTGTAAAATCCCATGACAATGGAAACATCCCGGTGAAAGAAAAGTGCATCTCCAGATCTATCTCTCGGTTTATTCTTGGTTTTGTAAAATCCCGTGAAAGAACCTATTTCTCGGTTTAAACCATAGAATTATAAAATTCCGTGATGATGAAACCATCCTGGAGAAAGGGAAAGTGTAATTCAAGATCTTTTTTGATGCTGGTGCTACGTTTTCTAATTCGAAGAAGGGATAAAGGGTGTATTTCATAAATTGGGTGATTGTTTGGATATTCTTCATGGCAGTTTGGGTATTTCAAATTTTTATGGGGTTATGCTCATTTAACCATGGTCGGGATGAAACCATTATCATAGTTCAATTAAAACGTCAAAGAAGGCTAGATTTGAGCATTTAACCAGAAGATGTGACAACGGCGTTAATTCATTATTATTTATTTGAGGTTGAAGTGAAATGTCACGGGCGAGTGTACTTAGTATCTGAAGGTATCAGGGATGGTTGGATGAAGATTCTTCGAGATCCTTGTTCGAGCCTTTAATATTTTCAAAAACGAAGACTTGGAAATCTAGTTATTTTTGGGTGATTTTTCTTTTTCTTTTTACCACTTGGGGGAATTGGTCTCTTACCACCACAAAATAACTATCACTTTAAGGAGTTACGTTGTAGTGCTCAGTGTCACATTTAATTGTGGATTTTCAAGAGGTGATGTACGTCTCATACTTGATGGTTGGTCGGATGAAGAGTATAGAGTACTTAGGGATTCAAAGGGGGGTGAACTCTCGGCACCGTTATTTATTACATGTGTGCAAGTTTAAGTCACGAGTTCGGGTAAATTCACTTCAGGGTCAAATTCATCATATTGGGTTTTTCTCCATCAGCTGTCACGACAAAGAGCCTACTAAATGATAATGGGGTTGATAACAAGTTTGCCAAGAGTGGTTGAAAAGAGAGAGATTATGATGTTTGAACACAAAAGTTCAAGCCTCGTTCCTCAAAGAAAAGAAAAGTGTACGTTTCAGTGCGCTTTATCTTTGGAAGAAGAGAAATCTTCTTATGACGTTTGAACACAACAGTTCAAGCTCGTTATCTAAAGAAAATAAAAGTGTACGCTTCAGTGCGCTTTATCTTCGGAAGAAGAGAAATCTTCTTATTATGACCATTCTCATCAACATGCTTCATGCTTTTTCCATGCGCGCTCAATCATCAAGTGAACTGAACTACCGTTGATAGTTCTCTTATTCCACTTGCTCAATTAAAATGGTGATAGCGACATCATTTGCAACCTTTGAGGGGGAGAAGTGTGAAGAGACTATATTTTAAAGATATTCACTTATTCAGTCAAGGATGGCAACTCCATATGCAATTCTTGAGGGGGAGAAGAAGTGTGAATTTACTGCATGGTTGATCGATATTAGAGAATAAATGGTCATACCAATGATGCTTTAGTCCATTGGTAAGAGCTTTGGGTTTGGGTTAATAGACCCGGTTTCAAACCTCTTCCATGGCACTAAAGATCATTTGGTACCATCCCCCCACCGTAAATTCTCAAATTGACTGGTCAGCGAGGGGCCTATTGGAGAAAATGGCCAGGGTTCAAAGCCCACCTCCTGATAAGTACATTCACTGGGACAGGTGCTCATTGCATGGGGCCGGGTCCTTGGGGTAGGGTCCGGTTGGCATCCTTAGGATGCATGGGACCAGGGTGATCCCACCGATCTTCACCTTTTGGAGAGAATAAATGGTCATACGGCTCGAAACTAATTAAAAGAACCGAGCTTCTTCTTGTCGGGTCATCTTCATCATGTCTTCGATAGAGATGATGGTGTACAGATTAGTTCCACGGGTTCCTTTAAAAGTTCAACACCATCTAGTTCTCTAATGAAGCAAGAATGTTTTCTAAAGGCCACTTCTAGATCTGAGTCACTAAATTGACCAACAGAGAACAGATTATGACCAACAGATTAACGAAGCAAAAGTGTTCTTCTAAGAGCCGTTGGTTGACATCTTCTCACGGACTAATGAGTTTAACGGCAAAGTGCTTCCAGTTGCGGGGCTGATTTCCTTGATGAACATCTTTCTGTTCTTGTTTGATTGGGAGGGATTTGAGTTAAGGGGATTTGCTATCTATAAGTTAACGGGAATGCATTTGGTGAGAAGAAGATGTTAACTTTCTATTCCCCAAACGGAAAATCTAGAAGAAGGTCGAGTCTACAGTCTGTTCTACACTTTTTGCTGCGTGTTAGAAGACTAAAAGACGAGTTGCATTTGATTATCCAAAGACTTCTTCATATTCCTGGCATTGTCAGTTTAGGGGAGAGAACTAATTGGGGGAGATTGAAACGTCAAATTTAATCCCTAATTAGATTTGCTCACATTATTCTTCAGCAAGTTAGTTCTCACAAGACTTCAAATGGTCTTCTCACAAGATTTCTAGTATATGGGCTTTGAATGTGTTGCTGATTCTGAAGTATCAAAACCAGCAAGGGGGAAGGAGACATGCATCTAAACGCGAGTAAACTTGATGAACTTAATACTTCTAAGTGATTGAAGATATCCCGGGAAGACAAATGTCATTACCGCAGAGAATCTCAAGGTTTGACTCATGGCGTTTAGTGTTCTTATTCCAACTATGTGGGGGAAGAGATGGAAGAGTTAGTTTCTGGAGATAAAAGAAGTACACAAGTGTGTGATGATTTCGATGTTATCACAATCATTAGGGGAGAGAGATTGTGTACATTGGGGATGCTCTGCTGTTTCACTTGAGAGCTTAATCAGTGATTCAGAGATATAATCACTTATTCCAGAGTTGACATCCGCATAGATAATCAATGATTCGGCCTGCTACTTCAATGTTATCGGTTATTCTCTCTTTGGGCATTCGGGTACTTCGAGTTCTTGAGCTTCATACACTTTCTTCAGGGGAGAGAAAAGTATACATCGGGGTTATTCTTTGGATATTGGACTTAATATGATACTTCGATGTTATAAGTTTCTCTGTCTTTGGGTATATGTGTATTCGTGTTCGTGAGCTCTATTCTAAGAGACTGACTGCATCAATTCATCTACTTGGGGGAAGTGGTCTCTTGACAACTTTTTGGTATGGATCGCTTCAGACTTCAGTGGAAAAGAAAGGTGAGAAGATTCTATTAAAGTGTGGGATGATATGTTGCTGTTCTACTAGATGATATAACCCCGAACGAAGAATCACGATGATCATTCTTAAAAGGAGTAGCAAGATCGATGATAATGGTGTGATTCTTTGTACAACTGGCTAAGGCAAGCTTGAAATAGAGCTTCGAATCTGGTCAATAAAAGGATTTTCGGTTTGGGGGGAGGCTACCAAAGTCTCTCTTTCAGGTGGTTCAACTTCTATCAATTCAGGAGCCTCAAAAGCTTTGGTGGTGAAAGTTGAAGAGATGACGATTTCTATCTTCTACAACGGGGCTGTTCGATATCCTTATCTCGGTACTCGTATCATCATCTTCTTAAACTATATCATCTACTCTATCTGTAAATATTTATCAAAAAGAAAATACAAAAATATAAAACCAGCAAAACAAAATAGAAAAATATAAAACCAACAAAAAACCCATAAAAATCAGAAAATTTGAAAATACCAAAAATATTTTTTTCTCAAGACATGTCTTCTGGTATCGATAACATCTACGGTCTTAGAAATGTCATTCAACAATGGCACGGGACCAAAGATGAAGTTCGAGCAGAAGGTGTAAATATTTCTTTTCAAAACATGTCTAAAATTATGGCTTGCAGTTACTTCAGTCTGTAACCCGTGCTTAAACCATGGCTTGCTATTATTTCCGATAGCAACCCGTTTTCAAAGAAGGAAAGTGCTACGCTTAAACGATTTTCACAAAATTCGTGCACTTATCCTAAATCAAAATGAGGAAAGTATGTCGCAGGACTGCTGTTCTTACACAAATGTTTTTCCGTCTAAAAGTCTTCAGAAAAATATTTGTTGTGTTCAAAAATGGTGGAAAATGAGTTGCTTGAAAATCAATCAGTATCAGAATTTTCATAAATTTGCAAAACTCAATCAATGACAGCATGGTTAAAACTTTTTATGAAATGAGTCATTGATTGAGGGGGAGAATATTTTCAAATTTATATCATCTAAATGAGCTTATCTAATTATCCTACGTGCTTAACTGAAAAAGATATTTGCCTATGTTGAAGGACTAGAAATCTAGGATATGATTGTTAGGATTAGATGATTAGAGTTTGATGAACACATTATTCTCATGCCTTTGCATGATCTAATTGATATGTTGAATTTGCTTTTATTAGTCGATTGTTGTTTGGGTGATGTCGACCACCATATATCTGTCCAGTAACGTATGCAGATAAGATGGCTTATAAGAATGTTCCCGATCCAGATCCCACAAAAGAAGATGATTGGATGCCGAAAGGAAAGGGCAACTATTTCTTGGGTCGACAAATGAAGAAACAGAGCTTAATTTGACCTCTATGGAGAGTTGGCATGACAAATGCAACGTCAGAGGTCTTACTGCATCATCATACGGTTTTCTTCAAGCCTCACAGCAACAACAGAAGCAGCTTAACCACCTAACGTATCTTTGTGCAGGACAAGTAGTGGATGATACCATTTTTAAACAATTTTAAAATTATTGTTTTTGAAAATGGAAAAATATTTGTTTGAAAATAAATTGAACTAAATTATGGAAATCAACTGGACCTCATTTTTTCAAAACTTAAGTCACTCAATCAACGACTACGGTCATTGATTGAGGGGGAGAGTGATTTCAAATTGAATAGTTTCAAACAAAATTTCATCTATCAAGTCCGTTTGTACAAAATAAGTGGTGATCTAAAGATTTAATGTTATGTCATGGTATGATTTTTCTTTGGAATCAAGATCTTTCAAAATGAAATTTTTTATGTTCTTGTTTTATTGTGAAATTGTTTTATTTTACTTAAAGATCTCTTAAAACTATCATACCTGACACTAACAATCTTTATTGTCTAAAATTGGTCCTTGTCAGTCAATTTTCAAAATTAAATCAGGCCACGTCTTTCTCCAAACTTTTCTAAATAATTTAAATCAATTGGGATCACAAATCTCAAAAGGTTTGAAATTTTTGATCGGGGGAGAGATAGTGATTTAAATAGATCGTGATTTAAATCTCAAATCTGTTTTAGTCCTTTAATGGCACTCCTGCCTCCATGTGCCAAACGATTTCATATACATGATGCACATGATTGAGGATGAGCATTTATCCAAAAACAAGATGAGTATTTAAACCTGGCCACATTTTCTCCCATGTTTTCTAAACCTAATTAAATCACTTGAGATCCAAAATCTCAAAGGGTTTGATATTTTTGATCGGGGGAGAATTTGTGATTTAATATGAAATAATCTGATAAATGATGATCGTTTTGACTCAAAAAGTGCATGCTCTCTCTAATATGTGCTAAACTCTTTCGTATATCGATGCACATATTAAGGGGGAGCGAATGGTTTCTATTGGCAATCGTGGAAGTACTTCAAAAATGTTAGGAATTAGAAATTCCAGGTATTAAAGAGTCGGTCACCTCAAGAATATATATTCGTTAGAAAGCTCGTAGTCGTAGTTATTTTATGTTAAGTAGTATTTAGTTAAGTAACACCGTGGAGGACGGACGGGTCTTTACTCACTGTATGCCTGATCCACAGCCCGTTGTGTGGCGTTTTATTGTAAGACTATAAATACTCTCTACCTCCCAAGGTAGAGAGTTGGAGCTCATAATAAGATTTTTCTTTCTCTCACTAAGTTCCCTAAACCTCTAACTTTCTCTCTAAAAAAAACCTTCTTGTACGCCACTTGTGATTATGGTTTAGTGTGTTTGTGAAATCCAATATGTTACAATTGGTATCAAGAGCCATGGTTAGATCATCTCTTACATATCTTTGGATTTCTAGTGGTTTTTGAGTTTGAATAAGTTTAGTGGTTTTTGCATCATTTGGTTGATTTCTAGTGTTAAAGTTTGGATTTTGATTGTACTTTTGTGTTTAGAATCATCACAAGTGTTTAGGTTTTGATTTAGAAGGCTTGAATCATCGTGGTTGGACTATTTTTGGATTGAAAAGTGGTGTTTATGTGTTTTTCATGCTAGCGACTTGAGCCACGGATAAGTATTCTTGCTAGCGACTTGCTTTGTTATTTGGTAGCGATTTGTAATTGAAGGTCTTAGCGAGTTGGATTAGCGACTTGTCTATTGAGACAAGCAAACAAAAAGTACACTTAGTGGATTCTCCACTACAGGTAGCGACTTGGTGTAAGTTAGCGACTTGTACTTTATATTGTTAGCGATTTGGTGTTAGCGAGTTGGTACCTAGCGAGTTGCTATTTAGCGACTTGACAAATTAGCGACTTAGTTCTTAACGACTTGCTGTCAAAATTTTGCTAGCGACTTGGAGCTTAGCGAGTTGTTACTTAGCGACTTGGGATTATAGCGACTTGGCACTTAGCGACTTGGTTCAAGGTTTCCTAGCGACTTGGGTGATTGCTTAATACGGTTTTCTCTTGATTCAGTAAAATCCCGAGAAAGAATCTATTTCCCGGTTTAATCAGAGAGTTATAAAATCTCGTGTAATCTGTTAACATGTCTACCAACGTTCCTACTATCATCTCCACCATTGCCGAGGATGTTCAAGTAGCTGGTTCAGATACTCGTCCACCTATGCTTGACAGAACTGACTACGACTCTTGGGCTCAAAGAATCAGATTGTACTGTCTTGGAAAGGAAAATGGGGTCAACATTCTCAAATCGATTGATGAAGGACCGTATCGAGTTGAGACTACTAGGGACATAATTGATACAGCTGAAGATGGAACGATGATCTATGGAATAGACAGACCAAAGACTTATGATGAGCTCAATGATAAGGAGAAGAAGAGATTCGATGCGGATATCAGGGCTTCTAACATCATATTGCAAGGTCTTCCAAAAGACATCTACAAGCTTATCAATCACAACACTAAAGCAAAGGCTATATGGGATAATGTCAAGATGCTTCTTTTTGGTTCTGAATTAACCATGGAAGACAGAGAATCACAACTCTATGATGAATTTGAGCACTTCAAGATGAAACCAGATGAGAGTGTCTATGAGTATTACGTGAGATTCCACAAACTCGTTAATGACATGAGGAACATCAGAATGACCATGCCTAACATTCAATTGAACTCAAAGTTTGTAAACAACATGAATCCCGAATGGCACAAGTTTGTCACTTCCGTGAAGCTCACTAAAGGATTGAAGAATACGAATTATGAGCAACTGTATGCCTTCCTTCTTCCGAATGAGAGACATGCCATGTTTGAAAAGAGGATTCTTGAACAATTCAAAACAAATCCCGGAGAGACAAGCTCATCAAATGATTCAACTGCCTTCTACTCAAACATTGGGATTACCACTAAAGCTTCACAAGTTATACCCATGGGTGATGGAACTCACAAACTCATTCCTTATCCAATGTTCAAACAAGTCGATGCCGATGCATATTTAGGAAACTTCATTAGTCAACTAGCGCTCATGATCAGTCAAAACATGAACACTCTCCCACACACCAACAACAACCTCGAACAAAGCATCCAATCCACACAATCAAGCTACCTGAGAGATGGGAAGGTTATGGTGCAGTCAGTCGAAGAAAGGCGTACGATCGGAGAAGGGTGGAGGCTATGGAGGAAATCAGAGTCGGGGAAGGAATGGAAATCAGGGAAAAGTCAAGAAAGTTAAGTGTTACAACTGTGGTGGTGAGTGACACATTGCAAGGAACTGCACATCTCCAAAACGTCCTCGAGAATCTGAATACTTCAGGATAAGATGTTGCTAGTGCAAGCTCAGGACAATGGAGCAACCTTGGATGAAGAGGAGCTGCTTTCTTCTGAAGGGAATGCAAAGACATATGATGCGATGTGGATGAGCGGCCTATTCAGGAGATTGGTCACAATCATCGAATGCCTTTCAAGTCGCCGACCTGTGATGCATACGACTCGATGTTGATGATGGACCTACGCACAAAAAATTTCATGGCTAGCATTTCTCCAATGGTCTCTCCTAAGGTCTCTACTTCACCACAAGCTGGACCATCCAAAGACAAAATCATCTCCGAGGTATTAAAATTATATGATGAAGTTGATGTGCAAAAGATACATAATGAAATATAATCAACTGAAATCATTGAGTCAGATATTGAAAATATGGGTAATATCAATGTTGTCCCATATGATCAATATATGAAACAAAGTGAAAGTGTGATTGTATCAAGTGATGTATCTCCTGCAGTAAATGATGATTATGTCGTGATGAATACACCTGCATGTGCCCCTGATGATTCAGTTATCTCTGAACTTAATGCCTATAAAGAACGAGTTTCCATTTATGAAAAACGTGCTAAGTTTGAGCTAAATACTCGTGAGCAGGAGTTGGATAACCAAATGCGTACAATTATTAGAAAAGTAATTTTAGAGAAGAAGTGTTAAAACAAGAGTTAAATTCCTTACAAGAAAAACTTTCAAAAACCGCTAAGCAAAAACAAGAACTTCAAGAAAATGTTAAAGTGCTTAAGCAAGAATTTCATGCCAAGGAATCAAAACTTTTGAATGATTTTTCTAATCTAAAAACTTTGAAGAACAAGCTTGAAAATAAGTTGTACGTACAAGGGAACACCATTCAGAATGCCCACATGATCACTAAGCATAGAGTCTTAAGCGATAAGCATAGCATTCCCCTGGTTGAGGAACCAAATCCAGAGGTCATTAAAAGGCTAGAAATGCTCATAAGGTACTCTATGATGGCAATGAAATCCTTAAACCTAGACAGAAACCTAGTTGCGCTGAGTGCACTGAGGAAGATAATAAATCTGATGAAGTCGCTAGGGAAAGGATGAACAAGAAGTTAGATGATCCAATATGTAAAGAGAAGAAAATAATTATCACACCCCATGATTACAAGAAGGAGAATTGGATTTCCTTAAACAAATTTAAGCCTCAGACGTTGCTAACACCCGAAAAAGTGTTCTGGAAAAAGGATTTAGATAATAAAAAAGCAGAGAATCTTGTTGAAACGAACCCCCCCTTTAGGAAAATGCCTTCAGCGACTGTGTATCCTCCCAATACACCAATGCATTTAGTTCATAGGACTATTGCCACTAAAATCAAGACCTTAATCAGTCAATATGTTATTCTTCAACTATTTGTCGATTTTGAGAAAACTTGTAAGAAAAGGATCACACCCACTGGGATAACTGAAGGGGAAAGGGGTTTTGAGCAAACAAAAGAATGCTATCTAACTGAGGTCATGCCTTTCTTCAAACTACTAAAAGATCATTTTGAGAGTCTTAAAAAGGGGATAAGTTCAGATATTAAAGGAATGAAAAAGGAATTTGATGCAATGGTAGTTGAGGTTAGTGACTATGAGCGAGCATTAAAATATAATGAGATTGAGAGGAAAAACTTGCATACCTTGAATGAGAATCTTATTTCTGAATGTATTGCTCAAGATGTATTTTACACTGCTACGAATTGCTCCATTAATGCTTCTAAATTTAATGAATTATCTATTGCTCTGAAAGTCTCCCATGATCGTGTCATTGAGCTTGAAAAGATTAATTCGAAAATTAATGAGAAAATTGATCAGGATGATCACGATAATTTGGTAAAGCATCTTTCTAAACTAGAAGTTGAACATTTTGATTTACAACTAAAATATCAACATCTAAAAGAAAATGTTAAAACCTCAAATTTCAAGACTTCCTTGGATGCTCCTGAATTTGATGCAGTTTTTGAAATTAGCAAACGTGATGAACAGATTCGAGCTCATTGTAACACGATCAAAAAGTTGAAAGTCCAAATATCTCAATTGAAGGGTGAAAAGAACAATGTGACTGGATCCCAAATGCCTCCTCCTTTAGATTCTCAGTACTCTCAAACTTTTCATATTCGTTAGAAAGCTCGTAGTCGTAGTTATTTTATGTTAAGTAGTATTTAGTTAGGTAACACCGTGGAGGACGGACGGGTCTTTACCCACTGTATGCCTGATCCACATCCCGTTGTGTGGCGTTTTATTGTAAGACTATAAATACTCTCTACCTCCCAAGGTAGAGAGTTGGAGCTCATAATAAGATTTTTCTTTCTCTCACTAAGTTCCCTAAACCTCTAACTTTCTCTCTCTAAAAGCCTTCTTGTACGCCACTTGTGATTATGGTTTAGTGTGTTTGTGAAATCCAATATGTTACAAAAAACCTCTTTCCTCTATGTGTTAAATGATTTCACAACCAACGCACATTTTGAGGGGTAGAATTTACCAAGAAAATCAAATGGATTTTTCCACAGAAATTGTGATCAAGAAATCATTTCTAAGAACTCTTGCCTCCATGTGCTAAACAATTTCAAAATCATATGCACATGTTGAGGGGGAGAATTTCTAAATGATCAAAACAATTAAGGTACTAAATGCTTTGATATTATATCACAAGTACCTTGATTGATTTTTCAAGTGGTTTCATGAAGGAAAGAATTGTACCAAAAATACTGACCAATTTACTTTATGCATGGTGTTATAAGGATGGTTAGGCTAGTTATTCGTTCCCACGATCCTGCCAGAGCCGGAGGGATCTACCCAGGGACAATCAACTAGATAGTGTAGAAGTCCTTAGGTATTATAAAAAAAGGAGAAAAATGAGAATACGAGAAGAGTGCGGACTGAGACAGAGAGCTAGTACTGGAATAAACCTAACAAGGTTCTAGTTATGAAATCTCGGTAAGCACTGAAGGGGTTGAAGAATGAAAAAGAATTGAAATGAGAAAATCACCTGTAGGATCCACGACACCAAAAAAATACACAGGCGGAACCCTTAAAAGGGTGCCGCCTGTACAGGTACGGCGGTACCAAAATCTATAACAGACGGTACCATAAATTTGGTGCCGTCTAATCCGTGGACACCATAAATCAAGACAGAGCAGTTTTTTTAGGTGTCGTGGACTTTTCCAAAACCTGAATTTTTGCTGAAAACATGTGACATTAATCCTTTATAGTTAGGAAAAGTAAATAACACATACACAAACATAGTGGAGCATAGACTTTGACCAAGGGCTAACGATTTTCACATAAAAGTGAAAATGGGTAAAATTTGATAACACACTTGTGCTATCCCCTGCATGAAATTGTTAGCATACATCATTGTTTTAAGTTATATTATCATCCTACAAATTAAAAACAACCAAATTGTATCATACATCAAAGTTATTGTCTTGTTCCAAACACTCCTTAAAAAGAACCTCACTTGTCCAACTTCTTGTAAATCTTGTTCATCATCCTACCAAGGCACTTGAACATCCCCTTGGTTTGCTTGAACTCCGCCGATTCATTCTCAATCTCAGGGAGAGACGCATAGTACTCATGAGGTGGAAGGCGAGAATTTGGAAGACCATCCTCGGAGCTATTTGATGATGATGATGGAGTTGGAGGTTTTGCTCTTTTGCCTTTAGTCTTAGCCACTCACTCGTCACTCAAGGGCACAAAAATATGAGGGATGAGCTCATAGTCAAGCTTCAACCCTTTTGGGCTTGGTGGAATGGGTGCAAAGGCTCTATAGAGACGGGTGAGAAACATCCCGTAAGGAAGAGCAACCGAACCTTGAGTTAGAATGTCAATCATTCTCTTAGCAATGTAGTAGGCTAAATTGAATGGTTGACGGGTGGACAAGTTGTAGAGCATGTGACAAAGGCAAACATTGATATGATCCCTATTTCCTATGGTTCTAATGACGTTGGCTCTAAGTAGTTCCTCCCATTTCTTAAATTCGGGCTTAAGTTCATTGAGCTCCATTCCATATGGATCTCGGTTCACCTCCTTTCCCTTTCGGGTGACACGGGTTGGAGCGGCTCTTGGGTTAAAGAGGTGCTCATGGATGACATCCTTATCCGCTAAAGGAGTTTGGTATGGAGTAGAGCGGTCATTGATTGCATCAAGGATAGTGAGTGACCACTTATCCGAGTAGACACATGTCCCTCGGTTGGGAATTCCTAGTACTTGAGAAAATTGGGTTAGGGAGATGGTGTAGTCATTTTGATTGATCCTAAACCTTAGGCTAAATTCATCATCCTCATCAATGAAACCGGTGACACTAGCATAGAACTCTAACACAAACCTAGGACATATTGGTTCATCGATCTAAAGGAGACAATCAAAGTGAATGGTGGCTAGTTCTTGACGGAGATTGGTTCCGTCGACAAAGGATGAGTGAATGGTTTTACCCTCATGGAAGTACCTTTGTTCTAGACTCTTAAAGATTTCGACTTGTTCTTTGGAGAGGCCTTTGGTTTTGTGATGTTTAGGAATGTAGTTAAGAGTATCCTTGTGATCATATAATTTTGCGGCTACCATGGTTATTCCTATAAGCAAGAATTTACATGTTAAAAATAAGAACAAACTTAGCGTTTGTGTGCCTATATGAAAACGATTTGGAGTTTCGGTTATCTCGACTCATTTTATGCATAAAATGGTTTTTAGTGGGGGTGTTTGGCAAAAGGCATGAGATAACCCAAACGCTCCTAATTCAATGTGGCTTCATTTGAATATACCCAGGAATACATATTAGTTATGTATTACCTTTAGTATTCAAGAGCATGCAAGTGATGAAGATTTTACGTTTCTATTTGTATTAACAATGAAAAATTGTTTTCCTACAAGTGATAAGCTTTTCAAAAAAATTTGACATGGGGTGTTTGGTTATTTGAATAAAACCTTATAGTCATTATCTTTTGATTAGTGGGAAACATGATTTGTTTATGCAATGTGACAATGAAGTACCTAATTTCAATGACTAGTTATGCAATTTGCCAATTGAATCCATGTTTTATACAAGAATATCCACAATCCCCATGTAGTGATTTTGTGCACAAATTGGAATCCTAGACTCAGAATTAAAAGATGAAATGTAGTTAGGATACTTACAATGATGTTATCTTCAGTGATTAGTGGGTGAGAAAATGTCAACAATGAGTTAGGTCTAATGTTGAAACATTTTGGTAAAGTAAGTTGTGAGGAAGAAGATGTTTTGTAGGCGGTATTTTTGCTGCTGTTGTCACCACGGACCAGCCGGCACCAAAAGATTGGTTCCGCCTTTGTTGTCGTTTGGTGCCGTAGGAACAGTAGCAGTTTTAAGCAAATTTGTTTTGTTTTGTTTGTTCTAAGGTTTATACTATGTTTTACCTATATGTTTGGTTCCATTAACCGCAAACCAAGTCTAAGAAGATTAAATGGTTCTCGTTTGAGAGGATTGATTAGAATGTTGGCAATGTTGTCTTTGGAGGATACTTTCTCAATTGAGATGTTTCCTTTTTGAACATTGTCGCGAAGAAAGTGATGACGGATTTCAATATGCTTCGTACGAGCATGTTGGACGGGATTTTTGCTGAGATCAATAGCTCCTTTGTTGTCGCAAAATATAACGATATCGTTGAGATGAATGCCGTAATCCACGAGAGCTTGCTTCATCCAAAGAGCTTGTTGACATGCTTTTCCGGCTGAGACGTACTCGGCTTCAGTAGTTGAGATAGCTAAAGCAGTTTGCTTCTTTGCAAACCATGAGGTGAGACAATGTCCGACAAAAGTGAAAATACCACTTGTACTTTTTCTATCGACATAGTCACCGGCATGATCCGAGTCGGCATACACTATAGTTTCTACACCCGTTCCTTTGGGATACCATAATCCTAAACATGTCATTCCTTTAATGTATCTAAATATCCTTTTCAAGGCTTCTAAGTGGTTTTGAGTCTTCAAGACCAAATTTCTTAAGCATATCTTTTATATATTTAGATTGATTAAAGAATATGCCATCTTCTAGTTGTTTAATTTGAAGTCCTAGAAAGAAGTTTAATTCACCCATCATACTCATCTCAAACTCATCGTGCATGATTTTAGAGAAATCATCACACAGCTCTTGACATGTTGATCCGAATATGATGTCATCAACGTATATTTGAACAATAATAATATGTGATTCCTTTTTCTTGGTTAAAAGAGTATTATCTACTAATCCCATGGTGTATTTGTTTTCAACAAGAAAAGTCTTAAGTCTATCGTACCAAGCTTTTGGTGCTTGCTTAAGACCGTATAATGCTTTCTTGAGTTTGAAGACATGATGTGGTTTCTCAAAGTCGGTAAAACCGGGAGGTTGAGCAACATATACTCAAGTAAGATTCTAATAGACTCGAGCCTAGCTACCAGTGCATAAGTTTCATCATAATCAATCCCCTCTTGTTGATTATAACCTTGTGCGACAAGCCTAGCTTTGTTTCTAGACACAACACCATTTTCATCCATTTTATTTCGAAAAACCCATTTCGTTCCAATTAGAGTTTGATCTTTAGGTGTTGGAACAAACTTCCAAACATTATTTCTAACGAATTGGTTTAACTCTTCTTGCATAGCAATTACCCAAGATTCATCTTTTATTGCTTCATTTACGTTTTTCGGTTCAATGGTAGATACAAAACAAAAATGATTACTTTGATTTTGGGCTTGTGATCATAAGGTTCTTTGATTAAGTTGTCCTATGACCTTTTCTAAATGATGACTTTTGGATTCTTTGATGTTTATAATTTCATTATTTAATGGTTCATCTTCCTTGTCATTTTCAATTATTTCTTGACTTTCTACAAGTTGACTTTCAACTAAGTCATCATCTACCAAAGGTGATGTCTTAGAGGGAGGTGGACTTTCATCGAATGTTATGTTCAACGATTCCTCGACTCTCATTGTTTCTTTGTTTAAGACAATGTAAGCTTTACTAGTTTGAGAATAACCAAGAAATACACCTTCATAAGAATTTGGGTCAAACTTGGTGAGATAATCTTTAGTATTAAGAATGAAACATTTACATCCAAATACTCTAAAATATCCTAAAGTTGGCTTTTTACCTTTATATAGCTCATATGGTGTTTTGTTTAAGAAAGGACATATTAAGACTCTACTTAAAATATATGTTGAAGTGTCAACGGCGTTACACCAAAACTTTTGAGAAATGTTTTGTTCATTAAGCATTGTTCTACTCATTTCTTGAATGGTTCTATTTTTACGTTCTACAACTCCATTTGATAGAGGTGTTCGAGGAGCCGAGAAGTTGTGTGTTATACCATTTGTATAAAAAAAGTTTCCAAATTGTGTTTCGTTGTCAAATTCACGACCATGATCCGTTCGGATCGACACAATGTTAACACCTAGTTGATTTTGAATTTTCTTGCTAAGAATTTCAAATTTATCAAAAGCTTCATTTTTTTTGAAACTTATTGAAAGATCAATTGATATTGATCTTAGATATGTTATTGAATAGTAATCAACAATATGTAAAGAGTAGATAAGGAAAGAAACAATCAAACCACAACAAGTTGTTTATAGAGGTTCGGTCTACAAGGACTCTTTTTCCTTGCCCTACTCCACACCCCGAGTCTCACACTCGAGAGTTTAACTTCACTAGTCAACAATCTCCTTTCACCGGCGGAGAAACCTTTACACTTCGCTTACACACTATTTCCGAAACAAAGCTAGATGTCGAGTTCTTTTTACGGGGTACAACCACTCCCACACACAATGTATTTTAAGGACTAAAATACTAACCACTCACACTCACAAGACTATAATGGTTTGGTACAACAATGATGTATGAATCAACACAAGATCACACAACAACAAACAAACAAGACTTCCAACTTCTTGTTGAAGCTTGAATGTATCTTGATCTTCTTTGTTACAAAAGAGATCACTAATATGATATGAAACTGAGTTAGAAATGTTAGAGAGAAGGAATGTATGAGAATATGATAGAAAGGGATGAAAAACAACTTGTTTTGGTTTTGCTATTTATAGCCAAAAACATCAGCAAGCACCAGGGACCACGGAACCCTTCAAAGGGTTCCGCCCGTGTTAATTTTTGGTGCCGCCGAGGTCTGACAGCTAGATCTCAAAATCTTACCAAAGTCAACCATATCTATCCAAGATTGTGTAAGATATGTAGAGTCTAAATCTACACAAAGTATATAGTGAAATTTTCTAAGGATTTCAATGATGCACCACATGATGTCATGTGTTTGTTTTTCTATTTTTAGAAATATGTTAAAATGTAAATACATATGTAATGTTTTGTTTTTAAGAAACCAAAACATTCTTGAACTAAAAACTACTATCATACATTATGGTTTAGAGTCATATCAAGATATGATTAATCACAATGTAAATGCTTGAGTGATGAAGATATTATTTGAAAAAGCTTGTTTTAATATCTATTAAACTTGACAAGCTTTAAGCTTTATAAAAATTAAATTTACTTTTGTCGTTAACAAAACTTAGGTAAAGATCAAAAATATAAATAACGTTTAATGACGATATTGGTATTAACAAAAACTATATAAAATAAATATATATTAAACTTTTTTACTTTTATATTTCAACGGGCCTCTAAGCCCAAAACCGATCCACTCCACTTTAATCCTCTTTGGGCTCGTTCACTCAACCCAACCTAACCAATCCATTTATTTCCTTGGGCCTAGCCCACCCGTTTACACCTTAAGCCCAACACGCCCTTAACTAATTTTGTAACTCAAATTTAATAGTATGTTTTCTGTGTTTCTGTAAACGAGGCACCCTCTACTAGTATTTCTAGTTGTCAATTTGGTGATGAAACCGGTATTTATAATTTATTGTAATTTCAGGAAACATGTTAATATTATAACTATCTTGTCACCAACTAAATTAATATTTATCATTTTGATATCATGGTTTTTGGGACATTTAATCATTTTTATGATAATTTAGTCACCTAACTTGGTGACTCATTGAATAATGTATGATCACTTGGTTACAAGTGAGGTCACGAAAACTATTTTTTTAATCCTTATTTGGTACACGAATAGAGCACACACACCACATTCTTTATACATTTCCTACTCTATTCTTGCGTATGAAACTGACCAAAGAAATGCAGAACCACAAGCAACAAACAACATTTGATTTTCCCACATGTTCGAATGAAAAAACACAACACGTGACTCACTTCTTCTTGCGTACAAAACCAGAACATGTAGTACATAAATCATTTACCTACTAGCAAAAGCTACATAATATTATAATCCCTAAACCACCCTTGACCTCTCTTTGACTTTATTAACCAACGAAAAATGTGTTCCCCCACTCCTAACCTCGACATGACCACTCTAACAACATGTGTTGTTGATGGTTGTTGCATGCATGCTTGATCCAAACCACACCTTTAATAATAATTTTGTAACACAAGAAAGATTTATATGTGTTCTACTCGACAGTCAAGACAAGGGACATTTTCTTTTCTTCTTCCTTGCTGCTACTCGACAGTCAAGACAAGGGACATTTTTTTTTTCTTTTCTTCCTACATTGCATGTGAAGATGATCAACCATCAACCCTAGTACTAAGCTATGTAATAAACAAATACTCTAGATACTCTATGCCCCCCCCCCCTTTTGACTACAAAGACCTTTGTGTAATATGTTTGTCATATTCCTTGTGATTTGATTAAACCAAAATCGTGCCTCAAGCATGCTCTCATTCTTCTAACTTTATCGGAACTATAATGGAACACAAATAAAAATTAAGAGATCCACACTTGTTTCCTTCTATAAAAACGTGACATGTAAACTTATAATAAACCCATCAAACTCACTTCAAAATCAAAGCTCACTACTCACAAAAAAATCGTCATTGTGGAACAAGCGAGGGAAAAATGCGAAAGAACTTGGTCATTTTGTTTGGTATAAGGGTCGAGGAAGTTGCATGATCACGTTCACATTTACTTAGACTCTTGTCACCACCCCTTTGGGTGTCGTAAGTTTCTCGCTTCCATTTCATTCTTATCGTTTTAACTTTCATATCACATATATATATATATATATATATATATATATATATATATATATATATATATATATATATATATATATATATATATATATATATATATATATATATATATATATATATATGTTATATGCACATATGGATCGACTATATGAAAGGTTTATATGATAATGAAAACCATAAAACACGATAAACCAAGAACAAACGTTTTACATGTATTAATAAGCTCGTAAGCTCATAATAAGCTAATAGTAAGCTTTTTTAAAAGTAAAACAATCTATAGAAGTTGAAATGTATTTATGGATGAATTTTTGCAAAACATTTGGCTTTCGGGTTAAAAATGTAAAGTTTTAGAAAGTGAGGGGTTGATTTTATACGTAAAAGTGCTTGCATGGAAAGTACAGGGTAGATTTTGTAAGTTTTTGAAAGATAAAAGTTACTTTTGTACATATTACGCATGCATGGTAAAGTTCGAGGTATAAATGGTAAATATAGCAAACTTGCTTTAAAATGAAATAGAAGTTTTAGTGTTGAAAATATAAACTTTGAAACTTGGGGGCTAAAAGTGTAAAATTCAACTTTTGAAAGAATTTTTCCAAAGCAGTTTCAACAAGGGACTAAAATTGACAATTCTAGAAACTTTGAGTATGAGATACGTTTGGGTACAAAGTGTCATTTTTCTAAAAGTTTAGGGGTTAAACTCGTACTTTTCGTAACTTGAGGGTAAAAAGTGTAAATTTGAGAAAAGGTTTAGAAAACTTGTAAACTTATCACGACTCTATAAAAACGAGTATTTTAATGACCTAAAGTCTATAACAATTATTATTACATCGATGTTAAACTAATCTTATATATATAATTATAAGTATATATAATTATATGAAATCGGCATCCGATATCGACGCACATTGAAAGAAAACAAACTAAAATACTTGACAACATCGTTATTTTCATAATCGACAAAGGGGAACATTCCACTTATGTATAAGTGTGAACTTTTGATAAATATCAAACTAAGTCGATATAGCGTGTATTTTAACCTTAAAAAGTACTATCCACACTCGTAAAACCAGCACTAATATCGCTTTATTGAATTGTATATTCAAGGCTCTATTAAATTAGCATATTCAATGCTCTATCATTTGGTCGTGAACCAAAGATTTATCCTATTCTGAGACTTGCCATCTCGTTCTTCGGTTCCGGGTTGGAGCCTCAGCTATATCGCGCTCAATCTCTTTACGCTTGTTCATTCCCGCTAAGGTGAGTTCATGACCCATACTTTCTTGTTTTCAAACTATTTTGGGGGGAAATACATGCTCGTTTTTAACTAAGCTCAGTGCTTTCTCATGCTTAAACTCATTACTTGCTCTTACCTGAAAACACGATTTACTTGCTGATTGCATACTGGATTATCTTATTATGGACACAAATGTTTTATCATATATGCAAGGTTCATAGGCCTACTTTTGCTCTTAGTAACTGTTTTACAAACTCCTTTGGGGAGACTACATGCTACTTTTTATGATCACAATTACTTGAAAACTTTATGCTATACCTGATTGTTATTATTACTTACGTTCAAAATCATCGGTTCGATGATACTTATGTTCAAAATCACTTGTTAGATGATACCCGTGTTCAAAATCATCGGTTAGATGATACTTATGTTTAAAATCATCGGTTTGATGATACTTATGTTCAAAATCATCGGTTAGATGATACCCGCGTTCAAAATCATCGGTTTGATGATACTTCAGTTTGATGATACTTATGTTCAAAATCATCGATTAGATGATACCCGTGCTCAAAATCATCGGTTAGATGATACTTACATTCAGAATCATCGGTTTGATGATACTTATGTTCAAAATCATTCTTAGAATGATATAACAATCACTCTGATGATGGGTGCATAATCGGATATATTGTTTTATGAAACTGGAAATCTTGTGATCAACTGTTTTATTACTGAACCTATGAATTCACTCAACCATTGTGTTGACCCTTTTAGCATGTATTTTCAGGATAAAAAGGCGATAGCTAACTCTGGAGGCGCTTGGGCATTGGCATGGCATGGTCATAGACGACTCTGATTTATGTACCGGGACCACATCTTGTTAATGGGCCATTTTCCGCAACAATTCAAACTTTGTAAACTTTGTTTTACTACAATAAATGAAATCTTTTAAGGAAAACCGTTGTTCTATGCTTTGTGTTGTGATATCAATCGAGTAATACCCCGGTAACATTATCTTCCGCTGCAAAACATTTTTGGGGGTGTTACAATTTTATCCAAAATTGCGTAAATTTAAACTTTGGGTATAACCGTAAGCTATCCCGTACATAACAAGAACCACCTTTAAACATTCTACATCTCACTAGACTAATATTTAGTCTACTTATAATCAATTTAATGGTCATTTTCATTCAAATTCTTTGTATTCAAATAACTTACGTTTTACGCATTTTAATTTATAAACGTACATTATACTTGAAACCAACTCTAGACTACGTTTAGTCTACATCAACTATATGTTCATGTCATTACAAAATTACTAACATTATTTATTTGAAAACTTATACTATTTTTATAAGTTTTAATTTTTACGTTACCCGATTAATACATTTTACGCGTTTATTTGTTTACAGTCTAGACATAAGAAGTTTTAGGATATAATTTTACCCACTAAACTAAACTAAACACTCCACCTCATCTAACTCCTCATGCTAACATATTTTAACACATCAACTAACCTTATGACACCTCCTACTTACATTTTACACATCATCTAACACATTTTAAATCTACTAAACACGTGTCCTTTAAGCATCAACCCTATATAAAACTTACATATCATTTATTATTCATTCCAAACTAACTAAACCTTATTTTTTCCTCCCAAAACCGGAGTAGAAGAAGAACCACCAAGAATACATTCAAATTTTGCTATGTTTTCAAGAAATCTTCACTATTTGACCCCTCATAACCATCCTTACCACCATTCACCTTCAAAAAGCCATCAAAGAACATCATCAATAAGCTCAAGAACTTCAACCCACACATAAAACTCATCATTTAATACAAGTTTTTAAAGGTTTTGCAAGGGTTGGTTTTATTTTGGAAGCTTGGGTAAAACTTTGTTGATGATTAGAAAACTATGTTAGTGTTCTTATTCTTGTCCCAATTCTCACCATAAAATCATTGTAAGGAAACCATGGATAACTTTATATTCATATTTTTTACATATTTACATGTTTATACAACTTATTTAATGAGATTACACCATGTACTTAGATAATAAAAATAGAAAACTCAAGAAAACATGTTTTTGTTCATAAGTTTCTGTCACAGTTTTGACCAGAGCCATAAACGTAATTGTTAATACAAATAAGCCGTAAAAACGTTTATTTATATTTTACGATCTTCTAATGTTTTGTCGATAACAAACGTAAAATCATTTTAACGAAACAAATAAAATACGTAAATGGTTTGAGCCAATAGTTTACTAACACACTTACGTTTTCACATAAAACACTAAACAAGTAAAAGTGGTTTTATGATTTAGTAATACATATGTACAACAACTAGTGTTTACATATTAGGTAAATATATACATAACTAATATGTATTATAAATGGGTAGAAAATTAAGTATTTGACACATTGACCAAATACATTGAATGTAGTTGGGTTAAACCCAAAGTCCATGACCCATACCCATGGAGCATAACCCATAACCCATTGCATGACATCATGAATAAGTCATATATGGATATTATCCATGACCCATGGTATTAACCCATGACCCATACATTGTATCTACTTGGATACCCATGGTCCAATGTCTAGGACCCATGACCCATAACCCATAACCCATGACCCATGACCCAAAACCCATGGGCAAAAGGGAGCGTCCCACGGATCCCCAGTGATACACTGGACGGATCCCTTAAGTGAGGGATCTGTGGGATCCGTGGAACAGTAGCCAAATTTCTTCTATAAATAGTGAGCCATTTCTTCATTTTGTGTTGCCACTCCCACACATACTTTCCCCAAGTATTGTAACCTTCTAACCTCAGATCCTAAGGATCTCTCTATGTATTTTGTCTTTTGTTTTTGTGTGATTCTCTAGGTTCCTCTTAAAGGCGAGATCACCACATCTTGAAGTCGAGCAAGCTCAAGTCCATGAGTTGCCATGCTTCGTCATCATCAAGAATACTGAGGTTCTCTTGTTGATACTTCTTTCTTCCTCCATAGAAGTGTTGTGTCAAAAGCATTTTTAAAGGATGCCGAAAGAGTCAAGACGAAAGCATTAGCGAAAGTGCTTAACGTCCGTTTCAAAAGCATTAGTGAAGAATGCTAAAGGAGTCAAGACGAATGCATTAGTGAAAGGTGTCAAACGTCCATGGCAAAGGCATTAGTGAAGAATGCCTAGAATTCAAGTCAAGTGGCATTAGTGAAAGATGCCAAGGGCGTATAATCGATGAGGTGCATCGATATACAAATAGAGATAGGTTGTATCCAAGGATATTGATATCCTTGATGATGTTGTAATAAGGAGTGGGTATCCTTTGGGATAGGTGTTGTGTAGTGTTGGGTAGTAGTTCCTCTATTGTAATAGAACTCGGTATTTAGCCTAATACCGGATAAAGGGTAGGCGACGTTGTGATAGGTGTGGTTCTACCTTGTGGAAGAACCCGGTGGTTAGCCTAGTACCAGAAAAAGAGTAGGCGACGTTGTGAAGGCTTCTCCGCCATAAGGAGTTGGTGTCGTGTAATGTTTACGAACTCTCGAATAGGTGACTCAGGGAGTGGAGTAGGGCAAGGAAGGTATCCTTGTAGCCGAACCACTATAAATACTCGTGTCGTGGTTATGTGCATCTTACTCTTTATCTTTCATTACACATTTATATATACATCTATCAACGTCCAACATACACATCCAAATAGATTGACATAAGTCGATCTAAATATTTTAAAACGAAGTTTTAATTGGTAAAACTATTCAACCCCCCCCTTCTAGTTTTCCACAGTAATTTTTTGCTCTAATCAGTGGGTTTCTATACTTATGGAAAAATATATGGTTATAGGTCTTTGAATTAGATTCGATTCACCGGGTGGCTCGTCACGTAACGATGCCCGATGATTTAATTAAAAAATATTTAGTAAAAGTATTTCAGATTTGCACATCAGATTTCAAATGGAAAAAGCTCCAAAATTTTGTATAGAACTAACTGTTTGGGTAAAAGGTGAAATTGTATAAGAAACATTATCTTAAACATGGCTTTTCGAATTGGGTAAAACAAAGTTGTAGATTCTAAACTAGATCCGTTTTCGTGGGACTGTTTTGTGCAGTTAAAAATCATCTTTAACACTTAAGGGTGAATTGGTAAATTCACATATGTTATGATAATTTTGGAATTGTGGGGCCTACAAATCTAATTAGTAGACTCAAATACCTTTTTGTGGACGTAAAAACCGAGTTGTAACCATTTACTGTTTAGGAGAAACGGATTTATTAAGTCTGGTAAACTTTATGAAATCCAATCAGCACTTAAGTTTAGACTTATAAACACTAAGTACAATGGCATAATCGATATAAAAACTTTATAAAACTCATTTGCATACATACGCTTATTGTTCACAACCTAAGATGCGTCATTATATTCTAGGTTGCTTTTAGGAATCTCGCGTCATTCCGTTATCTTATTTTCACTAATTGCTATTACTTTGCTTAAATGTGAGTTTTATAGCCCCACTTTAATATTGTTTATATTTGTTTTCATATATTCGGGGTGAGAATACATTTCTTGCTTTTATCTATGGACACGAGTACTTCAAACCAAGGTTGTCAGGATCGGGATCCTACCTAAAATCGTTTTCGGGTTTGCAAAACCATAATCGCAGGATGGATTGGGACCGTAAGATCCTATGAAAATGTATATATTTTTTATAGGGGTTGTAGTTTTATATTTATGTATAATATTTCATATGATAAACGAATCTAAATGGATGATAAAAGAAAAAGTTATATGTTCAAGTACCTTATTAGTAGAATATTATATATATTGCAATGCATACTTGCATAAAGTTACTACATACGTACACCTACTTCTTGTTTCGATGTTTTTTATTATAAGTTTTTTGTGATAACATTTAGATTAATGTAAAAAGAGAGTGTTAATTTATTGGTACATGATTCTGTGACTTTTTTGTTACAATATATAGATTAATGCAAAAAAGATAAATGGATTGTATCTAAAAATGAAACGACATAATTTGTAATAGAGGGTAACATAATATTTTTTTTCTTGATGACCAAATAAATTAAATTAGCATATTCTGATAATATTACTAAATTTTTTTAACATGTAGTTCATGCTTTATATGCAACACAAAAAAATTAATAATACGATCCGATCCTACGATCTTACGCGCGATCCTACGATCCTGATACGATCCTACTTGAATTACGATCTTGTTAAGATCCTGATCGTTTTTTGTGTGTAGGATCACGATCCTAAGAGCAGGATCACGATTTTGACAACCTTGCTTTAAACCATTATACATACATTACCGAATGTACATGATACTTAACCGAATGAACCGGCAAGACTGCTATGTACATACATGACAAAATGTACCGGTCAAACCAGACATGTTCATGACCGAATGTAACGGTCAACAAACGTTAAATATTGTGGTCCACACTACTTTTAAAAATACTTAACCTATGAACTCACCAACCTTGTGTTGACATTTTTAGCATGTATTTTCTCAGGTTTGTAAGACATTAACTTTAGATTGGAGCATTAGAGTCGCACAAAATGTTTTGAAGACTTGAAGCATTCGTATTTTACCATTCTAACGTTTTGAAAATGTTCATGTAACTTAACACTTGGGACATCTTGTTTGTAACTCTAATTTTATTTATCGAATGGTAACTTTTAAAAACCTCTCATTTAGAGGTCGTTCTATGACTTGAACTTTGTGCTATGAAGTAACACCATCAGTTTCCTTCCACTGCTATACTAAATTTTGGGGGTGTTACATATTGGTATCAGAGCTCCGGTTATAGCAAACTAGGTTGAATTAGTAATCCTAAACTATAGCCACTGCATGAAAAACATTTCGATGCATCCTGTGTATGATCACTAAACTGTTTTAGATGCTCTTACAAATGATTTGTAAAATCTTCTCAAACATTGTAGTTTACACAATGGTCTTATTTACTTCTCAGACATTGTGAGTGGTACAATGGTCCTTAAAACTTTTTCATAACCTTACATAATATCGTTTTATATGATATCGAAACCCTTCAAAGTCTTTCGATCTCACTAGCTATCTTCATATCCGTCTTTGAAGAAGAGTTTGAACACTCGTCCCACACTTTTGTAACATCTACGTCATCACGTAATCCACCGTTTATTAACATACAGGTTGAGTATGAGTGTTGTGTCAGGAATTCTTAAGTATGGTGATTTCTAATATCCTTATTTAAATGGATCGGGACGTCTCTTCATTTAAATATAGAAATTGTAAATCGCCGAACCATAAGTTTATAATTCTTTATTTACCTAGAGTGGGACGCTTCTTTATATAAGTAACGAATTGTAAATAAGTGGGCTTATTTATATCCGATATGACATCAGTACGAACTCGAGCCCGATGATCACCAATATTCTTTAACGAGATCAGAATTCGCCGCAAATACACGCACCTTTTTCTAGACATCTCAGCATCGGATAACACACATTGAATTATGGGACAAAATTATTTTAACACGGAGAGAATGTAACAACCGAAAATTTTACGTTAACTTTTACCATTAAACTTGAACATTTTATCCAAAATCACGTAAATTTTTAACTTTTGGTATAACCGTAAGGTTATCCCCGCACATAAAAAGAACTACCTTTAAACATTTTACATCTTATTAGACTAATATTTAGTCTACTTATAATCAATTAAATGATCATTTTCATTTAAATTCTTTATATTCAAATAACTTACGTTTTACGCATTTTCATTTATAAACGTACAACTAAACTTAAAACCAACTCTAGACAACGTTTAGTATACATTAACAATATGCTCATGTCATTAAAAAAAATACTAAAGTTATTTATTTGAAAACTTATACTATTTTTATAAGTTCTAATTTTTATGTTACCCAATTAATACGTTTTACGCGTTTATTTGTTTAGAGTCTAGACATAAAACATTTTATGGTATATTTTTACCCACTAAACTAAACTAATACACCCTCCACCTCATCTAACCTCATGCTAACATACCTTAACACATCAACTAACCTTATGACACCTCCTACTTACATCTTTACACATATCCTAACACATGTTAAATCTACTAAGCACTTGTCCTTTAAGCATCAACCCTGTATAAAACTCAAATATCATTTATTATTTATTCCAATCTAACTAAACCTTATTTTCTCCTCCCAAAACCGGAGTAAAAGAAGAACCACCAAGAACACATTAAATTTTTGCTAAGTTTTCAAGAAATCATCACCATTTGACCAATTATAACCATCTTTACCACCATCCACCTTCAAAAAGCCATCAAAGAACATCATCAATATGCTCAAGAACCTCAGCCCACACATCAAACTTATCATTTCATACAAGTCTTTAAATATTTTTTAAGCGTTGGTTTTATTTTGGAAGCTTGGGCAAAACTTTGTTGGTGATTAGAAAACTAGGCTAGTGTTCTTATTCTTGTCTCAATTCTCACCATAAAATCATTGTAAAGAAACCATGGATAACTTTATGTTCATATTTTTATACATATTTTCATGTTTATACAACTTATTTAATGAGATTACACCATGTACTTAGATAATAAAAATAGAAAACTCAAGAAAACATGTTTTTTTTCATAAGTTTCTGTGACATTTTTTACAAGGGGCATAAACGTAATTTTCTGCTCTAATAAGTGGGTTTCTAAACTTATGTAAAAATATGTGGTTATTGGTCTATGTATTACCTTTGTTTCGATGGGTGGTTCGTCCTGTAACGATGGCCGATGATTTAATCAGAACATATTAAGTAAAAGTATCCTAGATTTGCACACAAGATTCCAAATGGAAAAAACTCTAAATTTTTTATAGAACCAACTGTTTGGGTAAAAGGAGAAATAGTAGTAGACACTTTAACTTAAACATGGCTTTTCGAAATCAAGTAAAACGGAGTTGTAGATTGTAAAATAGAGCCGTTTTCGTGGGACTATTTTGTTCAGTTAAAAATCGGCTTTGACACTTAAGGGTAAATGGTAATTTCATATAGGTTATGATAATTCTGGAACTCTAGGGCCTAAAAATCTGATTAGTAGACTCAAATACTTTTTTGTGGATGTAAAAACCAAGTCATAACCATTTACGGTTTAGGTGACACGAATTTATTAAGTCGGGTAAACTTTATGAAATCCAATCAGCACTTAAAGTTTAGAGTTATTAAACTTTACGAACTTATCAAAACTAGTCATTGTCATTTTAAAAACCCTATAAACACTAAGTACAATGGCATAATCGATATAGAAACTTTATAAACTCATTTGCATACATACGCATATTGTTCACAACCTAAGATGCATCATTATATTCTAGGTTGCTTTAGGAATCTCGCGACATTCCGTTATCTTATTTTCACTAATTGCTATTACTTTTTGTGGAAAACTAGAAGGAGGGTTGAATAGTTTTACCGTTTAAAAAACTTAATTGTTTCGAAAACTTATTGTGAGATCAATCAATATAGATAAATGATGTGTAAGTAAAGAATGAATAATATGCGAGCAATAGATAATATGTAAGTAAGGAAAAGAAACAATCAAACCACGACAAGGTTGTTTATAGTGGTTCGGTCTACAAGGACTTTTTTTCCTTGTCCTACTCCATTACCCGAATTTCCAACTCGAGAGTTATCTTCACTAATCAACAAGCTCCTTTAACCGGCGGAGAAAACCTTTACACATCGCTTACACAATATTTCTGACACAAAGCTAGATGTCGAGTTCTTTTACAAGGGTACAACCACTCCCAACACACTATGTATTTTGAGGACTAAAATACTAACACTCACACTCAGAGGTTTAAGATGGTTTGGTACAACAATGATGTATGAACAATAATGATTCACACAACAACAAAACAAACAAGACTTCCAACTATTTGTTGAAGCTTGATTATGCCTTGATCTTCTTTGCTACAAAAGATGATCACTAATATGAAATGAAACTGAGTTATATGTAATAGAATGAGAGAATGTATGTGTTTTATGTTAATGAGGGATGAGAAAACAACTTGGGTTGGCTTGCTATTTATAGGCCAAGTGATCAGCAGACCACAGACTGTACGAAACCAAAAAAAAGGTTCCGCCCATTATATTTTTTGGTTCCGCCAGTCTGACAGTGAAGATCACAAAAAATCTTTCTAAGATCATCAAAATCTCTCCAAGATTATGTAAGATATGATGAGTGAATATCTAAACAAAATATTCTATAAAATCTTCTAAAGATTTCCAATGTGATGCAAGCCATGATGTAATATGTAGTTTTCTATTTTTAGAATTAACATGATATATAAGTAAATACTTATGTAATGTGTTGTTTAAGAAACTAAACATATTTGATCTAAAAATATTGAGGCACATTATAGTTTAGAAGATTAACAATGTGAATTGATATGTAGCTAATCAAAAGGTGATAAGATGCAAATGCTTAAATGTTGAAGACTTATTTAAGAAAAGCTTGTACTAGTGTCTAACAATCTTGACAAGCTTTATACTTTGCAAAAATGAAACTTACTTTTGTTGTTAACAAAACAAGGTAAAGATCATAAAATATAAATAACATTTTTGGACGATATTTGTATTAACACTTTGCTTAAATGTGAGTTTCATAGCCTCGCTTTTGTATTGTTATTTGTTTTCAAATATTTGGGGTGAGAATACATTGCTTGCTTTTATCTACGGACACAAGTACTTTAAACCAATATACATACATAACCGAATGTACCAGATACTTAACTGAATGAACCGAAAAGATTCCTATCATGCTATGTATATACATGACAAAATGTGACGGTCAAAAAAACGTTAAATCTTGTGGTACACACTACTTTTACAAATATTTAAACCTATGAAATCACCAACCTTGTGTTGACACTTTTAGCATGTATTTTCTCAGGTTTGTAAGGCATTAACTTTAGATTGGAGCATTAGAGTCGCACAACATATTTTGAAGACTTGATGCATTCGCATTTTACCATTCGATAATGTTTTGAAATTTTTTGTGTAACTTAACACTTGGGACCTCTTTTTTGTAATTTTGATTTTATTTATCGAATGGTAAATTTTAAAAACTTGTCATTTAGAGGTCGTTTTCTATGACTTGAACTTTGTGCTATGAAGTAACACCCTCAGTTGCCTTCCGCTGCTATACTGCATTTTGGGGGTGTTACACCATCGGATTAGATTCCATGGGCAATCTTCTGATTGTTGCCCTGAAATATACAAGTGAGTAGTTAAATATGATGGAAAAGTTGGTTGTTTTGGTGATTTGGCTTACTGAAAGCAGATTATAGGCAAATGCTGGGATGTACAACACATTGTGTAGAATAAGGTTTGGTTGATTTGGACATAACCAATGGTAGTGACTATGACAGAGTATCCATTTGGTAAAGATACTATGATTGGGATTGTGCATTGTATGATATTGAACTTAAGGTGTAGTACAATGCAAATGTGATCAGTGGCACCACTATTTACTACCCAAGCATATTTAAACAATGAAACACATGAAGCTATAAACAAATACCTTCCTGGAGATAAGAGTTTAGGATCACACTGACCTTGAGAGTTTTACAGCATCATTATGACCTAATTAAGTTGGTTCTGTAATGAGTTCATTTTAGCAAAGTCTGCATCATCAGGTTGTGTTCCATTTGTGCTTGCCTCATTTGTTGCATTACACCTGGTCTGAAAGTGATTCTTCTAGTGTTTGGAGCAGAATTTGTTCTGGGTTGCCTAGTGTTTGGGACAGTGTTGCTGTTATGAACTGTGGGGTTAAGTATTTGGGTATGTTTGTTTCTCTTTGCTTTTCATCTTCCCTGTTGCATTGGGCATTGGTTGCATCAAAAGAATTTGGCCTCTTACATTTGAGAAACACTCATCAAGCCCCATTAGAAATTGTAACAACATCTTTCTAGTTTCCATAGCTCTATTGAGTCTCCCATTAGCACAAACACAATTGCAGATACAAATGTAGGGTGCTTCCAGTGCATTTATCTCATCCTACAAACCCTTTAACTTCTGATAATACATTTAAATTGAGCAATTTGCTTGTTTCAACTGAGTGACTTCATTTGTTAGTTGATAGATCTTGTGTCCATCCAGTTGTGAGTAATGCTCTTGTAGTTCTTTCCACAATGCTGACGTAGAATGCACAAAACTGAGATTGTTGCGTATTTGATCTGTATCTGTATTCAAGATCCAATATATAATCATATCATTATTTCTCTCCCATAATGCTCTTACTGGTGAGTCAGTGCTTGGTTCTTGATACTCATTTGTGATTTTTTCAGTTTGTTATTGGCATTAAGTGTTATCATCATGGATCTCCTCCATGTGATGTGGTTCTCATACCCAGTTAACTTCTTGGAGATTAGGATGAGTCCATGATAATCATTCTGGTGAAGAAAGAGCGGGTGGTTCACTGAGTTTGTATCTTTATTTTAATAGCTTGATTCAGGAGCTGTAACTGTCATGATTTCAGTTGTTTGAGTGATTTTGACGTTGAATCTGGTTTATTGGTGTAGTTTAATGGGTTTTGTGATATTTTTTTATGGTAAATTGAGTGTTTTTTATAAGGTTTTGATGGTTGTCAATGGTGGAAATTTTTGGAGGGAAGATTAGTTATGTGTGGTAGTAAAAGTTTGTTGCGGTGGTCAACTGTCAATTATGACAGTTTGTTATGGTGGATAATGGTGGTTGTAGAGGACGTTTTAGGTCGGCTCTGATACCATATTGCAAAGTGAGAGAGAATCAAGATTGAATTGTAAAATACTAAAATGTGTTTATTTCAACTAGATTGAAATGAAGTGTACATCATCTATATATACTATTACATGAATAAAAAATGCAAAGGACTTATCTAACAAACTAGAAACTATCTAACTAGATTTCTAATTACATCACACTTGTACAAGTAGCTTTCATGTCTGATACAGTGGGGTGAAATGTAGCAGTTTTCTCCTTCATCAGTTTCTTTTTTTCCTGCATTTACATCTGATGCTTTGTCCAGTGTTACATTGACTGCAACATTGACTTTTGCTTTGACTTTGGTGTGTATACCATTAACTTTGTAGGTCATACAAAATACGTCGCGAAAAATACCACTCACTCACAAAACAAAAAAAGAAAAAAGACAAAAAAAGCAAATGGAACGAATGGCACAAGTGATTATAGCTGCTAAATGCGGAATAACACACGAATGACACTTTTAGCGGTGCAATATAACATGTTGTTCGTCTATTGCACTTTTGACGAAACACATCTCACACCAAGCACTATTATGTGATCCCTCTATTGCAAAACTATAATCTCTATTATTATTTTGAGATTTCTTAAAAAAGTAATGGTTTTCTTATTGTGGCACAGAGGCGGACCTATGTATGTGGCGGGTGGTGCCCGGGAACCACCTTGGCCAGAAAAAATATTTAGAAGTGATATAGAAATTTTTTTAGGACCTACCCTGAAAATTATTTAGGAACCATCTTGGATTTAATTGAAAGAAGAAGAGAAAAAAAAAACTAAAAAAGAAAAACTTGATAGGAGATTAGACACTACTGAAAGAATTTCTGAGGAAGATGAAGACCATAGTTTGGTCAAAGAGTGTTGTTGTGGTTGTAGCAATTTTAATTTTAAATGGAAGTTACTTTTTTTTTCTTTGAATAAAGCAATTCTAAGTTGGGTAAAAGTTTATTTTTTGTTAGCGTGCAATTAACTGTTGGTATTTGATAAAGGGATGTATTTGTGTTCATTGGCTTGTTTTCATATTGAGTTATAAACCTTTTACAATTATAGTTTTACAATAAATTTCGTTTTTCTTGATCTTTGATTTTGCTTTAAATTATTGTATAAAGGTAAATACAATACTTATTGTACAAGACTTTAAAGGTTATAGCTACTTTATTTTTATTTGTTTCAAGTTGTACATTAAGAACCTTACTTTAAACTTGTTACTTGAAAATGTATGGTGTATTAATACTTTAATAGCATGAGTGTGTTACTTTTCTTTCAGTAAATACTTGATTTTTTAATAAATTTTACAATATGTTATAGGTTTTTGATGTGCCACTATTAATTGTCTTTTAAATTGTGTCCGACCCGACCCGAATTGACACATTTATTGGTTGTTACTGCTAAAAGAATTTCACTTTGACTTACTAAGGGAACCACCTTAGTTTTCGTGCTAGCTCCGCCACTGTTGTGGCAATCAATTAAATGAAAATTTGGTGGGCCGAAATGATATTTGATTAGTTGAAGAGTGTAGTGGTTCTAATTTTCTTAAATTGTGTGTTTTTTGTTTGAAGATAATAATTTTAAGATGAAAAGAATAGTTGTAGAAAGTTTTTATTACGGTGCATAACGTTGATACAATATTTCCAAGACCAAGCTCAGGCCTTAATGTGCTTAGCAAGCCGAGCTCATATTGAGCTTTTGTTTAGATCCATCAGAAAATCGTGCAGACAGAGACGAAGCTTACTAAGGGCAAGAGAGGGTTGTGGCTCCCCAAATCAAGGAACATTGAGCCTTATGTTTTGTAGTTCATTTATAAAAACATATCGGTTTTCATAAACACGCAATCACAAATACAATGGATCGAATGAGATGAGTTCTAGAGAGAGAAAGTGGGGAGAAATGGGAACTTCCAGTAAGAGAAAGAAAAATATATTATGAAGATCCAGCCCTTTGCCTTGCTAGACAAAGGGCATTTATAGTGTCTTACTATATATGCCACCTACGGGTTGTGGATCATGCATACAGTGGGTAAAGACCCGTCCGTCCTCCACGGTGTTACTTAACTAACTACTAACTATAACTAAACAACTACGACTACGAGCTTTATAATGATTACATATACTTGAGGTGACCGAGTCTTTAACTACCAGATTTTATAAATCCCAAGAATCTCCCCCTAAGGGAGGTCACCTCAATTACAAACAGATATTACATTTTGTGTGTTCTTGGATTCTTGATTAAGTTCTTTGCTCTGCAGCTCGTAGTCTTTGATTCTTCATATTCCGCATGTTTTGTACTTCAAGTGGAGGTCTTTAACTGATCCACGGATTGGCTATTCTTTGAGCCTTCTCAGAGATCATCAGCCACAGTAAATCTCTTTACTCATCCTAAGTTGTGTTGCCTTCATGTGATGTTTGTGACTTTGGACTGACATGCTCACAGTATTGGATCATGACATCTTTACATCAAAGTTGCGGAAGCTTTGTCGGATCATGATATTTGCATTAGCGTAGCGAAAGCACATCATGATGTTATCAGAGTGAAGGCAAACGTCTCATGATGATATCAGAGCAAAAGAGTGTGGACGTGCACTTGTCATGATTTCTTTTAAAGTGAGTGTGATGTGTGAGCATGCGGTTATGGATTGACTTCTCAATTCTGATCAGTTGCAACCGTCCGATGTTCCTGCAAACAACAGTTAGCAATAAAACACACAAAAATGTCTTTGTTCACTTTCGTTGAATACGGTTGCAAGAACCACAGTTCCCCGTTGATCAGTATAAATACTGTCTGTGATCAGGTAGAATTTCTAAGAATCTCCTTGACAGGGTTTCGCAACTTGATCTAGCCGTTCTCAAACCGGAGTGTCCCAAAGTAGACAACACGGAGTGAGTGAACCAGCGAATTGAGATTCACTTATTGAAGAAAAAATTGATTTGAAAAACAATCGTGTATTGCTTAAGAGAAAGAGTTTTGCAATACGACGAAGGTTTTATGAGAAAGATCAATTTTCAATCATAAATACCCTTTTATTTTGGAAAATTAATACACATTTGATGCGCTAGAGAAAAGAATTGTTGAGCACATCGAATGGTTTTTCAATGGTATCCGTCAAACCATTTCTTGGACCAAGGTTGATTCATGAGAGAATCGCCCAATCGTTTCTATCCAGTTGTCACAAGTTTGATTCTTGAAGAATCTCACATGTCACCCACCAAGAGCTTGTTTGATGTTGGCTCTAGAAGGATTTTCATCTTCATCATGAATACTTTACATATCACTCGGATGTTCTGGCAATTACCATAAGGATAATGCGTAGGACTCTCAATATATATATTTTTACTTTCCACATTGTGTGAAATAGCAAGTCTTTATACATTGTGTATCCTAATGAGATTTTGTGGATGATCTATTGGCTCTAGACTCAATTGTGCATTTTGGTTTCCTACTCGGAGACTAGGGAGAGGGTCTTCTTCTTCAATATCAACCATCTCTAAGAGAAAGTCGATAGATTATTAAGGTTCCCCGTGAGAATGAAACAAGTCCTTTTAAAAGAACTTAAGTAGCTTGGGAAGTTTAGTGCAGTGTGTCACTGGGTCCATGACGTCTTGTCTTCAATACCGGCGTTACCTTAGTAACCACCAGTAGTATATGTATTGAACCCGGTTTCTGCCCTAAGGTTGAATTATTGGAGGGCTATTTCTTTTCACCCTTTTCACTTGTCATTTCTTTTTCATTCTTCAACCCCTTCAGTGCTTACCGAGACTTCATCACTAGAACCTTGTTGGGTTTATTCCAGTCCTAGCTCTATCTCAGTTGGCACTCTTCCCTTATTCTCACTTATCTCCTTTTTTTCATCATACCTAAGGACTTCTACACTATCTAGTGTATTGTCCATGGGTAGATCCCTTCGGCTCTGGCGGGATCGTGAGAACTAATACCTAACCTTACCATCCTTATAACTCCAATGCATAAAGTAAAGTGGTTGGTCTTTTTGGTATAGTTCTTTTCCGCCTCGAAACCAAATGAAAACCATTTGAAAAATCAATCAAGGTACTTGTGATATAAAATCAAAGCATTTTGTACCTTAATTGTTTTTGATCTTTTAGAAATGCTCCCCCTCAACATGTGCATAGTGTATAAGAAATCTTTTGGCACATGGAGAAAGGATCCAATAAGTCTTGTTTCACGGTTTAGTATTTATTTTGTTTTCTAAAAAGATCACTATCTCTCCCCTGATCAAATATAGTATTTAAATACTTTAGATAAAACATTTTGGGAAATGATGTGGTTTTCTTTTACTTGTTCCCCCTCAATATGTGCATCGAGATTCTAAAGAGTTTTGCACATATTAGAGAGTGCCTACACTTTGAGTCAAATCTTTGGTTTTAGATAATTGCTCCCCCTTAACATGTGCATGGAAAGTGACAAATCGTAGCGATTACGATCAAATCGCATATAAGGATCTAACAAACCACAGCGAGCGAGAACAAACCGCAGTCAAAACAGATCAAAGCACATACAAAAACAGATCAAACCGCACCAAAATTACACCAAACCGCAGTCAAGAAAACATGTACGTGAGTCAAACCGCACCCAAGAAAACTTAAAAAACCCAAACTTTTTAATCAAAACCACTAAAACCAAGATGAATCTAGCCTTCCAAACAAAAAACTAGACTAATATGATGATCCTAAACACGAAAGTACAATCAAAATCCAAACTTTAACACTAAATAAGATCAAAATGGTGAAATTGTCTCTAAACTCATTCAAACCCAAAACTTATGAAAACCAACTAATAATCGAAGAACATGTAAAGTAGATGATCAAACCATGGCTCTTGATACCATTTGTAACATATTGGTTTTCATAAACACACAATCACAAATACAATGGATCGAATGAGATGAGTTCTAGAGAGAGGAAGTGGAGAGAAATGGGAACTTCTAGTAAGATCACTCCCATTAACAACTTGTGTTAAACTTTAAAATCTGCCACGTCAGCGCCACATCAGCTTTAACATTTCACCTTAACATCCCCAAAAAACACCCACAATCATAACATCCCAAGTTAAACTTTAACATTTGATATTTTGAATTTCAACCCCTAAACTAAAACAAACACTTCATTTATTAAAAAACATATCATTAATTTGAAAACATATTACGATACGAAATTAAAAAAAAAAAGTTACAACGAAATAAAAAAAGACACTGAAAATTAAACGTTACAACATAAAGGAAATGACGAGAATACAATCTACTGACGAGGTTGCAAGTTATATTTTTTGATGATTCGGTCTTTTTCGTCATTGATCCAAGCCACGACATTTGGATCTTTGCCTTCAGTATCAACCATCAAAAACTTCATCTCTTCCAACCTTGTTATTGTTTCATCTTTGACTTGTTGGGCCCGATACGCCGCTTGGGCGGTTTCACGTTTGATATGATACTCGTTTGCCATAGTTTCGGTGAAATGACTTGACGAGCTCGTTCCTCCGGTGCTCGCTCCCCCAGTACTTGTCATGCTCTCGGATCTTGCTTTCTTGGAAGCACGTTTTTTTTCCAATGGGGCGTGGTTGTTCATCATGACCAAACAAAGCCTCGTTTGTTTGGCTTGGGACATCGCCGGTTAAATCAACCGGATCCGGCGTGTCCCATTTCTTATGCTTACGCAAAACCTCCCAAGCTTCATCGAGAGCAAACGGTGCTGCTTTGTGCTCCTCACGATACCATTGCTTCGCCCGTTTCATGACATCCATCTCACTTTCCCCGCTTCTTTGTTCCCGTTGGGTATTTATAGTGGTAAAAAAATGTTTTTGATTTTTTTTTAATAATAAAACTAGCCGTTAGGGGCTAAAATGTAATTTTTTTTTAAACCCCAACGGTAACTAGCCGTTAGGGGGGGGTGATTTGAAAATTTTCTGATTTTTTATTTTTTTATTTATTTTTAAATTTTTTTTTATTGTGGTTAACGCCTGTTGCATGGTTAACGCCGGCCAAATAACGCCACTTTAACGCCGGATAACGTGGCTCAACGCCGGATAACGCCGGTTCCGGCTTTAATCGTTGGGCATAAACACACAATCACAAATACAATGGATAGAATGAGATGAGTTCTAGAGAGAGAAAGTGGAGAGAAATGGGAACTTCTAGTAAGAGAAAGAAAAATATATTATGAAGCTTCAACCCTTTGCCTTGCTAGTCAAAGGGTATTTATAGTGTCTTACAATATACGCCACCTACGGGCTGTGGATCAGGCATACAGTGGGTAAAGACCCGTCTACTGCTAGAAATCATGCCAGCACCAACGGAATTTCACCAACAATCATAGATTCGTTGGTAAATTACTACTTTACCAACGACTTTACCAAAAAAGATAAGAAATGCATAATTTATATTTTACCAACGACGTAATTGTTGGTAAATCCGTTGGAACATAGTTTTTATTTGGAGGGAAATTTCCCGCTAACTTTACCAAGTACTTGTTCACAATAATTGGTTGGTAAAATGAGAAAAGTAGTGTAAGTGGTGCCTAATGTGACAAATTAAAATTTATTCCCGAAAGTAAAATTATAATTTTTTTAATTGGTTCAAACCAAAATTAAAATTTATTCCCAAAATTAAAAGTCCCTCCATACCAAAAATAATTCCCCCCAAATACACTTTGACCTAAAACTTTCTATCATTTAATTCTTTCTCTTTGTGCAGCCCTCCCACCTAACTTCCCCAAAAGTTTACATCTCAAACTCAATTCACTGAACCAAAAGACCATTTCGAATCATTGTCATCAAAAGGAGGTTGGTTTGTTTCTTTCCAATTTCTTGAACTTTTAATCAGTCACTTATGTGCTTATATTTGATTTCTTTATTAAATCTTTTATATGTGGTACTTTATGGTTGTTGTCAATTTGTGTTACATTAGTTTAGAATTTTGGCTAGTATACATTATTCAAGATAAATGTCAATTTGCCTATACATTATCCTAAATATGTTCGAGAGACCCAATTTTGGCTAAATGCAACTCAATTTTTGTTTTAATTGTGCATTCTAAAGTGGTGACATGTTTACAATTTGTTAGTTGGTCTCTTATTTACAAGCTTAATTTGTTTTGTTCATTTGATTATGTGGTGACATGTTTATATAGTTGTATGATATAGAGTAGTTATGTTATTTATAAAGTTGCACTTTGTTCAGTTAATTTAAGGTCGTGGGTAACAGAAAATATAAAAAAAACATCATGTCGGTTGATCGGAGTTGGATGAAACGCCGTGTCGACCCTCATGATGGTTCGATTAATCAAGAATTCAAAGATGGGGTTAAGGAGTTTTTGGATTTTGCATTTAACCAACCGCGAGCTATAGGTCGTGAGGCGATAGAGTGTCCTTGCTTCAAGTGCAAACTATTAAAAAAGCGTAAAAGGGACGATATAACACTACATCTGTACAAGTGGGGTTTCCAAGACTTTTATTCTACCTGGTTTGTACATGGTGAAGTATTGACTCCAGAGGCTCATTAAGATCATGTTACAAATGATGACGTGCAAGGGGCGACTGAGCATCGTTACAGAGACATGGTGATTGATGCGGCTGGTCCTTAGTTAATGAGGGACTTCACAACTAATGAATTTCAAGTCGGACTTCAACATGAGCGAAAGCTGTTATAATCGAATCATTTCATTAGTGAAGTCCATGCTGCCAGAAGATGCGCTATTACCTGATGACTTCTATCAGTCAAAGAAAATGGTGAAAAAGTTAATACTCAAGTATGAAAAGATTCAGGCATGTCCTAATGATTGCATGCTATATTGGAAAGAGCATACATATAAGACTAAGTGTGTAGTTTGTGGTCTTACTCGCTATAAAGAACGGAAACGAGGTGAAGAAAAGCGCAACGGAGTACCTTACAAGGTGTTGCGTTATTTACCACTTGCACCTCGACTTCAAAGGCTTTTTATGTCAAAAAAGACAGCCGAACACATGTCTTGGCATAAAAAAAACCGTCGTCCAGAAGGTGTACTCACTCACCCATCAGATGGCGAGGCATGGAAACATTTTGATCGTACTCATTCTTCGTTTGCTGCAGATGGATGAAATGTGAGGTTGGGTCTCTCAACAGATGGTTTCAATCCTTTTGGGCACTCAAGTATACCTTATTCATGTTGGCCGGTATTTGTTACACCATACAACCTGCCACCATGGATGTGTATGAAAGAGGGGGTCTTATTTCTAACTCTAATTATTCCGGGTCCGAATAATCCGGGTAATAACATTGATATATACTTGAGGCCGCTAATCGATGAACTGAAAAAGCTTTGGGATGGTGTTACAACATATGATGTCTCAAGAGAACAAAATTTTCAAATGAAAGCTGCTCTCTTATGGACTATAAATGACTTTCCTGCTTATGGTATGTTATCGGGTTGGAGCACTCATGGAAAAATGTCATGTCCATATTGTATGGAGAATACTAAGGCTTTTACTCTACAACATGGCGGGAAACCAAGCTTCTTTGATTATCATCGTCAGTTCTTGCGACTGATGCTTTTACTCTACAACATGGAAAAATGTCATGTCCATATTGTATGGAGAATTCTAAGTATCATGACATAGTCAAAGAAAACAATACATCTGAAGTTGAGATAAGTGATGAAGGGATTACGACTGATGCTAATCCACCACTTCCTGCTCCTCTTCCATTCGATGCCCAGGCTTGGGTAAATGCGACTGGTGATCCACAAAAAACTGTTTATGGATTTGGGCTTACTGAAGAAGCTGAAAACATACAAAAGCAGGTAAAACCATCTTCCACCAAGCAATCTACTTTTCATGCATCCACTTCATCCAACAATGAAAGCAACAGTGAATCTGAAATCGCTGAATTGAAGAGGGAAAATGCTAGTCTTAAAGCTAGAGAATCAAATCATGAATTGAAGAAGGAAAATGCTAGTCTTAAAGCTAGCGTTGGGCAGATCTTGAAGACATTGAACATGCAAGAAGTTAACTTGGCATCTAACGAGTAATTCTCTAAGTCATCCATTTAACCCATTTTTGGTATTCATTACTAAACATTATGGTAGCTTATTTTGTAATCTTTTGTTAATTCCTAATTGTAGCTACCTGTAATGGGTTATCTTGAAAAGATCATGGACTAGCCAACTATGTATGGATTTGTATTAGTACTTTGTGCAATTGACGTAGAACTTGTGTTAATTGTGGGGTTGTTTACATTTACTAGTTGTGGCGTGCACCATAAATGATCGGCCTATATTAGCTTAGCAACGATTTATATTGTTGGAAAAATCCATTTTAGCAACAAGTCGAAAGCAAATCTAGTGTCATTGCTAATTTAGAGAAATTACCAACAACTCTTGTTGATGCAATGTTGAATGTTACCAACTGACGAAAGTTTGTTGGTATTTTATGTTTACCAACGACTTTGGCATGTTTGTGAAATTGGTCGTTGGTACTGGCATGATTTCTATTAGTGGTCCGTCCTCAACGGTGTTACTTAACTAACTACTAACTATAACTAAACGACTACGACTACGACTACGACTACGAGCTTTCTGATGATTACATATGCTTGAGGTAACCGAGTCTTTAACTACCGGACTTTCTAAATCCCAACAAAAAATAGTATGAATGTAAAATAATTATAGGTTTGGCCCCCTCAATATTATTATGACTACATTTCAGCTTCTCCATTGACATTGCTCAAGCTCCGTCCCTGCGTGCATAGCTCTAACCCGAGACCGAGCTTGATTCACGAGCTAATTAGCTGGAGTGAAAATACAAGGCTCGAAATTAAATGAGCTGAGCTCATTTACAACGCAATGCCATGTAATTCTTGAGGTTTATTTTTTTGAAAAATAAAAGGATTTTTCTAATTGTTATATTGGAGAGGACGAATCGTTCATTAGAGTAATGTTAAAACAAAAACTTATAAAAAAAAAAGATAATGGTACTTAAATTCGTGATGTTCTTATATTCATACACCATTAATTTTATGTGACATGTATGTCATTGAGATATTGAGCCACAATCGAAGCATAAAAAACAAACAAATCCCGATTAATATATATTGCTTCATAAACCCCCCCAAAAAAAGAAGAAAAAAAAATCAAATGCAAAGTTCTTGCTTCATGAATCATGATGCACACCAGATCCTCAATATTAAGCCTGGATACGATATCTATCTAATGGGTCTTTCAGATGTACCCTTTCATGGTACACTCTCCACGCATAATCTTCAAACGAAAATGAGCTAAACACACTTTCTTCTATCGACTCATTTTGATCATCTTGATTTTGTTTGTCATTGTGGTCGGTGTCGTCATGGTTGCTAACGACTGCCCTTGGAAGGAGAGGAGAGACAGTGCTCCCTAGTGGCAATGTGACCAAGAGAGATATTGACAAGGACGATGAATTGTTTCCTTCTTCCATGCTAATCGTCGGTTTTCCTCTCACTTTCTTCAGTTTTCCATTGCTCCATACCTATCAAATGATTAATACTAACTTAGCAAAGCTTTAACAGAAGAAAGTTAAAAGAGATGTTGCAAGTATGCCATAAGCAATGGTTTTTTAGTTAAAGAGCATCTTCTAATCTGTTTTCAACTTCTAGAAAGCTTAATTTAAATATAATAGTATCTTCAACAACCTTTTCTCAACACATACACGCTAATTCTTTGAAGTTTCAACCCATTATTTTTAAGAGAATTGATCGGCTCACTCTCATTTGTTATCCGCACACTCAAATGTACAAATCGGTAAAGCAACATATAATAAATGTACAACTGCAGAATGCACAGGTTGGAGTGTGCAAATAAGAAATTGGAGTGTGCAAATCATTAATCTATTTTTAATTATCACCCACACAAACAAGGGCGGACCTAAGGTGGTTCACGAGGGTTTCACAAGAATTTATTATGTGTAGAGCAAAACATAGAAAAAATTTATCGACTTTTGAAATTTTGTGTGTTTAGTTTTAATGAAATGCACCTGATACCTATCCGTCATTGCACATAAACAAATTAAAGCTTAATCTTAATCCACCCATTTTCGACAAGATACTGCTTTTCAACTTAGTTATAGTTATAACCACTACAATTGAAGATGCTCTAACAAAGCATTCTATTATTGTACTAGTTTGCGTTACAAACAAAAAATGGCATATTTGTAATCGAAAAAAGCCTACAAAATAAGACACTTATGAGAATATTGATCTTGCCCCTACAAGCCAAAAATAGTGTACATAAAATGACAGAACATGAGTCTCAATCGTTTTGATGGCATACCTAACTAGAAATAATCACATACTTAAATACTTAATATTACGTATCGTGTCAAACAACTATTAGACTTTAGAGCCACCTTAAAGAATTTTTTATCCACACACAATCTATACTATATTAATTAATTTTGAACTTCTTAATTAAAAGTAAACCAAGTTTATTTATTTAATTCGTATTAGGCTGCTTAATTGGGTCCATTTGGCAGCCATTTGAGTTGCCAAACCCGAAAATCACTCTGGTTTTATAGTATATCTTAACAAGTAGTGGATTTTTGTCACAAATAATATAATACCAATGCAAACCGAGTTCGTCCATTTGTTAAATTTTTTAAACAGCACACACATTATATAAATGTCTAAAAAAAAGTTACTATAGTTAAAAGTCTATTAGCTTCTTTTAAGTGGGTGTTTGCTTATATAGCCGGCTTATGGCTTATTTAGCTTTGGGCTTATGTTTTGTAAGCTAATTTTTTGTGGCTTAATTTGAATTTTTTTCGGCTTATATACACTTTATAAGTTTATAATAAGCTTATATAAGCGAAAAATATTCAAATTAAGCCAAAAGAAAAGTGAGAAGCCATAAGCCGAAACAAACATACCCTGACATTTTTTTTGAAACATGCATAAACTTTTTTATAAACTTGCAATTTATCTTAAGCAGTTTTTATAGAAAATATGCACCTGAGCAATGTCTCCGACAGTAACCAAGATCGAGTCCACTTCTGTCTTCACCGAAACCAAACCCGAATCCGTCATCAACCCACACCTCCCACTTGAAAACATATAATGCAACCCGACCACATACGGATAAAACTTACCCGAACCCGACCCTAACACTTGATCACCACCTTCAGTATCACCAAGCCACAGTAACGAACAAACACCATCAGTACCATTCTTAACAAGGCCCATAGCACATGTCAGCCCCTCCACAACGCTTAAACCAACTTTTTCCATTGCATGCATGAACCCATGCAAAGAACTCAAAGATAATTCATCACTTGAGTCAGATAAACTGTCTGAGTCAAGAAACAAAGACTCAGTGCTATCATCATCCTCGTCATCATGATCCTCGTCCTCATTGTTGTTGTTGAACCCAATAGGCCAGTTTTTACTAAAGTGGTGTTTTTTTTCTTGGCGGGAGAGTTTAAATATGGAAAGTGAGTCTGTCTGGGCTGTGTGAGCGAGGTGGGGTGGTATGGGGTGGTCTGTGAGCTGAAAATAGCCGAGTTCGGAGATTGAATGAAGTGTGGTGGATATAGTGGAGTTAAGGTCAGTATATGGGATTATAGGGGGAGATATGGTGTTGGGAGTGAGAGAGGGTCTGCGGCGTAAAGGGGTGGTGGAAAGAGTTGGTGGGAGGCGGTGGAGAAGACGGGAGAGGAGATCGGTTGCGGCCGAGGAGGTGGACGGGTTGGGGTGGGTGGTGGAAGGTGTTGGTGGTGGAGCTGATATGGTGGTGTTTGGAAAGTGTTGTTGGTGGTGGTTTTGATGAGTTGATGAGGCCATGGTTTGTTTTTTTAAGTGATGTGCTTGTTTGTTATTTGGTTATATATAGTAGAAGACTAAAGTTTTCGAGGTGATCAAAAGTCGAGTGTGACGTTATGAATAATAAATTCGAACCTTTTCATGTTGAAATGAATGAACTAAGAGAAACTTTTCACCTTTCATGAATCCCATATATATGTACTTGTCTTGTGTGATGATGAGTTAAAACCCGTGCTTAATCGGTTTAAGATTGTGTGACGGTGAGTTAAAACTTAAAACCCATGCTTAATCAAGAATCCCATGTATACTTACAGGTATAAGACTGCGTGACGATGAGTTAAAACTTAAAACCCGTGCTTAATCGGTTGAAGATTTGAAACTGTACGTGAATACTCAAAGCAAAAGAAGTTCCTTCAAATATCAAACGGTTGTCATTTTAAATCTTGTATATATGTTTGTATTCTATACATTATGAGATTGTTATTTACTTACGAAAAGTAGTTTTATTGAACATCCGCGGATTAGGGGCAATATTTAGAAAACGAGTTACTGATCATATCAATCAGCTTTATTATTTAATCCAGATGTATATGTCTACAAGTTTTGTAAGTTAAAAACTAAACACGTACTTTAATTTGACCACTCTTAAACTAAAAAATCTACTAGTGTTCTCTTACTTTTCCACGGGTAAGAAGTTTATCTACAAATATTGGCAGTGCATCTACAGATGTTGGCTCCTGAATTAAGTCCTGGTCTTTTATTATCAAGGGATCACAGATAAGTGTTACTTTTAGTGCTGAATCATCTACAAATCAAGGGACTATCGATTACGACTTGATTAAATAAATATTTCGATGCTAGATTGCATAGTGTTGACTGTTGAGGTTAACGTATTTCGGTGTTGCCTCTGGATCTACCTGTCATGGTGTTTGTGGATTTATCAAGACTTACATTGCTTATTTGTGGTGAGATTGTGTACATGCACTGACGGAGCCACGATTGTTCGGCTGGGTAGGCCAAAACAAAAAACTTGAAAAATGTTAGTGATAAAAAAAAAACAAGAAAATTTTAAAGAGTCGTACAATAAGAGTTTTTCATTTTTTTTAAAACAATCGGCTTAGCTCAGTTGGCCACCTAGGCTCCTTCTGGAGCTAGGGGGAGGTTTTACCCAGGGTTCAAGTCTCGCAAGAGAAAAAAAATTCAGGTTTTCCTTCTAGTGCGAAGCCGTGAGTTCTAGGGGTTTCCCTTCACGGATCTCTCCTAGTGGTTTAGGTCCCCGGGGCCTGCCTGTTTGAATGGTTTAACTCGGGGGGTCGGATTTCAAGTGTGATGTCGTTCTAAACAAAATAATAATAAAAATAAATAAAACAATAAAAATAGAGTTTTTCATTTCAACCGCGCAAAACGCTTGGCTTTGGTTAAGAGGAATATTCAGATTCCGGATACGCTCTGTCCTATGTGCAATGTGGACGCGGAATCGACTTCTCATCTATTTGTCACATGTGGTTTTTCGTATGGCGTTTGGAGTAACATCTGGGCATGGTGTAAATTGCATCCAGTTAACTTCAACTTGATAGATGAGCTGCTCGAATGGTTAGGGTCGCTGCAAATGTCTACGTGGGGGAAGAGAATTATTCGTGGCATTGTTATGGTCACGTGTTGGGCCGTATGGAAGGAGCGAAACAAGAAGATTTTCAAGAATGGGTCTCCTAAGGTGGTTGAGGTTGTAGCGATGGTTAAATCGCTCTCCTTCCTTTGGTTTTGTCATAGATCGAGTCGATATAATGTAGAATGGAACGAGTGGGTTAAGTACCCGTTGTATATTTTGTAATGGTTGTTGGGCGGTCCTTATTTTTTTGGTCCCGCCTTGTTTGAATGAAGCATTCCTTTCAAAAAAAATCTAGAACACCATCTAAACTAAAGGTATCTGCAATATCCTTTTTAATATAAAGTACTAAGCTATCTGAAAGAAAGTCATCACCCATTTTATTACGTAATCTGATCTTCACGATTTTTATGGCTGAAAATGCACGTTTAACTCTTGCAGTAGACACCGGAAGAGTCAACACTAGTTGTATCAACCTGTCAATGAGATAATAGTGACTTGCCTTTTCAGTGTATGCTAAGCTTTGACATAAATAAGCTATAGATGATGACTTTCCCAACTTTGGATTATCTTTCATATCAAGTTCAAAGTGTTTCAACTGGAATTCCAAGTTATCGAGTTCTTCCTCTGTAAAATCAAGATAATAATATTTCTTTGCAAGCTTTAGAATCGAATCTAAATTGAAAGATATATATCCGTTCTTAGGATCCAAACCAGAGCCAGTGGATCTGAAAAACTCGGTCGGTCGTACTTGACGACCGACTTTATAATCGATCGAATCGAGTGTGGATGATGGGTCGAACATCGGTCGTGGCATTCCAAAAAACACAATCGGTCGAATTTATGGCTGATATTTGCACACAAAAACATTGTCCATTTGATATTAAACAAAAAAAAAAAAAAACCACCTTGGTTATCGACTGTGACAACTTGGTCGTGTCTGATCACGGACGGTGAGTAGCCTAAGAGTTTCACAATTTTCTCGGCGTGCATGTTTGAGATTTTTGGTTATGCGTATATGTAGAAATCTTGTAAGCTTTTTTTCTTTTTTAGAAATAGCATCTTGTAAGCTTTTCAGAGCATCTAAATAACGAAAAAGGAATTGATACAGTCATAGTGGTACATACTAAAATATTGCAATGGCGCACATAAAGGTTTAAACTCTTTAATTAGTCAACTATACTGATGACTTTTTAAACAATTCGAATGAGCAACATAAAGGTTTAGATAATAGCAATAGAAACTTAAATGTAACTCAGCTTAAACTTTAGATAATAGAACATCGTCTACTAGAACCAATGGGCCTTTAGTCCAATGGCAAGAGCTTTCAACCTTGTGTCAATAGACCGGGGTTCGAATCTCTCCATTGGCCTAAAAGCTTTCAATTGGTACCATCCCCCCATCGCAAATGCTTAGATTGACTGGTCAATGAGGGGCCTATTGAAAAAAATGGCCAGGGTTCAAAGCCCAACCTCTTGATAAGGACAGGTGCTCATTGCCTGGGGCCGGGTCCTTGGGGGAGGGTCCGGTTGGCATCCTTAGGATGCATGGGACTAGGGTGATTCCACCATTCTTCACCTTTTGGAGAACATCGTCTACTAGAATACTTGCTTAGGGTCTTAATTTGGTGTTCCACTCTAGCTAGCTTCCGGTTTGTTATTTCTCATACAGCAATATAGATTCATATATAGATTGATTGATGCACGACAGTGACGACACAGCGTTTTGTTTATTTGGAACGTCGAATTACACCTGCTCTGTGCTAAACTTTTATAAATGACAAAATAAAGTTGTGGGCATGAGTTATAGTAAGCAATATCCACTAATATGTATCAAAGAGCTTAAATTCCATTTGGAATCAATTGTCGGTGTAGAAATGTTATACACGTTGGGGACGCTAATCACGCTATTGTACAACTAGAAAGGCTGGATAGTGTATAAATTGGGGACCCTTAATTTATGAAAACATTTAAAAATAGTACAAGTACAACTTTATGCAGAAGCATAGCACGTTGGGTAGCAACGTGTTGTGAGGAATCTTGTGCCCATGGTGGAATGGGTGTGTTTACAAACTTCAATGGTGTATGTATGACATACCTTTGCTCTTTTCCTGGTTTCAATGAAACACCAAAATGCATACTTATATAATACCATAACTTGCACACAAGTATACTTAAAAAAAGACCTGCGGGAATTTTCTTCCAGAGGTTTAGATCGGCGGAGAAACTTCAATTTCGTACATCTATAGGCGTCAACTGACTTTTCTAAAAAGACTAACCTCAAGCAATGTTCAACGTTTCCTACAAACCGAAGGAAGTTGGGATTAAATCAATGACATGTTTCTCCAAAGGCCAACCTTTTCCCGGCCATGTGATATCGTGTTTTTGGTTCCCAACTTTCGGTTATTACTATTCAAATATCTGTTAATAACCCCAAAAAAATTAGTTGTTCGAAATAGAATCACTTGATAACTTACAGTCTTACGAGGCGATAGATAACAAATTATCATGAAAACGACAAACATATTGGTTCAAGTGTATTAGAGCAAATGGGTGAATCGTCCATAGGCTTAATTAGTATTGTAAGTTCTTCTCATGTCGAGCTTGCAAAATATGATACAAGGTGCCTAAAGCAAAAAAGTTTCCTTCATCACTCAACTTATAGAATATTCCGTATCACATTATCCCAATAATAACACAAATTAAACTAAAAATAAAATTTCACTAATAATAAATGAAAATACATATAAAAAAGTACATGAACTTAAAAAGCATAAAAGTAAAGTTAGACTAGTTTTGATGATATTTGGCTCGAATTTCATGTTTGGCCGCCTCAATAATATCTGCATCATCCGGATCCATCCCTTTGGTACTTGTTGCAAGCATTTTCATGTCATCATTTTTTGATTATTCATTTTGTGAGTTGGAAGTACAAATAAAAAGAAATATTGCTGAGATTTGAAGTTGAAAGTGTGAATTAAAAATTGATGATTTAAAAGGTATTTATATGATTTTAAAAGGTAAAAAAGTTAAATAAAAGAAGTATTTATTAAAAACAACAACTAGTTTTTTAAACAAATTTTTAACCTGTTGCTTCACAATCGTTACACACAAACATTAAAAAAGAAAATGTCGATAACTCTATGTGTCTATGACGCGTGACCCTATAATGTGAGCTATGGTACGGTGGTTCGCGCCATAAGACTGCGTTATGCCATATAACGCACCCGTGCTGGATGCTCTAAAGTATCATGTTCGTGTTTTTACTGAATGGTTGCTTTGTTTTAATGTTGGATCATATGAAAAATAATAAACTTAACACCTCGTCAAACTAACAAAAAAGCTCTCAAATTTATGATATGTTTTTTAGTACCAACATATACATATATTCTTTATGCATAATTTGCTTGCAATCGAACTTGTTTTTCATTGTCTTCTACTACATGTTTTTTGAAGGCGTAGGTTCTGGAAAGTTATAAATATGATAACAAGACATAAAGCATGTTTTGTTACTACGGCCACCAATATTGTTCGCTGTATGTGGTTATTTCGCCACAAGTACTTGGCTGACGGTACTCTCAGTCGCTACAAGGCTCGCCTTGTCGCGAATGGTAGCACTCAGATAGAGGGGGTTGATGTTGATGAGACATTTAGCCCAGTTGTTAAACCTGGCACTATACGCACCGTTCTTAGTTTGGCTGCTTCTAGACATTGGCCGGTTCACCAGCTCGATGTTAAGAATACATTTCTGCATGGGGATTTATCTGAGACTGTTTACATGCACCAACCACCTGGTTTCCGTGATACTGAGCATCAAGATTATGTATGTTTGTTACGCATATCTCTGTATGGGTTGAAACAAGCTCCTCGGGCTTGGTTTCAGCGTTTTGCTACATATGTTCTTGGGATTGGCTTTACACATAGTCGCTGTGACACCTCTCTGTTTATCTATCATCAGGGGACTGACACTGCTTATCTTTTATTATATGTTGATGATATTGTACTGACTGCTTCTTCTGATGGACTTCTACAACGTATTATTGCATCTCTACATAAGGGGTTCTCTATGACAGACTTGGGTCCTCTAAACTATTTTTTGGGCATATCTGTTACACGTGACTCTTCTGGTATGTTTTTGTCGCAGCGCAAGTATGCTACAGAGATCCTTCGCCGTGCTCACATGGTGATTGCAATTCCAGGTGGACTCGTTGACACGAGTCTAAACGGGAGATGATGGCATTTTGGTATCTGATCCCACATTATACCGGAGTCTTGCAGGGTCACTTCAGTACCTCACATTCACTCGCCCTGATATATCTTATGCATACAGTGTGTCTTCATATGCATGATCTGCGAGAGCCTCATTTCTCCGCTCTCAAATGGATTTTGCGCTACATACGGGGTACCTTGGATTATGGGTTACAGTTGTATTCATCATCTACTACCTCATTGGTTGCTTATTCGATGTCGATTGGGTGGTTGCCTAACTACTCGGCGGTCCACTTCTGGATATTGTGTATTTCTCGGCAACAATTTACTCTCATGGTCCTCTAAGCGCCAACCGATCGTCTCGTTCTAGTCTGAGGCGAATATCGCGGGGTTGCCAATGCGGTTCTTAAACGTGTTGGTTGCGGAATCTTCTTCGAGAGCTACATACTCCTGTTTCTTCTGCAACACTTGTGTACTGTGATAACGTTAGTGCCGTCTACATGTCCTCGAATCCGGTTCAGCATCAACGGACCAAACACATCGAGATTGACATTCATTTTGTTCGGGATTTGGTGGCTGCAGGTCAAGTTAGAGTCCTTCATGTGCCTTCTCGCTTTAGTTTGCGGATATCTTCACCAAGGGTCTACCTTCAGCTCTATTTGAAGAATTTCGTGACAGTTTGAGTGTTCGGTGTCCTCCCGCTCAAACTGCGGGGGAGTGTTAGTAGTATATATTATTGTATGATTATGTTAGGCCCTTTTCCCAAGTCTCGGGCTCAAGCCCATGACCCTCTAGGATTTGGTGTATATTTGTATGTCTCGTATGAGACTTTGGGCAATCAATCAATCACAATCAATTATGTTATTCTACAATGACAATTACATTAAAGGATTTGCTAAACATAGCTTATAGCTCTTACGGCTATGTTTAAAGTATGAAAAGATGTAAAAAGAAGTGTACATTATGTTGGTTGAGTATGTGTAGTTTATTATGGATGTACAAATATCCGGTGCATGTGCTAATGTCTTATACATAACCATTAGAGTTGTGTGTACTATTTGTTGGAATTATATAGCATGACTATCATATATAAAACACATAAACATCAAAGAAAACATGCGGAAGCGTATAAGAACGATTAATGAATAATTAATTAACGTAAACATAAAATATGCGTACCTTTTTTATTCTAGCCGAACAAGAATCAAATCCACAAAACTAGCAAGTGATGAACCCTAATTAGGGTTTATAGGATTATAAGAATTACCTCTTACCGATTTTGTAATTCAATCCAAGATACCAACAAAAATATGTTAGTACCACGTTCTTGTACACACGTACTAAATCAAATTAAAGTAATGCTAGTTTTAATCACACAAAATAATTTGTTTTGGAAAAACAATGTGTCGACACCCTTGAGGAGGTGTACGATCGACTAGAGCAAAAAACACACACAAACAATTTTAGGTTTTTAGCTTATGAGTACAAGAGATGCAAAACCAAGACCCTAAGCCTTGTATATATACTCAACATAACTTGGTGAACAAGTTGAGCTTGGGTTGGGTTGGGAAACCCCCTAGGCCGATCGGTTGTGTAATCCCCAAAGGATTCCAGAACCTTCCCAATCTCTATTTTGCAATCTAGTCCCTCCAATTAACATTTAGCGATCGTTAGTCCATTACATTTAATTAACTTAACGTCCGTTATATATTCCGTGTAATTAATAAATAAATATAACATTTACATTTAATTATTAACTTTAATTCTCATACGTAAAGCGTGCAATCCCGTGGTCTCGAGTTCGATCCTAACTCACGACTACTAATTTATATCCATAAAACTAACACTATTTTCCTTATGTTAAAATTTAGCGAGAAGCTCAAAGTCACTATAAATGTTTTCACTAAAACTTAACAACACATTCACTAACATTAAAACATGAAAAACCATAACGTAAAAGAATCTAATACTGTATTAGGCAACGCCTCAACTGTTCAACTGTTAACTTAGACACATTTCGAAAAGAAAGAAAAGATTAATAATGTTTTCTGTTCTTGAGCTGAAAAATAAAGAAAATAAATAGAAATATAAAGTTTATTTACAATTATACATATATTTAAAAGTTTCAAAAGTAATAATAGTTTTGTCATTTGACATGTTAGATTTTAGTTTACTTTCATTTTTTTCATTTTTTTTAAAGAAAATTTTAGACTAAGTTTACTCTCAAATTTTCCTCATTTCCTTTTTTTGCATCTCTTAAAAAGACCGAAGAATACAAATTCTTAACAATTACCTTTTTTGTTTCATTTCTTCCAAAAGTAAACTCTAAAACGCAACGTTAAACAACTTGAAGGTTTGAAAATTTTCGGCTCAATAAGAGAGTCAATCTCCTTGGAGTCAAAGTCTTCCATTGTTTTGTCAATCACAAAGTGAGACGCACCAATCACAAAATATACTACAAAGTATATATTATCTTTATGTATGGAGATCCTTTCATGTCCATTAGAACATGATATGTCATGTTGTTAAATATTGTGAGTTTACAAAAGTGGACCTTTTAAATTTTATTTGAAGTAGGTCCATTTTTGCCAAAAGTTGCTTGTTAAGAAACATGAAATATCATGTTAAAATGAATATGAGGTAATCTTTATCTTATATTTATCCTATTAGTATGTGGCATAAATTAATTGAAATGTGAGAAAGTGGGTCACTTTTTTCAGCATGTGAGTTTTTGACACGTGACATTGGAAAGATTTGTAGGAATATATTTAGCAGGATATGACATTACTCTTATCCTATATGCACCTAAGATACGATTGACATATGTATCCTAATTAACAGCGGCGGAGCCAAATCCGTTAGAGTTGTCCGCTTAATTTTTGAAATGAAAAAGGTTATACGCTTGGCGTCAAACTTTACAAAATGTTCTAAAAGACTTATTTTTATACTATGAATGATGTTTAAAAGATATGCACGTGCATGTTCTGTGACTCAGACTCTTCTCATAAAACTTGAAGACGAGTCCTATATACTCTAGTCATCATTATCAAATCATATCATCAATGAAATCCTACCTTCCTTTTGTTTTAACAATATCAGATACCGACACCAAATTGCTACCATACTTACGATTACGAATAGTTGACACAAAAAAGTCAAAAATACGTAAAAATAGAAGTAAGATAAAAAAATGTCACAACAAAAGAGAAGCCCAAGGCCCAAATCCAATAGCATCTTTTGGAATGATCCATTTTCATTTTTGAATCAACCATAGATCGATCATCAAACACAAACAAACACGCAAATTAAAGTGTAAAAATATATAAAAAGCAAGAAATATTTTAACAACAAAGAAGAAGAAGATGATCAAATTTATTTAAAATCGTGCGATTATGTTTGCGAAACTATTTAACAAAAATCCTCAACAATCTGATAATCCACCTCAGGTAATTCAATATTAATAAATTTATATATTTTATATACGTTCTGTTGATTAATTGCTTATATATTTTGAGGTCATGATTTTGTTTTATTAGAGTTTAATATTGCTTTAATTGTTAGATAAAATTATACTAGTAACAGTACGAAATGTTACAAGTTTATAGATAAAATCAGATAAGTGGTAGGAAATTTCAATTTGAATTTGAATTGTATCGAGTTCGATTAGCTCGTAATTCGGTTAGTAGCTGATTCATATGTTTACGGACGGCATTAATTCACTTAAGAAGCGAGTAATCACCGATTACTAGGGAATTGAACTTCTAGCGAGTAAACGCTTAGCTCATTTTATACGAAATGATTTCGAACGCTCTTAACTCCGCTAACAGAAACATTGACTTCTAACCGTTATTCCCACCTTTTATGTTAATCCAACCACTCGTGCTTCGTATTAGAAACATATTGGTTTAAGTAGTACTGCCAAGCCAGAATCAAAGAATGTAGCAGTGGTGAGATGGTTGTGGTAAATTAGGAACTCAATGTCATTAGATCGGATGGTTCATATTCACTAGAAATATGCACAAGTTGAATGATAATTTTTTTGCATTGCCGTGCAGTAAATAGGGGTGGATAACTTGTTTAAAGGTGGAAGGTCAGTCATGAGTGTAAAAAACGAGGAATGCACGCCTCATAGAAATCGCTAAAAGTTGGATTGTTGTGTATTTGTCATATATAGTTATATAAAACATACAGTGGATTGTGGATCATGGTGTTTAGTTAGTTAGGTGGAGTAGTACGAGTATATAGTTTTGTTTTTTTTCTTCATAGTAGTAGTAAATTTGTGTAAATGTACATTTCTGATGATAATTGTCAAATACTATCAAGTACTTTGTTTGGAGATTATCTCCTTTTGCGATAGTGGATTTGATCTATTGCTTGTATATGATATGAAATTGAATCTTCAATCTGTTACATGTTTCAAAAATTGGCCGAGTTCTTTGTACTAAAAAGGTTAACTTATACTCCGCTATACATTCTTCATTTGCAGGATGATCCACTATTAAAAGACTTTGAACCACGCGTTGTTGTTCATTATGGGATCCCATCTACTGCATCAATCCTGGCCTTTGATCCCCTACAACATCTACTGGCTGTAGGCACACTGTGAGTATAAAACTCTTTTTTTCAATAGCAAGTCGACACTAAGCTATTACTAAAGACCTACATTAAGTGCAACTGTTGTTCATGGTTCTGCCCATTTATTATCTGAAACGAGAACCTATAAGTTTCCTTGATAGCGTTTTCCCTTATTATGGTCAGTTTTAGTTTATATATCTTTAAACGACAGAGTCTGCTGCCACTGCCTCTTTATCACCTTAAGTTGCATATGAGGTTAAGAAGACTAAAACCCTGACGCAAGTAGGTATTAGCGCATTATAATGTGACATAATGTCCCAGAATCATAGGATCGTTTGCGGTTACAAAAAGTAAGTAGTGACACTGGAGCTGTAGTGCATTGAAATAATTTATGGTATATTGTGACTAGCAATTACAATAGTACATGCCTAAGTGTATTACTAGTATAATTTTTGTCTACAATCTATCTTCCTCAACAGCTTTAGACGCTCTTTGAAATGCTATGTAAACATAGATGCATTTTCATGGGAGGTATTTTCTGGATTTGTGGTGGTGGTTGTGGGTTTGGGGGCTGTTGTGTGTCTTCATGATATGGCCTTGTTTAAATATTATTTGGTTATTGTTAATCTGTTATTATATAAATATTTCTTGATTTTCATTAGAATCCTTCTGATATTGCAGGGATGGCAGGATAAAGGTGATTGGCGGTGATAACATTGAGTGCCTTCTAATATCTCCAATATCAGCACCCTTTAAACACCTAGAGGTTCTTGACCTTGACACTCTTGATTTCTATGCAGCCATAATACATTTCATTTTTTATATTGCGTTACTTATGATCCGTAGGTGTAGATAAATCAGAGATTAATTATATCACGTAAACTTAGATATCGTTGGTACTACATACTGCACTGAGCATAAATTCTGCTTCAACGTACATTATCCACTCTTTCACTTTTAATTCATAATATCAATTCTTTTGCATGAAATATACGCTTTCAAAGTTAGGAATTAAATCATCTCCCGTTTAACAAATATTCTTCTGTTTTCTTCCAGTTCTTACAAAACCAAGGTTTTTTGGTGAGCGTCTCAAATGAAAATCTAGTGCAGGTATATAAATTAGATGTTGCTATTTAATCTCTTATATCCTGTAACAAGAAGCACTTCACCTACTATTTGTCTTGGTGAATTGCTTCATTTACTAACCATAGACCCTCACTGAATTGCTTCTCACTTTTGACAGGTTTGGGATCTAGAGCAGAGGCGACTAGCTTCTAATTTACAGTGGGAATCAACTATAAGCGCGTTTTCTGTAGCTTTTGGCACTAATTATATGTAAGTTTCTCCAAAGTTGACTTTTTATCAGGGCCGAGCTTTTTTTAAGTTATTCGAGCTCCAAGACGACTAGAGCTCTTTTCGGTCTAAGCTATTGAGTTGATTTCGAGCTCGAGTATAAAAACTGAGGTTGAAGCATATAACGAGTCAGGCTCGAGCTTTTAAGAACCCGACTCGAAAATGTAATCAAGATTTTTGAGCCGAGTGCTAATATATATATGTAATGCCAATGAGTCAAAAAATTAATTGAGCTCGTTCGAATCAAATTTATCGATCTCGCAAGTTTAGCGTGCTTAGTCGGGCATGTTTCATATTTAGTGATCTCGCAAATTTTAGAGCTCGTTCAGCTACTGAACTGACTTCGAGCTTAGCCTAAGGTCTTCGAGTCGGGCTTGAGCTCGGGTCGGCTTGTTTGCAGCCCTAACTTATAAATTGCAATCTACATCATAGTCATATCATGGTATAATTTAAAGATTCATTATTAGATGACTATTGCAAGCAGGTATGTTGGAGATGAGTACGGCTATTTTTCTGTGTTAAAGTATGACTTTGAAGAAGGGAATATCCAGCACATGCCCTATCAGATTCCTGCAGATATCATAGCTGGTAAGCTGACTTATACTAATCGTTAGTTGGTAACCATGACGTAATTCTTACTATTTTGTTATAACAACTTATGTGCATGGTCTAATTTTACATCATATCCATCTTCTGTTGCGTCAAGTCTTCTTAAACTTAATAGGAAGTGTGTAGAGTAGGTTTTCTAGAATTTAATTTCATACAATATTTGTTATTGTGCATAGAAGGATTCTTTCATTCAAGACTGATAGCATCTCAGCTTCTCTAGAAAACTGAATACCTTGCATTTAAACAACGAAATCAAAAGAGTTGGCATTATTTATTTTTGCCTGCTACAACCTAAGTCTTCTAGAATGAACCCAGCACATATATAGTTAAGTTAATCTGGATGTAGAAGAAAAACATCACAGCCCAATCTTAATGTTAGAGAATAAACCCAAGGGATTTCCGCTATAGGCGGCGAGTTAATTTAACACTAGAGTGCTCATTTAAAAATAGTGGCAGATGAACTTATTACCGTGATGGCCTTCTGCCTATGATTAATATTATTTTTGATTATGTTGCAGAACGGTAAGTACCTATGTTGTATCACTTCAATGCAATAACTATTGTCAAGTTTGTAATGTGCACACATTAAAACTAAACCTTATTGTCATTTGTCAGATGAAGCTGGGATTCCAGTACCTGATCAATTGTCTATTGTGGGCCTGCTTCCTCAACCATGTTCTTCTGGAAAGAGGCATGTAAATTTTGTAATATTTTGTTTTTTTCTTTTGTGTTTACATTAGCACACAAGTTATGCTCTGCATATATTTTTTTACGGAATTTTCTATATCTGCAGAGTGTTAATTGCATATCAAAATGGAGTGATAATTTTGTGGGATGTGAATGAAGATAAGGCTGTACTCGTTAGAAGTCCTAAAGATATGCAAATAAAGGATGAAATAATTATTCCTTCTACAAGTGATATCAGACGCGAGACTTTAAATACAAAATTGGATGACGAGCAGGCAGAGAAGGAGATAAGTGCTCTCTGTTGGGTATCTTCTGATGGGTCAATGCTTGCTGTTGGTTATTTAGATGGAGATATTATATTATGGAATCTACCAACTGAAATCTCTATCAAAGATCAGAAAGCAAATAAGTCATCTAATAATGCCATTAAGTTAAAATTGTCATCAGGTGACAAAAGACTCCCAGTCATTGTTCTCCGTTGGTCAAATAGTCCACATAGTATTTCTGGAGGTCAACTTTTTGTCTATGGAGGTGACGATCTTGGATCAGAAGAAGTCATAACGGTAATCATGCTACATTACTACTCGACGATCTTCATTAATTGTGTTCATTTCTAACTGTGTAGTTGCATTAAAAGGCAACCAACTTTGCTCCAGTTTTTATTTTAGAATTTTTGCTAATCATTAATTCATTATGAGCTATCGTAGTCCATAAAAACTGCCTAGTTTCAAGTTATTTTTATTAAAGATAGCTAACTTAAAAAGAAATATATGTTAGGTACTCTGATCCGGGTAACTGGTCAAAATATCGATGTGGCAATTAATATGTTGGTAACTTTTGACCATCCTGACTTTATTTTTTATGATTTTTCACGATGTCACGCCTAGAAACCAGTTATCACAGGTACCTAAAATCACAATTTTTGAAACTTTTTCTGGCCTAAATTATCCTGACTTTATTTTTTATGATTTTTCACGATGTCACGCCTAGAAACCAGTTATCACAGGTACCTAAAATCACAATTTTTGAAACTTTTTCTGGCCTAAATTCAGTTGGTCACGTAAAACATGAACCCGACAAAAGTCAGGATGCCTTTTTATGCAATTCACTTTTCTTTTTTTTTTTTCTTTTTTTTTTAACGGGACCATCTTTCTGGTAGTACTGAAATGCTCACTCCGGTTATGCTTAAACAAATTTTGAACTGTATTAGCGATTCCATCATTTGTTTAACTTTATTTGTCTCCTTTGGTTCATCGCATCATCTAATGGTGCACAAATAATCATCTACCTGTTGCTGAAAATTTAATCCATATGCAGTTTGTTGTTAGATTCTTTGGTTCTGTAAGCTAGTAATCTGCCTTTTGCAGGTCTTGAATCTTGAGTCGTCATCCGGATTAGAAACTCTGAAGTGTCTCAAGCGCATAGATCTTACACTTAATGGCTACGCGGATATAGAATTGGTACCCAATGTTGGCGCAGCAGAAAGTAGTTTTAGTACACTTTTTTTGTTGACCAATCCAGGAAAATTGCATATGTATGATGATGATTTTTTGTCGGGATTAATCTCTGCTCCAGACATGAAGCATGCTGTAAATTCGGTTCAGTGCCCTGTAACCTTACCAACTGTTGAACCTTATATGACTGTTGCAAAGCTCTGTTTGGTAGACAAAGACGAGGGTTTACAAACAATTCTCAAGAAGGTTGGTAAATACCTACAAGTAGCATGTCAAATACATTTACAAAAGTTTATATTATTTTAATTTTAATATAGTAATCCGAATATAATGATTCACAAAATTAAGAGCACTAAAAATACACTTTGAGCGACTTTCAATCTGTTGAGCTCACTTCTGTAAAACTAACTTTTTTTTCAACCTGTTTTACTCATCAAGGATAATACATATCCCAGATTGAATCATTAAATATTTATATAAAGTTGCCACCTATACATACTAGCTAGCATCAGTCTGCTTGCCCAAGTCTTTCTTTCCATTCATGTCAGTGTTAAGTTTTTCTTTGTTTGTTTCCTTTTTGAAGACAGTTTTGGCTTCAAAACCTCAATTAGCATCTCCTAAAACCACAGGGAGTCCAAAGTGGCCTGTGATTGGTGGCTTTTCCAGTCAAATAAAGGCAGCTGAAAATATTGGTGTTGAGAGAATATATATTGCAGGGTACCAAGATGGCTATGTCCGAATATGGGATTCTACGTCTCCAGTTTTTACACTGATATCTGTTCTAGGATTCCAGGTTATTGCTATGAAATCTATACAAAAGAACGTCATTTTATCGAATATCTTAACTCTTCATTGTTCAGTTAGGGTCTGATTAACAATTAATAGCAGTAACTTCATCATTGAAGCTTAACGTATGTCCCCAGGTGGAAGGTACTGAAGTTCCTGGCACAAGTGACCCGATTTCAGCCTTGGATTACTACTCTACAACATCAAGCTTAGCTGTCGGCAATGATCGTGGTCTGGTACAAACTTTTTTCTGGAATATTATTTCATCCATTTCATGAAACTTGCACAGATAACGTAAGGTCTAGTTTCATGGAAGTTTTTAACTAGTTGTCAAATTTGTAAAATAAATCGTGTGGTTCCAAACCAATACAATCAAATTTATTTGTTAAGATGATAATGAGTAAATAGGCAATTTCGACTTAAAAACTTCAGAAAAGGATCTTGTTACAAATTTTATGGAACAAAAGATGATAAATAAGTAAATAACTAGCTATGTGTTGTCTAATTTTATAAATCTTTTGCATGTATATATGCAGGTTCATCTACTTAAGTTTGTTGGAGAATCTGAAAATTCAAATGTGCACTTTGTGACTGAAGCCAAGCGTGAAGGTTCTATTTTTCTAAATATTGAAGATACACATTTAAATTCTATTGGTGGCCTCCCTTCTAAAGTTTCATCTCATACACCTTCTTTATTAATAGTACACACTGTATATGCTTTACAGAAATTGTTCTGAACCATGGTAATGGATGGCAGTCAACAGCTATCTTTTCTCTTATAAATTCTCCCGTCACGGCCTACAATACACATTCTCTGGGGCTAGAGTAATTGTTGGACATGAATGCGGTAAAGTAAGTATTACATCTACAATGTTATGACTAAAAAGACGATTAGAAATTTTAATCTTTCAAGCATCATTACTAACTAGCATTTTGATTATCAGGCTGCTGTACTCGATGTTGAATCATCATCAGTACTGTTTCTTACAGATTGTTTAGTGAGCTCTAGTTCTCCAGTCGTTTCTCTTGCCTTGAAAACATATATACACACTGATACTGATGATGATCCTGAGCATTCTGGAGACACATCTTCTAGTGATCCAGAAAAAGAAGTGGCTTTCCTGTTGACCAAAGACGCAAACGTCATCCTTGTTGATAGTAGTAGCGGTAACGAGATCTGCTCTAGGTCAGTAAACCCGAAGGAGTCATCTGCAATTTCAATATACCTTTTAGGCAAGTTTCATCCTTACACTAACATATGTTCTTTTTCTAAGGCTTCACTAATTAATGTTAATTACCAATTTATTTATTTAACGCTTGTGTCTAAACTAGAGGTGGGCAGGTGACAATTTTGATCTTTTTACTTACTAATGTGTCGATTGGGGTTACATTTTTCCACCAAACTGGTAAATAAAAAATAATGGCTCAGACATAGATGGTCAAATGGGTTGAAAATTTCAAACGGTCCAAAAGTGGCCTAATAATCGTTTTGTTCAAAAACTAGATTATTATTAAAGTAACAAATTTATAATAATTTTCGGCTACTAATTTCTAAGAGTAACCCACTCTGTTTTAACCTGTATATAAGTATCACATGTTTAACCTGTCACCCAACCTGTCCAACGGTCCAACTCCAACACACCGACTAGTTATTTATGTTGTCTTTGTTTCTAATGTTACGCGTGTGAATGCAGATGAAAATTTTTCTGCTCTAGAATTGTCTGAACAGAATACAGTGAACTCATCACAGGACTCCACAGATGGTAAAGAGTCTATACAGTCACCTACTGAACCAGTAAGCGATTCAACTGAAGCTGACGTGAGTTCCCTGAGTGAAGCGACTGAATTGTGGAAAAATTTTGTTGATTCAATTATATTGGTTTGTTGTGAGGATTCAATGTTTGTATACTCAACCAAGTCTCTAATCCAGGTTCTCACTTGCCTTTTTTTTATCTTTGTTATTATCATTTATGTTCTCGTTTTATTAAAGTTTATAACCTTTCAGGGGGAGCCAAACTTCATTCATAAAATCGATCTAGAGAAGCGATGTTGCTGGACTACAATCTTCAAGAAAAATGGACTGGAGTCTGGAATTGTTATAGTGTATTCTACTGGAGATGTTGAAATCAGGTTTAGTATAAACTCTCACTTTTGTAGTTAGTATATATTATGTCTCACTTTATTGATATATCGGGGAGAGATGAGATACTATATGTGAATGTGATATCATGCAACTCCATAGTCACCCATCCTGGTTACAGTTTTTGTTACGGTTATACTAGTTTGTCTTATAGACATCTAGTTTTATGTACGTAAAAAATAGAGGTGGCAAGAATATTTGGGGGAGGGGGTGTTTCTCATCACAATGGGTTTAGGCTGAAACTGATCATTTCTAATATTAATATGGCTGGATGGGTTGAAACGGGTTGGATCGGTTTGACCTATGTGTTAGTATTCTACATATTTATATAAAACATTTTAGGAGGTTATATGCACCGTTTTTCAACCAGTTTGACACACTTAAACCCGTTCCCCTCTTTGCTAGTTTTTGGATTTGATACTTCTGATCAATATGAGATGTAATGAAACCAAAATTCCAAATCCTAAATCGACACATCAAAGTAAGTGGGTTGATATTGGCTACTGCAGTGATTGTGTAGACTGACACGTGAGCTTCTCTTGCTGCAGGTCATTACCAGATCTTAGAGTACAGGCAGAAACTTCTATAATGTCCATTCTCAGATGGAACTTTAAGAGTAAAATGGAGAAGACTATCAGCTCTTTTGGTAACGGGCATATATCAATGGTTAGCTTTTTCACACCTCCAACATCTAATTGTTATCATATGCATTCAACATCCAATTACCATCTTACAATATTTCTTATGCATAATATCAAGTTCATTTGATACAACTTGTATTTTCAAGTTTTTAAATTCCGTTCACTTGATGTTTGTATTTTCCATAGGTGTATGGGTGTGAGTTTGCTGTTATATCTCTTTTCTCCTCTGAAAATGACTTCAGGTTTTGATCTTTCTCTCTCTCTCTCTTACACACACATGCTCACACACACATCCATGCTCATAAATTTTGGTATCATTTAGGATCCCGGAGGCTCTACCCCGCCTTCATGATAAAGTTGTTGCAGAAGCTGCAGAGGCTGCTCTAAAGTTCTCTCTTAGCCAGAAGAGTAAACAGGTTGCTCTATGTTCCAGAAAATTCTTTTAATTTCTGAAAATTCTGGCAGCTTTATTTAACATTTTTTCTCCAGACCGCACCGACAGGAATAATTGGTGGTATCATTAAAGGTATAAGAAGAGAAAAAGAAAATGACAGCACACTTATGGATGAAACTCGAGACGTTCTTGTTCCTAAGCTAGAAGCCTTGTTTTCAAGGTCCCCATTTTCAGTTTCAGATTTAGATTTGAATTTGGGAGATGACTTCGATGCCCCAACGGGCCCAATTAAATTAGGTTCCTATATTTGTCCCTCGCCTTTTTCATTCACCTAGAGGTGGCAAGATTAACTTATTATTTGTTATGGATCAGTTAGGGTAACACTTTAATTTGTCATGTATTAGTGGGGGTAAAACAAGAAAAGTTACCTATAAAGAAAATGGGTTAAAAGGGGTCTGTCTAAAGCATTTTTTTTATGCGTACAAGATACAAGTATACAACCTCCTAAGTCACTTTAATTACAGTAATGATTATTATTGTGCTATTAAGATTTTGTAAATTAATTTTACACCCTAAATTTATGCAACTTCTTAAAAAAGGACAAAGAAGTGATATGTGGTAACCTGGTCCGTCACATACTAAAAACTTGCCCGTTTTGACCCATTACCTGATCCATCCGTATTGCCACCTCTACCTTCACCCTGTGATTCTCTCTTTTATTTCTTACTGTTGTGAATTTGTGCTCAGTTGTAGAAAAGATTGAGGTTGAACCCAACTCCCCTGAGCCACCATCTCCGAATCAGAGCCAGCCTGAGAAAAGTATATTACACTTTCTGAAGTTTTTACAGAAATGATTGTGGATTTTGCATAGACTAAGCATTTCGATTGCTTCATGTAGATGAGAAACCAGAGAGAGACAGATTATTTGAAGGTGGTTCTGTCATTGCAGAACCAAAAAGTAGAACAGCTGACGAAATCAAGGCCAAATACCGAAAGACTGGGACTGGGGTAACTTATAATAAAGAAACTGAAATCTGTTAGTACATTGATATAATGGCTCATTTTTATTCTGTAACCTGGTTTTAATATTGATCGTATAGGATACAGCAGCTGTAGCTCTAGAAGCAAAAGACAAGCTACTCGAGCGCCAAATGAAACTTGAGGTATTTTCCCTCTGCCAGTTATAAAAAATTCTTGATTGATACGTCCCACCTTTTGCTTTCCTTGCCTCAAGTTAATTGGACCTTGTAATAATATCATGTAAACGGAATTCACAAAATGAAAATAGTCACATTTAAAGGATATTTGAATGTATTTACATATTATATGGAATGTTGGGAGTATGCTTCTTGAGCAATAACATAAAGCTAAACCATTATGAACATAGACTAGTCCACTTTTAGCTAATGATTTATCTACTGTTAGCACCATTACTTATCTCAGTGCCTAATGTTTGGTGGTAATTGCAGCTATGAGAAATTGATTGTCAGTCCACTCAATTTATATTATGATCTTTTCAGCCATTTATTGATACATGTACTACTGAAGTTCTTATTAGCAACGACCATGTAGGCCCATGTACAGGGGTGGAGCCAGAAAATTTTGCTCGATGGGGCACACTTTAATAATTTACACTACAAATTGGTTCTTAGGGGGGCAAATTACAAAAAAAGCCATATACTTTAGAAAATTTACACTACAATTTTTTTCGCTAGGGGGTCACTTGCCCCTTGTGACCCCTCCTTATCTCCGCCCCTGCCCATGTACAATGTTTACTGTTTTCCATACATGTGGCTTGTTGGTGCTAAGAATATATAGTTCAATGTTCTCACTCATAAAATTATCTTGCTAATGTATGTCAGAAACTAAAAGAAAATTCGGAAGAACTAGCAAGTGGTTCCGAGAACTTTGCAGATTTGGCCGGCCAGCTTAGAAAGCAAATGGAGAACCGAAGATGGTGGCAACTATGAAATAACATGCTTGAACTTTGCCATCAGATATTTATCGGGTAAAAGGGTAAAAACCCTTTTACCCAAAAAAAACTTTGCCATCAGTGTGAATGATTGGACTGCTCAGATTAGTGTTCCATCTTCTTGCCAATTAATTTTTTCCTAATAATATGTCTACTGCTAACCTGTTGAAGCACACTGATATAGCCAACACTGGAATTATCTGTATACTTGTTCTTTCCATTAATAGAAAGATTTGTTGATTCATTTAGCTAATTATATGTCGATTACCAATGGAGCATTAGTCCAATGGTTGAAGCACTTGTGCTTGAGTCAATAGACCCAAGTTCAAGTCTCATCCTTGGCATTTGCTTCATATAGGTACCACCTCCGCAAAACCTATGGGCACGCTGGAGAAACTTTGTGGAATAAGAGCTCATGGGTTCGAGTCTTGGCTCGTGCTCACTCCAGTTGGTGCCCCACTGGCCAGAGAGTTGCCGAGCTATTCCTTGTGGGGTGGACAATGGGCCAAAAGGCACCGGGGTCAGTGTTCCAATCTACACCTTTTTTGTGGAATTATATGTCGATTATGTTGAACACGGACCTACAAAACTAAGATGAATCAAAGAAAAGGAAAAATATTCTTGATGTGTTCTTATTAACGTATTTCACATATGAGTGAAATACAAACTCAGAAAATTATGTATAGTATCCCTGTATCGGACGCCTCCTAGTTACACGGATGTTCAAAGTTAAAAGAGTCTAAATATTTATATCAAAACTATCCGATATTATAATAAATGTGACCACTGCGTAAGTTAAATCACCTGTTCTACTGTTCAACACCTATTGTATTCGAGTGACTTGCAATTATGTTTCATTTTATTATAATGATTACTTATTTCGTCTAGTGTTTGTGCAACCAATATGCATGCACATGTTCTAGGACAAGAGTACATGCATGAACATTAGTCATTTCTTAACCCAAACAGCATATGTAATCGAGCTATTGTTTATTGTGTGTTTAACTTTTTATAGTTGCGCCTCACATTGGTGGTTGCTTGAATCCATCTCTCTACAAACAAAAATGCTGAAATCTCATTTTTAAGTCTTAGACCGGCCGTAGTGGAGATTAGAGGAGACTTGACCGCTTGTCAACCACCATTTTTCACGCGCAACCTTTTGCTACATCCCTCCTTCACACGCACCACCGAACAAAATTTTGGTGGTTATGTGTGTTGTGAGTTATGTTTATGTGGTGGTTTTGGTGCTAGCCACTACGAGGTTTGATAATGAGAATGAATGTTAATGTGACACTGATATAAAATACGACCACGCCACCACCAAATCATACCTTATTCATATATCATCATTTTCATGTCGTACCGTCCAATAATAGGCCCAATACTTCTTGTTAAACTTTTTGTTGGTTTTTTTTTTATGTGAAATGTTTCCTTAAAAAGATGGACGGTAGAAGGAATGACGGCTGTCGTGGACGGTGACGTTGACTGAAGGCAACGAGAATACAGAATTTATAATCCTAGTCAACGCAACTATCAGTTTCCATCTTTTTGGTCTTATTTACCGCGTTGAATCTATTATAACATTTATAAAAACTAAAACGTTTGGTTTAACAACTACCGTAGTTTAACATACTTTTGCTAACAAAACATGAAATATTATAGTAGTATTATTTGGAATAAAGAGAGTTTGTTTGTTTTGCTTTATGAAACAGTAATACCTGTTTTACATATAACTAGAGGGTACTCAAGTCGTTGCGACGGCAGACTTTCTAAAATAAAATTTTCTGTTAATTATGTATTTTAGTTTATGGGCCCTGTTTAGGGAGCTTTTGAGGAATTGTTACTTTTATTACAAAAATAATCTTCTCAAAAATATATAGCTCCGTTTGGATATATTAACTTCAAACTTTTATTTCAAACAAATAGCTCCTAAATGAAAAGTTGATTCATGAAGCTTTTTAAACATTTTGAAGCTGTTAAAACTTTAAATTACTGATATACCCTCTAAACATTTATTTACAATTATAGATATGTCCTTTTATGTTATTTTACATCTTATAATTACATTTAAGAGCTAACTTACCAAACACTTTTATCAAAAAATAGATACAGCTTGTAGCTCTTGTTAACAGCTTTGTAGTTTACAGCTTACAGCTTGTTTTGCCAAACATACCATATGTTCTTTTTGACAATAAGTTTATGGATATCAAGAATTTCGTTTAGCCCGTGCTCGTTCGAGCTCGAGCTCGTTTGGCCCGCGCCAGTTTGGTCTTAAACACATTTTGTCCGTTGACCGTTCGGGCTTGAATATCTGTATAATATGTTTTATTATTTGTATTAGTGACATTTAATGCAAGGTTGTCGCGCGTTGCAGCGACGGATACTCTGAAATAAAGTTTTCCGGTGAATCATGTATTATAGTTTATTACGTTCTTTTTTTATAATAAATTTACGGATTTCAAGAATTTCATTTAGCTCGTGCCCGTTCGGGCTCGAGCCCATTTTGCTTGCATCCGTTCGGGCTCAAGCCCATTTGGCCCGTTGCCCGTTCGAGCTTGAATATTTGTATAATGTGCTTTATTATTTGTATTATTGACATTTAATGCAAGAATTGTGGTTAATTTGGTTGTACAATATGCTTGATAAATTCTATTTCTAATGTAAGAGGTGTTTTAATAACTTGTATTAATTGTATTTATTGGCCAATATTAATTGACTACATTAAATAGCATTAATGTAGTGTGTTTTTTTTTAATATGTGCATTAAAGTGGTGTAGGCTATGCTTGTTGTCTTCAGACGTCTGAAAATTATGTGCATTGTTGTACACTATGCTTCTTTTCTTGTAAACTTACTAAGTATTTGGCTTATTAGCTTCATTAATCTTTAGATTGTAATGCGGTTGAATAGTTGTATTTTTTTGATGAAATGGTGTTTTTAATAGTGTATTAATTGTATTAAATGAATGAGTTGTGGTTGTTTAATATTATTTGTGCTTTGTGTATTATACAATAAGTATTATGACTTGTAAATTAAGACAATTAAAAAAAATATTCATTCATTTATTATATGTACTATAGATAATCATACACTTATACAACTACTATCATTTTCATGTTAAATAGAATATAATTTTTTTTAATGGCATTCGAATTTTCAATCTTTTAATAGTGGGAATATAATGATTTGAACTTTTAGCTCCTACCCATGTGAATATTTAGTTTCAGTTTTTTTTCTATCTATCGTTATCGTGGTCTCTATAATATATGATTTGACTAAGCTACATTAGATGTTTGATCATAATAACGTATAAGACTTTTAAACCACCGACTCAATTATTAAAATATAGAAATAAAAAATGTCGGCCTATAAACACTTCTGTTAGATATACTTGTGTTAGATATGCTCGAAAGGGATCCGGTAAAAAAAAAAATAATAAGAAAAATTATAAGCATTTTTAACTACTCATTTCAAATAGAAGAAATAATTTTACAAGAAAATGTATTTATTTTTGTAAATACATCTGAAATGAGTGGTTGTGGTTTATTTTATTATTTTTATTTTCTTCTCATTTGATAATAACTCATACAAATAAATATCTGATGTCAACTTTAGTATTGGTAGCTTGGTATTTATTAAGGGACAAGTTATAAGCACTCTCTTTTTTCTATAAAGGCACCCCCTCCACTTTTGTGTTTTTTTAATTTTTATAATTTTGTTTATATAAAAAAACTATAAACTTGAAGGTACGGAACAGAAATATAAAGTTTAACAAGTTAAACGCTTAAAATTGTCAGAAATACGGAATAAAAACTGACAAAAAACTGTGTTGTACTGCAAACAAAGGGGGACAAAAGTCATCTTTGACCAAAACTCCCCCTTATGTCACATCATAGGAGGGTTTTATAGTATGACCCATTTATTAAAAGGAGTTGATTTGCACACTCCATAATTTAATTGGTACATTCTAATTTAATGTGTATTGTCATTTATACCTTTACATCACTTGTACTCCTCTTCATCTCTGTAAGGTTATAAATATCAATACACACTAAATTGAAGTGTGTAAATCAACTTGTAAAATATGACAATCACCTCCTTTTATTAAAAGCCTAATATTAGAATTTCAGTAGACCAATTGATTTGACTTTATGAGCGAATAGCAATAGAGATATATGGTCAAATCATTTAGTAGATGGTTGTTTAAATATTTACCTGTAACACATATTTGGGTTTTTTCTATTTTAGAGTAAAAAAAAAAAAACCTAATAAAAAAGTTTCAAATTGTCTTTGGAACATTTGGTCATTTCACTTGTAACTAGGCGAGTATTCGCTTAAAGCCAGCAGTTCTAAATGACATATAATTAACGATATGTGATATTGTCGTAAGTGTTTTATGCGACGTTCAAAATATAGACGAAGTACTGCATAACAACGAGATTTTATAAAGCAACAAATCGCTTGTGTTTAAAAAAGTTTAAGGGTTATAAACGAAAAATAATAAAAGTTTGAAGATTTTGAGATTAAACATAATGTTTTGAAACCCGGTTTGACCCATGAACCGTTTCGATCGAAAAACGGGTCAATTTAAACCGAGTCAGTCCGACGGGTCGGGTAAAAAACGGGTCAAATTAAACCGGGTCAACCCAACGGGTTTGAAGCGTTCCATGTCAATCCGGTTTTCGATGTGTATTAATAGTTTCCTTTTGAAGTATATGTTTTCAACATTTCCTTTTTTAGTTTCAACTTTTCATTTTTTACTTTTTGGTTTTTCTTATATATAAAGTATATTGGTACCCGCTGCGTTAGCGGTACCCTATGACGATTAACCGGAAAAATAGATCTCGATGATACCTGATTCATCAGTTTGTATCGGTTTCAACGGGTCCTCCCTGATTCGTTTTCGGATGGCTTTTATTAGTTACCCGAACCGGTGGCGACACCGGTTCCCGGTTGAACCCGTTGGTCCGGTCCGATTTTCAAAACTATATGTACCATCAACTTGCTAGCTTGTATGAAGCTTTGTGTGTTTTATTAATTTGTATAATGTGTATAATAACATGTACTTTTCATTTTAGGGTATTTTAAAAATAGGGGCATTTACATATAAATCCTTGCAAAAGTCAAAAATTACATATATATCCTTTTGATGCATTAAAAACATTGTACTTTATGCATTAAAAACTAGTAAAAATTATATATATATGTAATTTTTAAAATTTACAAGGATATACATGAAATTATGCCTTAAAAATAACATTAATTAGCGTGTTTAATTTTATTATATTTTGAATTATGTTGTAGCTTGTTTAAATTGTAAATTGTGAAAGTTTTATTATACTTTTTAGTAAGTGGTGTTTTAACTGGTTTTTTTTAATTTGGTATATATGCTTTTAATTGGTTGTAAAATATGAATAAATTATTGTACTTTTAAGTAATGAGGTGTTTTAATAAGAGTATAATTACACTCATTTCTTTCACATTTGACTTTCAACATTTTAATTTTTAAATTTTGACCATTTTTCTATTATATATATAGAAGTATAGATTAGATGAGATGTAACGTTTGAGCTTGTTGTTCACGACTTTGTTAGATTCTTTCATGTCAAATTTGTGCAATCTATGATGCTTAATAGAGGTATTTCGGGTCACGTCAATTGTCGCAAGTGTTGATTTTTTCAATAATATGGTAGCGTTAGTCTGATTTAGGTACAAATACGTGTTCTCTCAAAATTTTATTCATTTAAGTGATTAAGACATGATAAACAGCTACTAATCTCTTTAAACAGTTATCTAGGTTAGATTAGATTAGCTAAACTAGTTTGGGTACCAAACTAGCATGCCATTATAATTTTGTTTGATTGAAATAATAACTAAAGTTCAAGATTGCCGGTATAAGTATCTTCGTCAACTTAACATCATTTTATTTCATCAATATATAATTCACGTGTTAAAATAAATTCCTGATACAATATCAGATTACACTTACTAATCCATCTTATAATAGAAGGAGGCAATGTGTCTGAAAATCTTAATGGGCTTCCTTTTGATCATATAAATGAGTTTTTGTATTGTAGCTTGTGTGCTTAAATCAATGTTGCAAAAACCGTAATCAGTAGTTGAGTGGTCGACCTTTTTGTAGCTTTATCGATCTAGACGGGTCGAATTAGAATTATCGGCGAGTTTTGGGTATTTCCGACGAGTTTGGCTATTCCTGACAATATTTTCTTTAAGAAAACATTTCTTAATAGATATAGACATCGACTATAAGTGCTTAAAACAAGTTTACGACAAGCTTTGGAATTCCGGCAAGATTCTTAAGTTATCAAGAAGTTTAACCGCCGTTGACCATGATTGGCCGATTTACACAAATCAAAAAAATTGATGGCCTGATAGTGCCTAACCGGCGACATGTCGGCTTTTTACGGCTTTTTGCAACACTAGCTTAAATCACTAAGCTTATAATTACAACACATTACAATTTCATCAATTACAATTACAACACATTACAATTACGACACGTTCTAATTTTTTGAATTACAATTACATCAAATTACAATTTCTTTCAAAGATTACAATTTTCAAAACATTCTCGTGAACCAAACGTCCCTTAAGTTAACATACTCCGTGATTTCATTCGTGCGACCTTTAGTTAACTTAACTCAAGTAACAAAAGTAGTCAATTCCATTAAATAGAAGAAAATAAACTATAGTAACAAAAGTATGGAGGAGAGTTATTTTACATACCAAACTTTTATCACATACCACATCTCCACCCATAATCAAAGAAATGCCAATGAGATTAAAAACATTTTATTATTTAACCTATTTTTATAATTTAAATATCTTGCTAAAGTTAATCGTTAAGTGAAAAATATTTTACATTATCGCTGACGCACATTTATCTTATCTTTCTAGGAAGCGACTTTGATATACTTTCAAAGAAAACTTCGCTTTCACGTTTTTCGCTTTTTGTTATTAAAATTTACATGAAAAAATCATATATGATAAAACAAGAATTGAATATCATATGTGATATACTTAAATCACATATGATATGTAATATCACATGTGATATTATATGTAATATCATATGTGATATTACTCTAATATCACATGTGTATTCAGTAATCGCTGCTTTATCATTTATATTTTTAAAGAAATTCAAAGATATAAAAAAGCGAAAAACTTAAAAACTACGCTTTGAAAATACTAAAATAAAAAATTTTGTCAAGTATATCAAAGTCAGCTTCTATCTATAGAAAGATATTTAAATCTCGCCGTGAATGTATGATATATATTTTTTTTTTCGCTGTAACGATTAAATGCCTTAAGGGAAAGATATTAATATTCAAAAATGATTTAAAGGCTTTAAATGTTGAGATTAATCACCGTCATTAGATCAAATAAAAATGGAGGGTGGAGATTGATCCTTTGGTATGTAAATATTCTTTTGTCATCAAATGATATGTTTACTCATACGACATGGTCTAACTTCAAATAAACAAACGTCATTTGGCTAAAGTAATCATGAACTATAAATATGAAGTTTTTTTAATCTTTTTTTACAATGTACTCGTTGTTTGAATGTGTGACAAGACCGACCGGATGGTGACGTTGTTGTAGACCGGATTCAATTCAACAGTCATCCCACACGCTTTGGAACCATTCATAAAGCAGACGAAAGTCTTGTTGATTTTTTTGGTCTTTTTCCTCCTCCAGTAACGACTTAAATGTGTTTCATTTAAATAAGTAAACAAGAATATGATTAGGTATTACTTTTTTTAACAATACTATTGAATATAGTACAGTATATTCTTTCTCAAAATGTTTGTTATACCCCTCTCAAGAAGCCGTTAATCATGGCAAAAAAAAATAATATCATAGCGACGACATTTAATTATCTTTCTATAGATAGGCACTTTGATATACTTTCGACAATTTTTTTTTTTTAGTTTTTCGTTTTTTTACGTTACTGAAATTTGCATTAAAAATCATATATGATTAAACACTAATTTGAATATCATATGTGATATTAGTGTTATATCATATATGATATCAGTGTTATATCATATATGATATGTAATATCACATGTGATATTAGTATAATATCACATGTGATATTAGTGTAAAATCACATATGATGTACATATCATATTACATGTGATATCAAATATCATATATGATATAACACTAATATCACATGTGATATTCAAATTAGTGTTTAATCATATATGATTTTATTCGTGCAAATTTCAAGTATGGTGAAAAAAGATTTAAAAAACGTGAAAACGATTTTTTTTCTTTTCGAAAGTATATCAAAGTCAGCTTCCGTCTATGAAAAGATAATTAAATGCTCTTCGCGACGGTGTAAATATTTTCACTTAACGATTAACGGTTTAAAAGAGATATTTAAATTATAAAAAAGAGGTGAAATAATAAAATGCTTTAATCTTCAAATTTATTGATTTCTTTTGATTGATTGTAGATGAAATATGGTAGACAAAAAAGTTTTGTATGTAAAATAACTCTCCTCATAATGTATTTATGCAAATTTAAACTTCAAGTTGAGAATTGATTTGATTACCATATTCCTTCTATATATTTATATGTTTTCTCAAGTAATTAACATTAGATAATATTGTAAAACAAATACAAATTTGAGATAGGATTTTGGAAAGTCTTTATTAACGAAAAAAAAGTTGAAAAAAAAAGAAAAAAAAATTGGGTGTAAAGTGTGAGGCATAAGTGGCTATTGGTCTAATACATACCTCATTTCATGCTATAATAATCATTTCCATTAAGCAATACATCTATGAAATATTCAGTTATTGCACTTAGATGATATATATGTTGTACAACAAAAACAGCAAAATAATGTGTGAAACGTTGATAACGTTTTCATTTGACAAGTACTCTATCATCATGTCTCTAAATCAAGAATTTTGGTTTCTAAGTAAGCGATTTGGAATAGATAGAAAAGAAATTGAAATAAGAAGAATGATTAAAAAATAAAAATAAAAAATAATAATCACACACATTATTTCAAATGAAGGAGATAAGTTTAAAAGGAAATGTATCTATTTCGAAAGTGCATTTATTTTAATTTTATTTTTCATTTGATTTTAACTCATAAGCGATATGCATGGATATATATGCATACTTGGTTTATGTTTTCTAAATGTTTATACAAACAAGTTCTAAGGTGGTTTCTCAATAAAGATAAATAGAAATTATGAAAAAAATGACAAGAAATTATCTTAATTTGAACGCAATTTGTTAAAGTCTTTTTCATGTGTGTTGTTTCTTTATAAGTCTGATTAGTTGTGATTGGACAAACAAGTTCATGATTCAAAGTTTTGAAAATTTAAAATTTGGTTCATATTATTTGCATAATATCATTTAAATGACAAAATTTCGAATCAGTTTGCAAATTTCATTGAATTGCACACTAAAATAGCTATTCTAAATCATCTATTCATATTGAATCAACAAAAAAGATATCTCTACGCATTAAAACTATGAACCAAGGTGACTAAATGCTATTTTCACTTTTATTTCACAATTTCTTACCCACTCGATCTTGATTATATATAAACAAATACATATACATGCAAACCGTGAACCATCAATTTTAGGCCCCGTTTGGTTTATGGTTTTAAGAGTGGGATTGGGTTTAGGATTTAAAAGTGTTGATTGGTTGATGTAGTTCTTTTCAAATGAGGTTCATCCCAACTATTTTAAAACCCAACCTAGTAGGTGGTATTTCTCTCTCCTTATTGTGAGTCCATTTTACATCTCACATTTTTTTATTTTTCTAATATTTTATATTTCAAATTTAAATTTATTAAATTAAAATCTATTTTTAATATATTTTATCTATCTTACATTAAATACAAATCTAAATCTTAATCCAAATTCAAATCTTAATCCTAAATCCAACTACAAACCAAACGGGCCCTTAATTAAGATAACATCTTGACACAAGTTTTCTAATATGATGATTTTTCTTTGAACGTGCAGCTAAACGAATTTTACCATCAAAGTAGTTGTTTCTTTTAGAAAAATAAAAAGTGTGACTATGAAGAACATTTTTTTTTCTAGAGCAAGATGAAGAATATATATACACATTTTTTTAGCTACAAGAAACATACTAACTTTACCGTGACACTTTTAAATTCGTATCACCTAATAAAAATATCTTCAATGGTTTTCATAGTGTCAACTAGGGTGTTATCCCGTCGGGTTGTTCGGGTTATCGGTTTATCGGGCGGGGAATCGGGTTTTGGGTTCTAAATATTGACCCTAACCCGAACCTATAAGAAGTCGGGTTATCGGGTTTCGGGTCAAAACGGGTCGGGTTGAATCGGGTTGGGTTGTCGGGTTGCTATCGGGTTGTGGCAAGTCGTCCTCATCACTGCCCTACTGTTGAAAACACAATCTTTGATTGGGAAATTAATATTACAAGATTATTTTAATAAAACTAATCAATCATTCTTTTATTACAAGATCATTAAAAATTAATATTACAAAAATTATGTTTCACCAAAACTATGTCGGGTAGAGCATGGATACCGTTGAGCTATGGGAAAAAATGTTGTCACGTCAGTTGGCACCAGAAATCCTATAGCATCGGATTCGCCTTCAAGTTAGCGTCTGAAAAATGGTGCCATAGGACAAGCCCTTTTTATAAAAAAAAAATTATACACAACATTTCTAAAATAAACTTCATTTAATTAAAAAACACATTACATAAATAAAAAATAAAAAGTTACGTAAAAATAAAAACATAATACGTAAACAAGAATTAAAAATTACAAACTAGTAATCCATTCCATAATGCTCCCAAGGAACGCTTTAAAAGATCGCCGCACTTTTCTATCTCGAAGTTCTTTTTTTTTTCTAAACATGTATATCACATCTTTCACCCAGTCGGGTTATGTTTGGCCGGATCAACGAACATATTCTTAAATTCACTTCACAGATTGCTTTGTAACACCCCAATTTCAACGAAGGTTCTAAGTCGGTGCTACTAAATCAATATACAAACACAAGGTTAAAGAATGGAAATTTTATTCCATTTTCAAATTATAGATTAATTTAAGAAATTAGTTTTACATCATTGTTCAAAGTCGGAAGTAAAGCCCATAAAAATATATGTTGCATTAAAATTTGTATTAAAATGTTTATCGGGCCATTTCAACGAATGCCTTTCATTGCCCACGCCAATGTAAACCTGAAAAACAAGCTAAAATTCAACACAAAGGTTGGTGAGTTCATAGGTTTAAGTAATCAAGTTGGACCACAGTTGCACATATAGCATCTCCGTGAATGACACTATGTGCAAAAGGCTATTACGCCCCTTAGAGTTCATGCTAACCAAAACTCGACAGGTGCATGCAACATGATAAATAAAATCCTCAAGTGTATTTCCAAAGACACTCAATCAATGATATGTATACGCCCGACGTTTGCCTATCCGGTCAAAGTCGAACGGGGTGTCAATAGATCTATTCATAACAATCGCTCCCAAAGAGAACACGGTAGCATATTGGGATTTTATGGTTGTTTCATAAAGTGTTTTCGTTTCAGGTCCTAAAAGAGTTTTTTGCATGTTTCTCACCCCAAAGTTTTATAAAGCAAGTAAATAAGAGTAAAGTTGGCTATAAACTCACCTTAGCATCAGAATAAGTCAAAGAGATCGAGTTTGAAGCAATACCCCGAACCTAAGAACGAGAGGGCAACAGCTTGCAGTTTTGATCACTCAAGTGTGAGTTAAGTGTTTAAAGTGGTTGCGTAATGTTGCTATTGGGCGACAGTTTCAAAGTGTTTTGTAAGTATTGGCTCAAGTTTCATCAAAGAGTAAATAAATACAAATCAAATTGTATTTATTTTATTTATTTGGTTTCGAGGTATGAAAATACATATTTATTGAAACGTTTATGACATTTTAACAAACATATTATTTATAGTTTACCGATTTCACCAAATAAGAGCCTTGAATCTGTTAAACATATTTGATCTAAAAAGAAAGTGGTGAAATATATAAGTTTACTAAAATTCATGTTTTGATGAAAAGTGTCAAGGTGTTCAACCTTGAGGGCTAAAATTGTGTCATTGTACAAGTTATAAACTTATAAAGGTTTTAAGAAAAATGATGTTGTTCATAAGAAGGTGAAGGTGTAAAAGTTTACCTCTATGGCAAACTTCTATAAGTTTTAGGAAAAATAGAAATCCTATAATTGAGGGGCTGACCACAAAAGTAAAAGTTCAAAAATAAGAAAAATGGCGTGGTAGCACTCCATGGGCTCGAACTCAGTTGGTAGTGAGGGAGCGACACTCCCAACTGAGCCAAGGGCTCGACCTTGTATCATTTTACGCACCCTTTGTATTTATAAACTTTTACTGTGATTTCATTTTGTTATGTTTCATCACAGTATGTATGTGCATGGGTTTAGGATTTGCAAAATAGTTTTGTATTTATATTACCTTCTTAGTAGTGATTTAATATTTAGCCACACAAGTTTTAGATCAACAACCAAACCAAAGGTAAAAATTTAAATTACGTATGAAAAGAAACAAGGTGGTAAAAATTGAAATTAGGCTCACAAAGTGGTTTTCGAATGAATGTCGATGAATGAATGAGAAGAGCTCGAGATGGAAGAAACTCGACGTGCCAAAAGCTTATACCCGACTAGAACTAACCCGAAATGAACCTAACCAAAATGAACTCTTACTTATGGAAATGGAACCTAAAAATTTATTTCTCCTTCTTCCTTCCAGTGGCTAACAAATAAAAAGTGTGCTTGAGTTTTTAGAGTTGTGAGATGAGAATTGTTTTTGTTTGACATTGCATGGTCTTGCTTTTTACTAGTTCCAAAATGAGGTGCTTTGATGTTTCTTGAAGTGTATATTAAAGGGAGGGCTCGTTTTTGTGTTGTCTTTGTCAAGTGGAAAGTTCGTTCAAGCATGCTTGAGGTTGGGTCATTATCAATAATAGGTTAGGGCTCTAAGGTCTCTAGGTCAAAAGCATGTATAGTGTGTTTAGGTTAGTATATCGTAACTAGTTTAGATGTGCTCTGGCTTTGCTTTTCGTTTATGCACAAGAGAAAAGAAAAAAAAAAGACTTGTCTCCTATTTGATTACAATTATGCATTTGAAATTGAATTTTTGTTTTGTGCTTTGTTGGGTCTCGCTCACTTAAGAGAAAAGAAAAAAAAAGAAACTTTGGTAAATTTGAAAGTAGTATGTGTGCTATGATGGTGTCGATGGTTTTTAAAAAAGAGAATCCAAGCTTGGCCATTCTAGTGGGTATTAGAATGCAAGTTCAAGTTATAGTATTAACCATGTAATAAGTTGTAAAGGGTCTTGCATAGATATGTCACAAGCTCAAAATATTCTTGTGCTTGGGGTGTGCTCGATGCACAACTATCTTTAAAGGGAATCAAGGTGATGTTTTATGTTTGATGGATAATAGTGTGCATGGACCTTTGTAGTTCATTATCCATGCAAATGGAAGCAAAGCTACCTTTCACAAATTATTTTCATGTGAATGCAAGTTGTCGTGGGCGGCAAAATGGAATTCTTGTGGGAGGGTGATGAATTTTGAATTTCGTAATGTATTTCGGGTTCCGTTTAAGCTATGTGTCGTCCCGGTTTGATGCTGCGAAATGTAATATATTTTGAGCATGTTTTATAAAGGTAAAAATAAAAATATTACTTCTAACTCGTAAAAATATTTATTTGACTTTAGTCATGATTAACCAGTATCACGCTCGCAATTGGAATCTCTGTTGACGTGTTTTGCCTTCGGAATATCAAGAATGATTTACGTATTATTCGACATACGCTCGTGATTCTAAAAAGTAAAAAAATTCACTTCGAAAAGAAAAAAAAAGAAGAAAAATATATAGCCGAAAAATCGGTAGGGAAATTTACGAGTTGTTATAGTCTTCCAATATCATGTTATGTAACATTATACAACAATACATGATCCTTTTCAACGCGTTGATTTCGTAAGCACGCGGGTTGTCGATACTTCCCCAACGACTTTGTAGGACAACCAAAGCTCGTTCAATATCTTTTCTAGAACTTTCTTGAACTCTTTTAAATTTCAACGTTTTTTCACCCCTTGCAATGAAAACGCTTTGACAAACACGAACCATGTTGTATAAATGCCGTCAACTAAATAATAACTTTTCTTGTATGTATGTCCATTTACATCAAAAGGACGCCCGGAGCTGTCACCGAATTCTGAAAGTTCATCATCAAATATCGGGGAACCATATAACATATTAAGATCATTATTTGCCTCCGGAACCCCAAAATATGCATGCCAAATCCTTAACTTTTGATCCGCGAATGCTTCTAACATAAGAGTTGGGTATTTATGATCACGTCTTTTGAATTGAGCTTGTAAGGCCTTTGGACAATTTTTCCAATCCCAATGCATGCAATCAATACTCCGAGCATTCCCGGATTCCATATTTTTGTTCGTGCAATGCATACATTTCTTCAATATCCGCTGAAGTGGGCTTTATTAAATAGGTTTCAACGTATAAAATATGTACCCATTTGGTAAAGTTTTCTAAACATTGTCGTGAACAACGTTCATCAATTTGCAAGTACTCATCAAACGCAAGCGCAATGTCGAACATACCATGGATGGTCGATGTGCAATTTAAAAGAGGATCAATACTTAAACGACCGCAGTAGCATCGTAACATTGTCTAAAAAATTAAAGTACTCGGGAAGAGGGTGAACATTATAACTTAAAATATCGTTAAGTATTTTTTTAAAAGTGTGAAACTCATACGATACCTCCGCCTAAAATTTTCTTCTGTATATTTAGGAGGATTCTCTTCGTTGCCAAAATAGTCGTCAATTAAACGTTGTTCAACCTCTTCTCGTTCACGTGGTATGTATGTCCTCGTCCTCTTAGGACCCGATCCCGATCCCCCAGCTTCTTGATCACACAAAGCTACAAATTGTTCATACGCCGCATAACCCTTAAGATATCGCTCCTGATCGTCTTGAAAATAACTATCATAATGGTCGTAGGTGTAGGTGTCGTTGGGATTGTTTGAATCCATATTTGAAAGAAAGTTGAGTATTTTGTGAAGTATGAAGTTAAATTGGAAGAGTGTGAAAAATGGTGGAGTAAGGAGGTTTTTATAGGATTTTTAAAGGGTAAAAATTTGACAAATGGTGTTTTTTGGCATTATTGCCGTTACCCAACATTTGGATTTAAAAAAAAAAAAACAAAAAAAAACAAAAAACTATGGTGGCGTGGTGGTGATTCTTGGCGAGCGAGGGTGGCATCGACAAAGATTATATCGTGCGCCGATGAATTTTTTGGCCGAATTTGGGAAGGGCGCGAGCTAACGGCCACCGTACCTTTGCTCTTAGCATCGATAAGCGATGAGTGTAATAATCTAAGATATTATAAGAAAACAATAACTTTAACTAAACTGAAATCTAAAATTCCATAATTTTCTACAGAAGAACCGCAATCATTAAAGCTTGTCGTGGCAAACAATGGTAATATAATTTTACATGTATATATTCTTAAAAAATGCTTATACCACTAACTAATGTTTAGCTAAAAGCCTAAAAGCAAACCAACAAATGCTTATGTATAACTGGAGGAGAATTTAACTGCTTTTAAATCTGGTCACTGGTTAAAATGTATTAATCAACCATAAAATTTTCTTTTCGATTAGAAAATGCATTTAATACACATTAATCAAATCGAAAAATTACCTTAATTAAATGAACATTAAGTTTCTTTGTTTAAACGTAGAAAACAATGCCTCGAGGGCACTTATTAAACAATCTCTTAAATCAGTTATAGGGTTTAGGCAATAGAATAACGATATACTTACATTAGTTTCTTGATTAAGTATCTAAACTCAATAGTATTTCACCATTGTACTTACGATAATATGCTAAAAAAAACCAAAATACTACTCCAAAGCTCATAACACTTTTTCAAAATTTGCAACATTTATCACATTTAGTATTTGTCAAATTTCACACATAATAATAATAAGGTCACGTTTCCCTTTTCACACCAATAAGAAAAAGAAAACCTTAAAAGCAGACCCAATACGATGAGGAGGAAAGTGGCAAGAAACTAGATAACCTATCACATATCACAGAATACATACAACAACTTGACAACTTGTGTGTGTATATATATGAACCTAATTCATAAGATCTAAACTACAACCAAACCAACCCATAAGCTGGGAGAGAGAAAGAAACTACAAGTACAAATAGTCTCAAATATACTTGTGGACGTGGGCATTCTATCTCCTTAAGCTTTGATCATATACAACAACACTTTCCTAACCTTAAATACTCACACATAAACACTACAACACACAGTTTTTCAGTTTGAGCATTTGAGTAATCTCAAATGGCTTCATGGGTCATATCAGAATGTGGTTTAAGACCACTTCCTAAGGTGTATCCTAACCCAAGAACAAGAGTTTCCACTCCCACTTTTCCGAATTTAGTCGCAGTAAAACCATCAGCTTTGCGGTCTAAGAACTGGGCACTTAAAGTGAGTGCACCAGTTGGTGTTCAAATTTTTGAGGAAGATGAGAAAAGAGTTAATGGGGTTGAGTTGGAGGTTAATGAGGTTAATGAGTTTAACCCTGGTGCACCACCACCATTCACATTGGCTGATATTCGAGCTGCGATTCCTAAGCATTGTTTTGTGAAGGACCCATGGAAGTCTATGAGTTATGTGTTGAGAGATGTGGTGGTGGTTTTCGGGTTGGCTGCAGTTGCAGCTTATTTTAATAATATGGCGGTTTGGCCTTTGTATTGGTTTGCTCAAGGAACCATGTTCTGGGCTCTGTTTGTTCTTGGCCATGATTGGTAACTAAACCTTTAAAAATACCAACTTTTATATAAAATTTTCATCTTTTTGTGTCAATTATTGGGTTCTAATTCTAATTATGAATTTTCTGTTTCTTTTTTGTTGGGCAGTGGCCATGGAAGCTTTTCTAACAATGCAAAGCTCAATAGTGTAGTTGGGCATATTCTTCATTCTTCTATCCTTGTACCCTACCATGGATGGTATGTTTCTATTCAAGAATAGATTCATACATAAAAGATACTTTAAACTGTTCCTTTGTTTATAATTTAGTATTAATTATGGTTGTAATTACAGGAGAATTAGCCATAGAACTCATCATCAAAACCATGGGCATGTTGAAAACGATGAATCTTGGCATCCAGTAAGTCTCTGTCAAGAGTTATAAGCAGCTAAAGACTAGTAATTTTGTTTCATAATGTCGAATTTAATTTCTGTAAGTTTTTATCTAACATAATTCAATTTTGTGTTTCTAGTTATCTGAAAAGATTTATAGAAGTTTAGACACGGCTACTCGGTTGTTGAGGTTCACTCTACCTTTCCCAATGCTTGCATACCCTTTCTACCTGGTGAGTCTCAAATCACATCTATTATGACATGATTAACCTTTTGAGTAGAGGTGGCTATTTGACCTATTCATACCTTTTTAGTAGAAGTGGCTATTTGACCCACTCATTTGTGAATAGACCAATTTGGGTTGTTTTCTAATCTCAAACGGGTCAAGTTAAAGTGGAACGGGTTAAACAGGTTGAAATTCTTCTAAAATCGGTTTTTAATGCATCCAACCTCCAATACCAATTTATTCAGAAATTTAGTGTAAAAAATGTGTTTAGGTTAACCCAACCCATGCTAATAATATAGACCAGTTCTACATGAACACATCATCCTTTACCAACCCGTAACTAGCTATTCAAACTCTTGTATTTGCCTATTTGGTTTTTCGTATACTAATAAAACGCCCTTCATGTGGAAATGCAAAAATAAGCACTTTGTAAGAAAAGCGATTAAACAAATAGTACTTAATCAGGACTTTTGCATTTTGCACCAAACTTTGTCCAGAATTGGCCATTCGAAGAAAGTTGATGTATTTCTATAGCGTTTTTATAAGAAGATTATTTGTTCTTGGTTTTTTGCCACTTTCCTTATGTTTGTTTTGAATTATGTATAACAGTGGGGTCGCAGTCCAGGAAAGAAAGGCTCTCATTTTCACCCGGACAGTGATTTGTTTTTGCCTAATGAAAAGAAAGATATAATCACGTCAACAGTTTGTTGGACAGCCATGGCTGCCTTGCTTGTGGGTTTATCTTTTGTGATGGGTCCTGTTCAAGTACTTAAACTCTACGGCATCCCCTACTGGGTTAGTTAATCTACTCAAAGCCATTTTATTCAATCAGAATCAATATTGGATTTTTATGTTATTTTTTGTAATTTTCTTTTCCTAAAATTTTCATTTGAATTCAGGGTTTCGTCATGTGGCTCGATCTTGTAACTTATTTGCATCATCATGGCCATGAAGACAAACTCCCATGGTACCGTGGCAAGGTTTGAAACCGACCCTGACTTTTAATCTAAAATTCGTTGAAAAATAATAAATCTTAGTTGTTCTGTGTCAACATAACTGCTTATCTGATATTGTTCTCATTGGGAAAAACAGGAATGGAGTTACTTAAGAGGAGGACTAACGACGCTTGATCGCGACTATGGATGGATCAACAACATTCATCATGACATAGGAACCCATGTTATACATCATCTTTTCCCTCAAATCCCACACTATAACTTAATAGAGGCGGTAAGTATTCTTCATTATAATATTTTCACTAAGCTTGATTTTTTTATACCCAAAATTATGTAAGATATTTTAACCAGACACTAATGATTCCAACTTTCTGCCGATGTAGACTGAAGCTGCTAAGCCAGTACTCGGGAAATATTACAGGGAGCCAAAGAAATCTTCGCCTCTTCCATTCCACTTGCTTGGACTTCTTGCAAGTAGCATGAAAAAGGATCATTATGTGAGTGATGAAGGGGACGTTGTATACTATCAAACAGACCCGAAGCTCGTGGGTGGTTCAAAATAATAGTGGTAAAGAGTTTGTGTGATAACATCATTGTTTATCTTTCCACAAATTCGGAGAGGGCGATTAATTATGTTAATATTTTTGATTATATTGTAACATAGATAGCTATAAGTCTTTTTCATAGAGGAAAAGAAATAAGTACAATTATTGGTTTCCACATATATTTCTATCTCAGGGGACCATTAAAAAGGTCTAATATCTCATACAGATGCATGTATAACCACATACACATGTTAAGGGACCCAAAACCATTACAAGTTAATAACAAAACAATTTGAGCCATGTTCTGTACCATTTTGAGTAAAAGGATATTTGATGAGAAAAGATGCTCGGTCATTATCATACAGCTCGCTAACGTCAAACTTAATATATTAAATCAATTGCTCTAACAGGAAATTAAAGTAGTATCACGATCAAAAAGAGTTACAGGACAAAGAGGATATTCATGTTTCCAGAATTGACTATGATTAGTACTGAACGGAATTTACGGCGTTCATGAAAGATGAAATGCGTAACTTATCTTTCTGAATGCCATCCGAAGAACAGATACCACTACTGACATCAACTCCATCTGGTTTTAGTATAGACAAAGCTTCACTTACATTCTCTGGTTTCATCCCACCAGCCAACAGCCATCCACAGTTGCTCCTGATAGGTGGTAACTTAAATCGGGACCAGTTAAATCCTTTACCACTGACAATGTACACCAAACCACAAATTAGGTAAACACAAGTAAAGGTGCCAGTATTAACCCGTTTGTTTATGAATGGGTTGGTTTGGGTTATGCTTATCTCAAAAGAAATTGGTAGAATCAAAATGTTAAGCTGAACCAGAAAATGGACTAGAAGGTCAAAAATCTACCCAAAGTG
>OU343222.1:108018977-108096985 GCA_910596185.1 Chrysanthemum makinoi | reverse complement strand
AAAGACCCATTTCCATCACAAAGTAACTCGTCCAGTTTTTAGGTTTTTAGAAAACTGTTACCAGTTTAATTTCTGTCATTTAAATGTTTTCGAATAGTTAATTAGTTATTAATCTCAGTTATAATTTGTATCTTCAGTTTTATTAATGCAAGTTTCATTTCTAATCTCAATTTCTTGTACCAATTTCATTTTAAACTGTCATTATAGTTAATTACTGTTTCAGTGGTTTCTTTTCCTGTTCATTAAGCTCACGTCAGCTTTTCATAGCTTATGTGGGCTGAGTGTTGCTTCAGTTTGCTATAATTTCTAATTTTGTTAAAAAGTCAACATTAGTCAAAGTTGATAGTCAACACTGTTTTAAGCTTTAATTCTGTTTCAAATCTGTTTAAATGCTTAGTTATAATCTTGTTTAGTCATTTGAATTCTGTTCATGTCATATTTCATTAAGAGTGCATAGTAAAATCTCAATTTGGTGCTTTAGACAATGTTTGGTTTAGTAGTTTATTAAATGATTAAGTTTGTTTCAGTAGCATAAACTGTTTCATTTAGCTTTTCATAGGTTTAGTTAGTTTAGATGTTGCATAATTCAATTGAGTAATTTCATAAAAAGTCAAAAAGCTCTTTCGATCCCATTTTCTGCATCCACATCTGTTATTCAGTTTGCATACTCATCTCCTTAGTTGCATAAGTTGATTACATAGCTTATTTGTGTCTTAATATAGCTTATTTCATCTAACTCAGTAATCTAGGATCATTCAAATTTCGTTTTAGTCAAACATTTCAAAAACTGAAAAAGTCAAAATTAACATTACATTTTCCAAACAGGTTTTGGTTTTGATTTTTCATTTACTCATCTTTTAATCATTTCATCTGAGATTTTGGGGAATAAATATTTAGTTGCTTGTCTTTTTAACCCATATTTTTGTTTATTTTTGTGATTTTTTCTGCATAGCTTTTGATAAGCTAGAAGTTGGTGGTCTAAGCCTTTCCTCCCCTGCACATCAGTTTCATACCTGTCATTCAGCTAAATTCGCATCCACTTACTTGCCTATTTCATTGATGTTATTGGATGATTTTTGCTTCTTTAGATAGCCTTTAGGATAGATTTCATTTGCTTAACCTTTACTTTGCCTTAGGAGCTTATCTACCTAGCTTATTTAGATTGCAAAAAGTCCTTTCATTCCCTTAGTTTACTGCTATCTTAGTTTGCTATCCCAACTAAATCAGTAGAGTAATCACTTATTTGTTTGATGTTCAAGATAGATTTTGGATTCCCCATATAGCTTATAGTATAAGTGTCCTTTATTGTGCCTCTTATTAGTAGTAGTTAGCTTATTAGGCCTTAAAAACCCCCATCCTTGTCCTTTTTAGTCTCAACAAATAGTTTTTTTTATTTAGTTCTTACTTGACTTGAGTTCAGCTTATTTTGCTTATTTAGGATTAATAAAGCTTAATTAACTAGGTTTGTTTATTTTCCTTATAGCTTATTTTAGGTGTATAGTTGAGAGCTTGCTATAGTTAGGATTCATTTAGAAGGTTTGGTATTGCTTAATCTGTCTACTGCCCCTTTTCTTAATGTTTTAATCACTGCTTTCTAGTATTCTCAGCAAAAGAGTTTTTATTAAGGTTGGTAGTTTTCATCTAACTTACAAGTTTGTTCAAAAGTTGCAAAAGATAAAAAAAATATAAAATAGCCAAAAAGGGGGCTGCTGAGATTCGAGCTCAGGACCTGCAGCCTCACTGTTAGACGCTCCACACCACACCACCTGTACCATCAAAGCCCTTGGGTCTTTCTTGTCATCCATTGCACACTTAATTCTTTTATATACGTTTTTACTTTTAGTGCTAAATAAGGCCTTTAGCTTATTTTCTTCTTATTGGTTGCTGAATTTTCAAGTTTCTCATTTTTCTTAGATTTAGTTTACCAAAAAGTATTTTCCTGAAAAGTTTTGTATTTTTTCAATTAATTTTGATATTTTTAATCATTTAATTTCTATTTCCTAGTTTTTAATTCATAATAAATAAATAAAAACTCAAAAAAATATTCCGCTTTTTCCTAAAATTATATTTTGTCGTATTCTTCGTAGGAAAAATAAATTTTCATTCCTAGGGTCGTTTTTCCAAATAGTTTACGTTTCAGGCTCGGGTTTTTACCCGAGCGCACCTGTTTTTCACGTTTTTCTTACGTTTTAAGTTCTAAAAGTTTCTTTTTATCAAATTGCATTTCTTATAAGTTAAATTTAGTTTACGTTTTTCAAAATTAGCTTAAATCTCTTTCATTTAGTTTTAATTCACGTTTTTAGAATTCCCGTTTTTTCGTTTTAATTTAGAGTTGCGTAGTTTGCCTTAGTTCTTAGGATTTCCCATAGATTTAAGTTCCTTATGCTTTCCTTATTCCGTAGTTTAGATAATATCATATTATCCCCTTTTCTCATTCAAATCCCGATTATTGAGACGTGAGTTGAAAATTCCATTCAACCCTCGTTCGGAACGATCTCGGTGCTCAAACCTAACACGTTTGAGTTACCCGTATACTACACACTTCTCATCTATTATTGATCAGTGTCCGAGCCGTTTTAAGTTTCTTACGGTTAGTCATTCACAAGTGGCTAGCTTGTGTGAGCAAGCTTGACGTGTTTTGGCTCTGAATCACAAAGGCAAACATTGATATGATCCCTATTTACTATGGTTCTAATGACGTTGGCTCTAAGTAGTTCCTCCCATTTCTTAAATTCGGGCTTAAGTTCATTGAGCTCCATTCCATATGGATCTCGGTTCACCTCCTTTCCCTTTCGGGTGACACGGGTTGGAGCGGCTCTTGGGTTAAAGAGGTGCTCATGGATGATATCCTTATCCGCTAAAGGAGTTTGGTATGGAAGAGAGCGGTCATTGATTGCATCAAGGATAGTGAGTGACCACTTATCCGAGTAGACACATGTCCATCGGTTGGGAATTCCTAGTACTTGAGCAAATTGGGTTAGGGAGATGGTGTAGTCATTTTGATTGATCCTAAACCTTAGGCTAAATTCATCATCCTCATCAATGAAACCGGTGACACTAGCATAGAACTCTAACACAAACCTAGGACATATTGGTTCATCGATCTAAAGGAGACAATCAAAGTGAATGGTGGCTAGTTCTTGACGGAGATTGGTTCCGTCGACAAAGGATGAGTGAATGGTTTTACCCTCATGGAAGTACCTTTGTTCTAGAATCTTAAAGATTTCGACTTGTTCTTTGGAGAGGCCTTTGGTTTTGTGATGTTTAGGAATGTAGTTAAGAGTATCCTTGTGATCGTATAATTTTGCGGCTACCATGGTTATTCCTATAAGCAAGAATTTATATGTTAAAAATAAGAACAAACTTAGCGTTTGTGTGCCTATATGAAAACGATTTGGAGTTGCGGTTATCTCAACTCATTTTATGCATAAAATGGTTTTTAGTGGGGGTGTTTGGCAAAAGGCATGAGATAACCCAAACGCTCCTAATTCAATGTGGCTTCATTTGAATATACCCGGGAATACATATTAGTTATGTATTACCTTTAGTATTCAAGAGCATGCAAGTGATGAAGATTTTACGTTTCTATTTGTATTAACAATGAAAAATTGTTTTCCTACAAGTGATAAGCTTTTCAAAAAAATTTGACATGGGGTGTTTGGTTATTTGAATAAAACCTTATAGTCATTATCTTTTGATTAGTGGGAAACATGATTTGTTTATGCAATGTGACAATGAAGTACCTAATTTCAATGACTGGTTATGCAATTTGCCAATTGAATCCATGTTTTATACAAGAATATCCATAATCCCCATGTAGTGATTTTGTGCACAAATTGGAATCCTAGACTCAGAATTAAAAGATGAAATGTAGTTAGGATACTTACAATGATGTTATCTTCAGTGATTAGTGGTGAGAAAATGTCAACAATGAGTTAGGTCTAATGTTGAAACGTTTTGGTAAAGTAAGTTGTCGGGAAGAAGATGTTTTTTGTAGGTGTATTTTGTTTGCTGTTGTCACCACGGACCAGCCGGCACCAAAAGATTGGTTCCGCCTTTGTTGTCGTTTGGTGCCGTAGGAACAGTAGCAGTTTTAAACAAATTTGTTTTGTTTTGTTTGTTCTAAGGTTTATACTATGTTTTACCTATATGTTTGGTTCCATTAACCGCAAACCAAGTCTAAGAAGATTAAATGGTTCTCGTTTGAGAGGATTGATTAGAATGTTGGCAATGTTGTCTTCGGAGGATACTTTCTCAATTGAGATGTTTCCTTTTGAACATTGTCGCGAAGAAAGTGATGACGGATTTCAATATGCTTCATACGAGCATGTTGGACGGGATTTTGCCAGATCAATAGCTCCTTTGTTGTGGCAAAATATAACGATATCGTTGAGATGAATGCCGTAATCCACGAGAGCTTGCTTCATCCAAAGAGCTTGTTGACATGCTTTTCCGCCGAGACGCATCGGCTTCAGAGTTGAGATAGCTAAAGCCGTTTGCTTCTTTGCAAACCATGAGGTGAGACTATGTCCGACAAAAGTGAAAATACCACTTGTACTTTTTCTATCGACATAGTCACCGGCATGATCCGAGTCGGCATACACTATAGTTTCTACACCTGTTCCTTTGGGATACCATAATCCTAAACATGTCATTCCCTTAATGTATCTAAATATCCTTTTCAAGGCTTCTAAGTGGTTTTGAGTCTTCAAGACCAAATTTTAAAGCATATCTTTTATATATTTAGATTGATTAAAGAATATGCCATCTTCTAGTTGTTTAATTTGAAGTCCTAGAAAGAAGTTTAATTCACCCATCATACTCATCTCAAACTCATCGTGCATGATTTTAGAGAAATCATCACACAGCTCTTGACATGTTGATCCGAATATGATGTCATCAACGTATATTTGAACAATAATAATATTTGATTCCTTTTTCTTGGTTAAAAGAGTATTATCTACTAATCCCATGGTGTATTTGTTTTCAACAAGAAAACTCTTAAGTCTATCGTACCAAGCTTTTGGTGCTTGCTTAAGACCGTATAATGCTTTCTTGAGTTTGAAGACATGATGTGGTTTCTCAAAGTCGGTAAAACCGGGAGGTTGAGCAACATATACTTCTTCGTTAATAAACCCATTAAGAAATGCACTCTTAACATCCATTTGAAATAATTTAAAGTCATAAGCACATGCATATGCAAGTAAGATTCTAATAGACTCGAGCCTAGCTACCGGTGCATAAGTTTCATCATAATCAATCCCCTCTTGTTGATTATAACCTTGTGTGACAAGCCTAGCTTTGTTTCTAGACACAACGCCATTTTCATCCATTTTATTTTGGAAAACCCATTTCGTTCCAATTAGAGTTTGATCTTTAGGTGTTGGAACAAACTTCCAAACATTATTTCTAACGAATTGGTTTAACTCTTCTTGCATAGCAATTACCCAAGATTCATCTTTTATTGCTTCATTTATGTTTTTCGGTTCAATGGTAGATACAAAACAAAAATGATTACTTTGATTTTGGGCTTGTGATCTTAAGGTTCTTTGATTAAGTTGTCCTATGACCTTTTCTAAATGATGACTTTTGGATTCTTTGATGTTTATAATTTCATTATTTAATGGTTCATATTCCTTGTCATTTTCAATTATTTCTTGACTTTCTACAAGTTGACTTTCAACTAAGTCATCATCTACCAAAGGTGATGTCTTAGAGGGAGGTGGACTCATCAATGTTATGTTCAACAATTCCTCGACTCTCATTGTTTCTTTGTTTAAGACAATGTAAGCTTTACTAGTTTGAGAATAACCAAGAAATACACCTTCATAAGAATTTGGGTCAAACTTGGTGAGATAATCTTTAGTATTAAGAATGAAACATTTACATCCAAATACTCTAAAATATCCTAAAGTTGGCTTTTTACCTTTATATAGCTCATATGGTGTTTTGTTTAAGAAAGGACATATTAAGACTCTACTTAAAATATATGTTGAAGTGTCAAGCGCTACACCAAAACTTTTTAGGAATGTTTTGTTCATTAAGCATTGTTCTACTCATTTCTTGAATGGTTCTATTTTTACGTTCTACAACTCCATTTGATAGAGGTGTTCGAGGAGCCGAGAAGTTGTGTGTTATACCATTTGTATAAAAAAAAGTTTCCAAATTGTGTTTCATTGTCAAATTCACGACCATGATCCGTTCGGATCGACACAATGTTAACACCTAGTTGATTTTGAATTTTCTTGCTAAGAATTTCAAATTTATCAAAAGCTTCATTTTTTTTTGAAACTTATTGAAAGATCAATTGATATTGATCTTAGATATGTTATTGAATAGTAATTACACCATGTAAAAGAGTGTAGATGAAAGAAACAATCAAACCACAACAAGTTGTTTATAGAGGTTCGTCTACAAGGACTCTTTTTCTTGTCTCTACTCCACACCCCTGAGTCTCACACTCAGAGTTTAACTTCACTAGTCAACAATCTCCTTTCACCCGTAGGAGAAACCTTTACACTTCGCCTACTATTTTCTAAACAAAGCTAGATGTCGAGTTCTTTTCACGTAAGTACAACCATCCCACACACAATGTATTTTAAGGACTAAAATACTAACCACTCACACTCACAAGACTATAATGGTTTGGTACAACAATGATGTATGAATCAACACAAGATCACACAACAATATGATATGAAACTGAGTTAGAAATGTTAGAGAGAAGGAATGTATGAGAATATGATAGAAAGGGATGAAAAACAACTTGTTTTGGTTTTGCTATTTATAGCCAAAAACATCAAGAAGCATCAGAACCACGGAACCCTTCAAAGGGTTCCACTGTATTAATTTTGGTGCCGCCGAGGTCTCATAAAGAAGATCTCAAAATCTAACCAAAGTCAACCATATCTATCCAAGATTGTGTAAGATATGTAGAGTCTAAATCTACACAAAGTATATAGTGAAATTTTCTAAGGATTTCAATGATGCACCACATGATGTCATGTGTTTGTTTTCTATTTTAGAAATATGTTAAAATGTAAATACATATGTAATGTTTTGTTTTAAGAAACCAAAACATTCTTGAACTAAAACTACTATCATACATTATGGTTTAGAGTCATATCAAGATATGATTAATCACAATGTAAATTCTTGAGTGATGAAGATATTATTTGAAAAAGCTTGTTTTAATATCTATTAAACTTGACAAAAGCTTTATAAAATTAAATTTACTTTTTGCGCTAACAAAACTTAGGTAAAGATAGAAAAAATATAAATAACGTTTAATGACGATATTTGTATTAACAAAAACTATATAAAATAAATATATATAAAACTTTTTTACTTTTATATTTCAACGGGCCTCTAAGCCCAAAACCGATCCACTCCACTTTAATCCTCTTTGGGCTCGTTCACTCAACCCAACCTAACCAAATCCATTTATTTCCTTGGGCCTAGCCCACCCATTTACACCTTAAGCCCAACACTTTAACTAATTTTGTAACTCAAAGTTAATAGTATGTTTTCCTGTGTTTCTCAGTAAACGAGGCACCCTCTACTAGTATTTCTAGTTGTCAATTTGGTGATGAAACCGGTATTTATAATTTATTGTAATTTTAGGAAACATGTTAATATTATAACTATCTTGTCACCAACTAAATTAATATTTATCATTTTGATATCATGGTTTTTGGGACATTTAATCATTTTTATGATAATTTAGTCACCTAACTTGGTGACTCATTGAATAATGTATGATCACTTGGTTACAAGTGAGGTCACGAAAACTATTTTTTTAATCCTTATTTGGTACACGAATAGAGCACACACACCACATTCTTTATACATTTCTTACTCTATTCTTGCATGATGAAATCACTCAAAGAAATGCGTAACCACAAGCAACAAACAACAAACAACATTTGATTTTCCCACATGTTCAATGAAAACACAACACGTGACTCACTCTTCTTGCGTACAAAACCAGAACATGTAGTACATAAATCATTTACCTACTAGCAAAAGCTACATAATATTATAATCCCTAAACCACCTTTTCACCTCTTGACTTTATTAACCAACGAAAAATGTGTTTCCCCACTCTAAACTTGACATGACCATTCTAACAACATGTGTTGTTGATGGTTGTTGCATGCATGCTTGATCCAAACCACACCTTTAATAATAATTTTGTAACACAAGAAAGATTTATATGTGTTCTACTCCATACCAAGACAAGGGACATTTTCTTTTCTTCTTCCTCTTTCGACAGCCAAGACAAGGGACATTTTCTTTTCTTTTCTTCCTACATTGCATGTGAAGATGATCAACCATCAACCCTAGTACTAAGCTATGTAATAAACAAATACTCTAGATCTCTATGCCCCCTTTTGACTACAAAGACCTTTGTGTAATATGTTTGTCATATTCCTTGTGATTTGATTAAACCAAAATCGTGCCTCAAGCATGCTCTCATTCTTCTAACTTTATCGGAACTATAATGGAACACAAATAAAAATTAAGAGATCCACACTTGTTTCCTTCTATAAAAAGCATGTAAACTTATAATAAACCCATCAAACTCACTTCAAAATCAAAGCTCACTACTCACAAAAAAATCGTCATTGTGGAAACGCGAGGAAAAATGCGAAGAACTTGGTCATTTTGTTTGGTATAAGGGTCGAGAAGTTGCATGATCACGTCACATTTACTTAGACTTTGTCACCCCTTTGGGTGTTGTAAGTTTCTCGCTTCCAATTCATTCTTATCGTTTTAACTTTCATATCACACGATATATATATATATATATATATATATATATATATATATATATATATATATATATGTTATATGCACATATGGATCGACTATATGAAAGGTTTATATGATAATGAAAACCATAAAACACGATAAACCAAGAACAAACGTTTTACATGTATTAATAAGCTCGTAAGCTCATAATAAGCTAATAGTAAGCTTTTATAAAAGTAAAACAATCTATAGAAGTCGAAATGTATTTATGGATGAAGTTTTGCAAAACATTTGGCTTTCGGGTTAAAAATGTAAAGTTTTAGAAAGTGAGGGGTTGATTTTATACGTAAAAGTGCTTGCATGGAAAGTACAGGGTAGATTTTGTAAGTTTTTGAAAGATAAAAGTTACTTTTGTACATATTACGCATGCATGGTAAAGTTCGAGGTATAAATGGTAAATATAGCAAACTTGCTTTAAAATGAAATAGAAGTTTTAGTGTTGAAAATATAAACTTTGAAACTTGGGGGCTAAAAGTGTAATATTCAACTTTTGAAAGAATTTTACTAAAGCAGTTTCAACAAGGGACTAAAATTGACAATTCTGGAAACTTTGAGTATGAGATACGTTTGGGTACAAAGTGTCATTTTCTAAAAGTTTAGGGTTAAACTCATTTCTTTCGTAACTTGAGGGTAAAAGTGTAAATTTGAGAAAATGTTTAGAAAACTTGTAAACTTATTTACTCTATAAACGAAAGTATTTTAATGGCCTAAAGTCTATAACAAGTATTATTACATCGATGTTAAACTAATCTTATATATATAATTATAAGTATATATAATTATATGAAATCGGCATCCGATATCGACGCACATTGAAAGAAAACAAACTAAAATACTTGACAACATCGTTATTTTCATAATCGACAACGCGGAACATTTCACTTATGTATAAGTATGAACTTTCGATAAACATCAAACTAAGTAGATATAGCGTATTTTAACCTTAAAAGTACTATCCACACTCATTAAAACCAGACTAATATCGCTCTATTGAATTGTATATTCAATGCTCTATTAAATTAGCATATTCAATGCTCTATCATTTGGTCGTGAACCAAAGATTTATCCTATTGCGAGACTTGCCATCTCGTTCTTGGTTCCGGGTTGGAGCCTCGGCTATATCGCTTCAATCTCTTTACGCTTGTTCATTTCCGCTAAGGTGAGTTCATGGCCACTACTTTCTTGTTTTCAAACTATTTTGGGGGAGAATACATGCTCGTTTTTAACTAAGCTCAGTGCTTGCTCATGCTTAAACTCATTACTTGCTCTTACCTGAAAACACGATTTACTTGTCGATTGCATCTTGGATTCTCTTATTATGGACACAAATGTTTTATCATATATGCAAGGTTCATAGGCCTACTTTGCTCTTAGTAACTGCTTTACAAACTCCTTTGGGAGACTACATGCTACTTTTATGATCACAATTACTTGAAAACTTTATGCTATAATTGATTGTTATTATTACTTACGTTCAAAATCATCGGTTCGATGATACTTATGTTCAAAATCACTTGTTAGATGATAACCGTGTTCAAAATCATCGGTTAGATGATACTTATGTTTAAAATCATCGGTTTGATGATACTTATGTTCAAAATCATCGTTAGATGATACGCCGTTCAAAATCATCGGTTTGATGATACTTCAGTTTGATGATACTTATGTTCAAAATCATCGGTTAGATGATACCCATGTTCAAAATCATCGGTTAGATGATACTTACATTCAGAATCATCGGTTTGATGATACTTATGTTCAAAATCATTCTTAGAATGATATAACAATCACTCTGATGATGGGTGCATCATCGGATCTATTGTTTTATGAATGAAATCTTGTGATCAACCTGTTTTATTATGAACCTATGAATTCACTCAACCATTGTGTTGACCCTTTTAGCATGTATTTTCGGGATAAAAGGCGATAGCTAACTCTCGGAGGCCAGCATTGGCATGGCATGGTCATAGGCGACTCGATTTATGTACCGACCACATCTTGTTAATGGGCCATTTTCCGCAACAATTCAAACTTTGTAAACTTTGTTTTACTACAATAAATGAAATATTTTAAGGAAAACCGTTGTTCTATGCTTTGTGTTGTGATATCAATCGAGTAATACCCTAACATTATCTTCATTTTTCACAAAACATTTTAGGGTGTTACAATTTTATCCAAAATTATGTGAATTTAAACTTTGGGTATAACCGTAAGGTTATCCCGCACATAACAAGAACCACCTTTAAACATTTTACATCTCGCTATACTAATTTAGTCTACTTATAATCAATTTAATGGTCATTTTCATTCAAATTCTTTGTATTCAAATAACTTACGTTTTACGCATTTTAATTTATAAAGCGACATTATACTTGAAACCAACTCTAGACTACGTTTAGTCTACATCAACTATATGTTCATGTCATTACAAAATTACTAACATTATTTATTTGAAAACTTATACTATTTTTATAAGTTTTAATTTTTACGTTACCCGATTAATACATTTTACGCGTTTATTTGTTTACAGTCTAGACATAAGAAGTTTTAGGATATAATTTTACCCACTAAACTAAACTAAACACCACTAAACTAAACTAAACACTCCACCTCATCTAACTCCTTATGCTAACATATTTTAACACATCAACTAACCTTATGACACCTCCTACTTACATTTTACACATCATCTAACACATTTTAAATCTACTAAACACGTGTCCTTTAAGCATCAACCCTATATAAAACTTACATATCATTTATTATTCATTCCAAACTAACTAAACCTTGTTTTTTCCTTCCAAAACCGGAGTAGAAGAAGAATCACCAAGAATACATTCAAATTTTGCTATGTTTTCAAGAAATCATCACTATTTGACCCCTCATAACCATCCTTACCACCATTCACCTTCAAAAAGCCATCAAAGAACATCATCAATAAGCTCAAGAACTTCAACCCACACAAAAAACTCATCATTTAATACAAGTTTTTAAAGGTTTTGCAAGGGTTGGTTTTATTTTGGAAGCTTGGGTAAAACTTTGTTGGTGATTAGAAAACTATGTTAGTGTTCTTATTCTTGTCCCAATTCTCACCATAAAATCATTATAAGGAAACCATGGATAACTTTATATTCATATTTTTTACATATTTACATGTTTATACAACTTATTTAATGAGATTACACCATGTACTTAGATAATAAAAATAGAAAACTCAAGAAAACATGTTTTTGTTCATAAGTTTCTATGACCGTTTTGACCAGAGCCATAAACGTAATTGTTAATACAAATAAGCCGTAAAAACGTTCATTCATATTTTACGATCTTCTAATGTTTTGTCGATAACAAACTTAAACTCATTTTAACGAAACAAATAAAATACGTAAATGGTTTGAGCCAATAGTTTACTAACACACTTACGTTTTCACATAAAACATTAAACAAGTAAAAGTAGTTTTATGATTTAGTAATACATATGTACAACAACTAGTGTTTACATATTGGGTAAATATATACATAACTAATATGTATTATAAATGGGTAGAAACTTAAGTATTTGACCCATTGACCAAATACATTGAATGTAGTTGGGTTAAACCCAAAGTCCATGACCCATACCCATGGAGCATAACCCATAACCCATTGCATGACATCATGCATAAGTCATATATGGATATTATCCATGACCCATAGTATTAACCCATGACCCATGGACTAGATGCATTGTATCTTGTAGATGCATTATATCTACTTGGATACCCATGGTCCAATGTCTAGGACCCATGACCCATAACCCATGACCCATGACCCAAAACCCATGGGCAAAAGGGAGCGTCCCACGGATCCCCAGTGATATCGGACGGATCCCTCAAGTGAGGGATCCGTGGGATCCGTGGAACAGTAGCCAAATTTCTTCTATAAATAGTGAGCCATTTCTTCATTTTGTGTTGCCACTCCCACACATACTTTCCCGAAGTATTGTAACCTTCTAACCTCAGATCTTTAGGATCTCTCTATGTAGTTTGTCTTTTATTTTTGTGTGATTCTCTAGGTTCCTCTTAAAGTAGATCACCACATCTTGAAGTCGAGTAAGCTCAATCCATGAGTTGCCATGCTTCGTCATCATCAAGACTACTGAGGTTCTCTTGTTGATACTTCTTTCTTCCTCCATAGAAGTGTTGTGTCAAAAGCATTTGTGAAGGATGCCGAAAGAGTCAAGACGAAAGCATTAGCGAAAGGTGATTAACATCCGTGTCAAAAGCATTAGTGAAGAATGCTAAAAAAAGAGTCAAGACGAAGGCATTAGTGAAAGGTGCCAAACGTCCGTGTCAAAGGCATTAGTGAAGAATGCTAGAAGTCAAGTCAAGTGGCATTAGTGAAAGATTCCAAGGGCATATAATCGATGAGGTGCATCGATATACAAATAAAGATAGGTTGTATCCAAGGATATTGATATCCTTGATGATGTTGTAATAAGGAGTAGGTCTCTTTTGGGATAGGTATGTGGTGTTGGTAGTAGTTCCTCCATTGTAATGGAACTCGATATTTAGCCTAATACCAGATAAAGGGTAGGCGACGTTGTGATAGGTGTGGTTCTACCTTGTGGAAGAACCCGGTGGTTACCCTAGTACCGAAAAAAGAGTAAGCGACGCTATGAGGCTTCTCCGCCATAAGGAGTTGGTGTCGCCTAGTGTTTACTTAACTCTCGAGTAGGTGACTGAAGGGAGCAAGGAAGGTGTCCTTGTAGCCGAACCACTATAAATACTTGTGTCGTGGTTATGTGCATCTTACTCTTTATCTATCATTACACATTTATATATACATCTATCAACGTCCAACATACACATCCAAATAGATTGACATAAGTCGATCTAAATATTTTAAAACGAAGTTTTAATTGGTAAAACTACTCAACCCCCTTTCTAGTTTTTCGTGATTGGCATCAGAGCTTCGTTACCAAGTTTCTTAGAGTAAGTTGTACTTTAAAAACTTGATACGATCCGTATATGTTTGAAAACTACAAAGAAGGAAATCTTTTAAAACAATTTTTCTTTATGTTGATATTGATAGATTATTCTAACAATTTTATTTTTAAGAAATTCTCATGCTAGGATCTCTCCAAAGTCTTCATTTCTATTCAAAGAATAATGAAGTCAACTTTCAAGGAAGAACCTAAAAGTAATCACAACCTACTTATTCTAAGTACAACTGATTACTTTAAAAGCTCATGGAGTATTCTCGGACTTATGGTCTCCATAAACTATACTAAGAGCATAGAGGTATGTTCACTTTTCATTAGCTAACTTACATCTACATGAATACGTTGATACCATTTTTTATTTAGACGTTAATAATAGCTAGCCTCTAAAAGTCGCCGCCACTTTTTCCAACTTACTCATCATCTGTGAATATATTCCTTTTGATCTCGTCAAACTAACGCCACATCACAAAATGGATCCTTGATAATTAACTTATCAAATCCCATTGACCAAACATCCTTTCAATTAGAAACCTCAAAACTATTTTTGTTTCATAAGCTAGTTTATAACTTATTACAAAAAATAATGCCAAACACTTTTTTCGCCCACTCAGGTTTGATCCTCTATACTAGCCGGATCCCTAATACAAGGGATCCGGGAACCATGTGAGTCTAAAACCAAATTATATACACCTTTCTAAAATCAATTCCGCTCTTTTTCCCTCTCCTCACAAAACACAAAATGTACCCAAGTAATGTTTTCATCTCCATAGACTCATATCCTCAAGCATCCTTCTAGAGAACATCATTGTAAATAATTACACTAATATGTTCTAATCTTCATCATGTTCATCCTAGGGTTTATGGTTTTTCAATTTTTTCTAATCAATTGATAAAATTAGGTTTTGCAAAATTGATTACTAGAAAAGGTTTTCACATAACTAAGATTACATTGTGCTTACAACATTGTTAATACAAAACAAAACCATAAACCCAACTCAACAAATTTTTCCTAATTGGAATATTTGTTTTTCTAGGATCAACCATGCCTAAAGCCACCCAACAAGACCACCATGATACCATCCACTATCTCACCCAATACTATCAAAAGAGGAGTTGTCAAAACCATCGCAAAGTTTTCAAAGACTTGAAAACGACTTATCCAATGAAGATCGGTGGTCAAGGAATGTTTCCGAAAATACCGACATTCGTCAAGTCTTCGCAATCAACTTTGATTGTTTCTGACATTGATGAACAAATTTGTCCGGTTTTAATCTTTGAATTCCACAAAAGCGTTAGGATCATTCGAAACACCGATGATAGCATTTCAATCGCTTTCATCATCAATAAACAAAATTCACTCTACCTCAACACATTGGTTCAAATCCTTCGCATTCCTTGTGAAAGAATTTGTATGTACTCTCAAGATTGGGCAATATCCACTCAATCCTTTGCTCTTGATTCCAAACCAATCTACCATACTCCTCTTGATAACCCCGAACCGTCGAGACACTATTTTCAAAGTTAGAGCCGACCAATCTCGTTTCAACCCCAACAAAGAGCTCATTCACCATGATCCCTTTCAAATGGAACTCTTCAAAATGCACCCCATATATAGAAAATGGGAAGAAATTTTAGAAAAATGTCATTAGCTTGGTCGGAAACAAATATCATCCAAATACATGTCTCGTGCAAATGATTTATTGCCTTATTCAAAGAAAGGCCATTTAATCTAGCCTATTACATGGTGAAGAGAATGGCCGGGGTATTCAAAGTTGCCAACATGGTATTCACAGGGTATGCCCTAACACGACTACGTGAGTATGTTAGTGCAATGCAACCATCTCCAATCAATGATGATCATTTCCTCTCCGATCACGTCATGGTACCTCTTACCAAACAACCCTCTAAACGACTCATGGTCAATGGAAGAAAACCTAAGGCTCTCTCCCTTTAATTTCTGACGGAAGAAGTAAATGTCAACCCGAGCCAACGCCACTTGGACCCCATTGCCTATTATCAACAACTTCCAACTCTTCCAAACGAGACCGCGGAATTTAAACAAATAAAGGTTGTGTTCCAATGCCTAGCTAACTACGTCATGAAGTCGGTGAGGAAAGAAATGATTGACAAAAGAGACATGAGGATTATGGTTGTTTTTAGACATTTGGTTTATGTATGAATGCTTATGTTCGTGAAGCACTCTAGTTTGTTTTAATGGATGTCATTACTACTCTTATATATGATATGATTTATAGATATCATGCTTGTTTTATATGTTCTTTGAGTAGAGATTAATAGAAATTAGTGTACATAGTATGGTGCAATAAATGCATCCCTTCTGTGATGCTTGATCTATACGAAGCTAGGATCCCTAAGAATGCACTAGACGGATCCCTCCTTTGAGGGAACCGTGGGATCCGTGAAGATGAATGAACAACTTGAATCCACACATCAAAACAGCTCACTAGATCACTTCACACTAGCAAAACATAAGGCCTTAGAACCACTTAAGTCTTCTTCAAGCTCAGAAAGCTTCACGCTCACCCATTGCTCACTTAGGATCACAATCAAAGAGCCTTTTAATTTATCATATTACCAGAACTCATCATTCTTCCGCTTATGCACTCACACATCATCTATCACTTGTCAACACAACTAGTTTTATAAATTTCTCAATTTTAACAAATTGATTTTTAGTCGTCTCTACTCAAAATGGGTCAAAAACTAGTTTTCAATTCTTATAATTTTTAAGGATTTTTCAAATTTTATCCCAAGTTTACATCTGATCTCTATGATCATTTAACATGACTTGACACCATTAAAATTCCTAGTGTCATCTTTGAACACCCATTGGTGATCATAAAGTCCCATTTTCCTTCCATAAAAGGTGATCATTAGCTACATCACTCATTGCCCTTGAACATTTAAGTACCCTTTCATTTAAGATACTTAGGAGGACTGAAACACTCAAAAAGATATAGGCATTAGACCTTACAAACATCATTTTTGTTTTTCCTAGTCAGGCGGATCCCTATGATTAGCTTAGACGATCCTCATTGGAGGAAACCGTGATCCTAGTGATAGATTCATGTCAGCTCTAGCTAAAACAATCATTTCAAGCTCATCTTGCTAACTAGAACACTCCATCTCATTCTAATTAAGTCCTAGATCAGTACAACTCTGGGTTGACTTGTGCATGCTAATCATCACATTCTAAGGATCTTAGTGGCTTAAGTCTGAATGCACTTCCAAACTTACCTTTATAAGTCATCTTGTTATAATCTCTTAGTCATGACCACAACATAATTCTCAGATTTAGAAACCTTTCCCTTAGTCATTTCATCATGGGGAAAGCCTCAGAGCTAACTCATCCACCAAGAGCCACCAAGAAACTTGCTCATATTGTACACTAAATTCTCAACCTAATCATCTCCTGTTAAATCCACAAATGCTAGGATTTCTCCTCCACCAACTCAACCAATCAAACCAATTCTAGAGGATTGTCCCTTAAAATGTCATCACCAAACTCCACAATTCCTACTAAACCAAACACACCCTTTTTCAACCCAACCACACCATTGGTGCCTAGAGCCATATCATTTACCACCTCATAATCATCTCCACATTCCTACAACTTAGAGGACTTACCCCTAGGCCATCTCATCTCACCGGCCACACTCTTCAATAGAGAAGATTGTGCAACAAAACCAAGGTAACAATCACACTTGCACTGTCCATTTCTCCATTTCCTCTAATGGTCCATTTTAGATTATGAGAGACATCAAAGTCAACCATTCGACCACATGGAAGTTGACACTTCTACCTCCACCATCAACCCTTGTTGAGCCACCATTAAATGTGCCTCCACCAATCCCTCCTTCATTTGAGGATCCCCAACCTTCTTCACTTGAACCTCCACATCAAGCCGCCCATTTTTACTTCATTATCTTTCAACACCATGACAAGGATTTATCATGTTAACACGCTTTACATGAACTACTGCAATCGTTTATGTTTTATCACCTCGGCTTCGATGAGGTCAATAAACCTAAACAATCATGCTTAAGGATTGTGGTGTCCTAGTCTTAAAGACTAGACTGGAATCACATTTGTTAATCATTCTTAGTTTTGAGATTTGTAATCATCTTCTCGTAGTTTTATTGAATGAAGCTTATGCCATTAGTTTATTTGTTTAATTATCTCATTTTGATTTTAACATGTTTTGATCACCATTGCTGGATTCCTCGCTGACATTGATCCTCGAGTTGTAGACGGATCTCCCAGGAGGGAACCGGATCCGCATCACATTATTTTTTACTAACTTGAGTCTTATTTACAAGAAATTATGCATTATATATATTTGTTTTCTAACTTTTGTTTTTGTAGATTTTCAAAATATACATGAAGACTTCACACCCTAAGCTGTGGGAGCTTTGTGTCAAACAATACATGAAAACCATTTGCAATATAATCCTCATTTGATTACATCTCATGACGCCCTTTGCAAAGTTACAATCATCAAGGGGAGAGTATTATCATCACAAAGATTTAAACCATTTTGCAAACATAGTTGCAACGCATTAGTTTAGTTTTACTGACGCCCTCACAAAGGGATGGACTCGTCAAGGGGGAGTTAAGACGAGAAATCTTCCCGTCACTTGCTCTCTACTTTTTCATATTATTTTTTATTCTTTTCTTTCTTTCACATGTTTTTCTTAAAACAATGTGTTAGTTTCTTTCAAGCCTTTTGTTTATACAAAAAAGTGGGGGAGATAAGTAAAAACTACAATTCAAACTTTACTAATTTTAGTTTTTCCTTAATAATTTTAGGTTTTGTCATCAACAAAAAGGGGGAGATTGTTAATGCAAATAAGCCGTAAAACGTTTATTTATATTTTACGATCTTCTAATGTTTTGTCGATAACAAACGTAAAATCATTTTAACGAAACAAATAAAATACGTAAATGGTTTGAGCCAATAGTTTACTAACACACTTACGTTTTCACATAAAACACTAAACAAGTAAAAGTGGTTTTACGATTTAGTAATACATATGTACAACAACTAGTGTTTACATATTAGGTAAATATATACATAACTAATATGTATTATAAATGGGTAGAAAATTAAGTATTTGACTCATTGACCAAATACATTGAATGTAGTTGGGTTAAACCCAAAGTCCATGACCCATACCCATGGAGCATAACCCATAACCCATTGCATGACATCATGAATAAGTCATATATGGATATTATCCATGACCCATGGTATTAACCCATGACCCATACATTGTATCTACTTGGATACACATGGTCTAATGTCTAGGACTCATGACCCATAACCCATGACCCATGACCCATGACCCAAAACCCATGGGCAAAAGGGAGCGTCCCACGGATCCCCAGTGATACACTGGACGGATCCCTTAAGTGAGGGATCCGTGGGATCCGTGGAACAATAGCTAAATTTCTTCTATAAATAGTGAGCCATTTCTTCATTTTGTGTTGCCACTCCCACACATACTTTCCCCAAGTATTGTAACCTTCTAACCTCGGATCCTAAGGATCTCTCTATGTAGTTTGTCTTTTGTTTTGTGTGATTCTCTAGGTTCCTCTTAAAGGCGAGATCACCACATCTTGAAGTCGAGCAAGCTCAAGTCCATGAGTTGCCATGCTTCGTCATCATCAAGAATACTGAGGTTCTCTTGTTGATACTTCTTTCTTCCTCCAAAGAAGTGTTGTGTCAAAAGCATTTTTAAAGGATGCCGAAAGAGTCAAGACGAAGCATTCGAAAGTGCTTAACGTCCATGTCAAAAGCATTAGTGAAGAATGCTAAAGGAGTCAAGACGAATGCATTAGTGAAAGGTGTCAAACGTCCATGGCAAAGGCATTAGTGAAGAATGCCTAGAATTCAAGTCAAGTGGCATTAGTGAAAGATGAAGGCATTATAATCGATGAGGTGCATCGATATACAAATAGAGATAGGTTGTATCCAAGGATATTGATATCCTTGATGATGTTGTAATAAGGAGTGGGTCTCCTTTGGGATAGGTGTTGTGTAGTGTTGGGTAGTAGTTCCTCCATTGTAATGGAACTCGGTATTTAGCCTAATACCGGATAAAGGGTAGGCGACGTTGTGATAGGTGTGGTTCTACCTTGTGGAAGAACCCGGTGGTTAGCCTAGTACCGGAAAAAGAGTAGGCGACGTTGTGAAGGCTTCTCTGCCATAAGAGTTGGTGTCGTAATGTTTACGAACTCTCGAATAGGTGACTCAGTGGAGTGGGAGGGCAAGGAAGGTATCCTTGTAGCGAACCACTATAAATACTCGTGTCGTGGTTATGTGGATCTTACTCTTTATCTTTCATTACACATTTATATATACATCTATCAACGTCCAACATACACATCCAAATAGATTGACATAAGTCGATCTAAATATTTTAAAACAAAGTTTTAATTGGTAAAACTATTCAACCCCCTTCTAGTTTTCCACAGTAATTTTTTGCTCTAATCAGTGGGTTTCTATACTTATGGAAAAATATATGGTTATAGGTCTTTGAATTAGATTCGATTCACCGGGTGGCTCGAAATCATGTAACGATGCCCGATGATTTAATTAGAAAATATTTAGTAAAAGTATTTCAGATTTGCACATCAGATTTCAAATGGAAAAAGCTCCAAAATTTTGTATAGAACTAACTGTTTGGGTAAAAGGTGAAATTGTATAAGAAACATTATCTTAAACATGGCTTTTCGAATTGGGTAAAACAAAGTTGTAGATTCTAAACTAGATCCGTTTTCGTGGGACTGTTTTGTGCAGTTAAAAATCATCTTTAACACTTAAGGGTGAATTGGTAAATTCACATATGTTATGATAATTTTGGAATTGTGGGGCCTACAAATCTAATTAGTAGACTCAAATACCTTTTTGTGGACGTAAAAACCGAGTTGTAACCATTTACTGTTTAGGAGAAACGGATTTATTAAGTCCGTAAACTTTATGAAATCCAATCAGCACTTAAGTTTAGACTTATAAACACTAAGTACAATGGCATAATCGATATAAAAACTTTATAAAACTCATTTGCATACATACGCTTATTGTTCACAACCTAAGATGCGTCATTATATTCTAGGTTGCTTTTAGGAATCTCGCGTCATTCCGTTATCTTATTTTCACTAATTGCTATTACTTTGCTTAAATGTGAGTTTTATAGCCTCACTTTTATATTGTTTATATTTGTTTTCATATATTCGGGGTGAGAATACATTTCTTGCTTTTATCTATGGACACAAGTACTTCAAACCAAGGTTGTCAGGATCGGGATCCTACCTAAAATCGTTTTCGGGTTTGCAAAATCATAATCGCAGGATGGATTGGGACCGTAAGATCCTATGAAAATGTATATATTTTTTATAGGGGTTGTAGTTTTATATTTATGTATAATATTTCATATGATAAACGAATCTAAATGGATGATAAAAAAAAAGTTATATGTTCAAGTACCTTATTAGTAGAATATTATATATATTGCAATGCATACTTGCATAAAGTTACTACATAACGTGCACACCTACTTCTTGTTTCATGTTTTTATTATAAGTTTTTTGTGATAACATTTAGATTAATGTAAAAAGAGAGTGTTAATTTATTGGTACATGATTCTGTGACTTTTTTGTTACAATATATAGATTAATGCAAAAAAGATAAATGGATTGTATCTAAAAATGAAACGACATAATTTGTAATAGAGGGCAACACAATATATTTTTTTCTTGATGACCAAATAAATTAAATTAGCATATTCTGATAATATTACTAAATTTTTTTAACATGTAGTTCATGCTTTATATGCAACATAAAAAAATTAATAATACGATCCGATCCTACGATCTTACGCGCGATCCTACGATCCTGATACGATCCTACTTGAATTACGATCTTGTTAAGATCCTGATCGTTTTTTGTGTGTAGGATCACGATCCTAAGAGCAGGATCACGATTTTGACAACCTTGCTTTAAACCATTATACATACATTACCGAATGTACATGATACTTAACCGAATGAACCGGCAAGACTGCTATGTACATACATGAACGAATGTACCGGTTAAAACATACATGTTTAGGAACGAATGTAACGGTCAACAAACGTTAAATATTGTGGTCCACACTACTTTTAAAAATACTTAACCTATGAACTCACCAACCTTGTGTTGACATTTTTAGCATGTATTTTCTCAGGTTTGTAAGACATTAACTTTAGATTGGAGCATTAGAGTCGCACAAAATGTTTTGAAGACTTGAAGCATTCGTATTTTACCATTCTAACGTTTTGAAAATGCTTATGTAACTTAACACTTGGGACATCTTGTTTGTAACTCTAATTTTATTTATCGAATGGTAACTTTTAAAAACCTCTTATTTAGAGGTCGTTCTATGACTTGAAATTTGTGCTATGAAGTAACACCATCAGTTGCCTTCCACTGCTATACTAAATTTTGGGGGTGTTACATATTGGTATCAGAGCTCCGGTTATAGCAAACTAGGTTGAATTAGTAATCCTAAACTATAGCCACTGCATGAAAAACATTTCGATGCATCCCGTGTATGATCACTAAACTGTTTTAGATGCTCTTACAAATGATTTGTAAAATCTTCTCAAACATTGTAGTTTACACAATGGTCTCATTTACTTCTCAGACATTGTGAGTGGTACAATCGTCCTTAAAACTTTTTCATAACCTTACATAATATCGTTTTATATGATATCGAAACCCTTCAAAGTCTTTCGATCTCACTAGCTATCTTCATATCCGTCTCCGAAGAAGAGTTTGAACACTCGTCCCACACTTTTGTAACATCTACGTCATCACGTAATCCACCGTTTATTAACATACAGGTTGAGTATGAGTGTTGTGTCAGGAATTCTTAAGTATGGTGATTTCTAATATCCTTATTTGAATGGATCGGGACGTCTCTTCATTTAAATATAGAAATTGTAAATCGCCGAACCATAAGTTTATAATTCTTTATTTACCTAGATTGGGACGCTTCTTTATATAAGTAACAAATTGTAAATAAGTGGGCTTATTTATATCCGATATGACATCAGTACGAACTCGAGCCCGATGATCACCAATATTCTTTAACGAGATCAGAATTCGCCGCAAAAACATACACCTTTTTCTAGACATCTCAGCATCGGATAACACACATTGAATTATGGGACAAAATTATTTTAACACGGAGAGAATGTAACAACCGAAAATTTTACGTTAACTTTTACCATTAAACTTGAACATTTTATCCAAAATCACGTAAATTTTTAACTTTTGGTATAACCGTAAGGTTATCCCCATTATAAAAGAACTACCTTTAAACATTTTACATCTTATTAGACTAATATTTAGTCTACTTATAATCAATTAAATGATCATTTTCATTTAAATTCTTTATATTCAAATAACTTACGTTTAACATTTTCATTTATAAACGTACAACTAAACTTAAAACCAACTCTAGACAACGTTTAGTATACATTAACAATATGCTCATGTCATTAAAAAAAATACTAAAGTTATTTATTTGAAAATTTATACTATTTTTATAAGTTCTAATTTTTATGTTGCCCAATTAATACGTTTTACGCGTTTATTTGTTTAGAGTCTAGACATAAAACATTTTATGGTATATTTTTACCCACTAAACTAAACTAATACACCCTCCACCTCATCTAACCTCATGCTAACATACCTTAACACATCAACTAACCTTATGACACCTCCTACTTACATCTTTACACATATCCTAACACATGTTAAATCTACTAAGCACTTGTCCTTTAAGCATCAACCCTGTATAAAACTCACATATCATTTATTATTTATTCCAATCTAACTAAACCTTATTTTCTCCTCCCAAAACCGGAGTAAAAGAAGAACCACCAAGAACACATTCAATTTTTGCTAAGTTTTCAAGAAATCATCACCATTTGACCAATTATAACCATCTTTACCACCATCCACCTTCAAAAATCCATCAAAGAACATCATCAATATGCTCAAGAACCTCAGCCCACACATCAAACTTATCATTTCATACAAGTCTTTAAATATTTTTTAAGCGTTGGTTTTATTTTGGAAGCTTGGGCAAAACTTTGTTGGTGATTAGAAAACTATGCTAGTGTTCTTATTCTTGTCTCAATTCTCACCATAAAATCATTGTAAAGAAACCATGGATAACTTTATGTTCATATTTTTATACATATTTTCATGTTTATACAACTTATTTAATGAGATTACACCATGTACTTAGATAATAAAAATAGAAAACTCAAGAAAACATGTTTTTTCATAAGTTTCGTGACATTTTTACAAGGGGCATAAACGTAATTTTCTGCTCTAATAAGTGGGTTTCTAAACTTATGTAAAAATATGTGGTTATTGGTCTATGTATTACCTTTGTTTCGATGGGTGGTTCGTCCTGTAACGATGGCCGATGATTTAATCAGAACATATTTAGTAAAAGTATCCTAGATTTGCACACAAGATTCCAAATGGAAAAAACTCTAAATTTTTTATAGAACCAACTGTTTGGGTAAAAGGAGAAATAGTAGTAGACACTTTAACTTAAACATGGATTTTCGAAATCAAGTAAAACGGAGTTGTAGATTGTAAAATAGAGCCGTTTTCGTGGGACTATTTTGTTCAGTTAAAAATCAGCTTTGACACTTAAGGGTAAATGGTAATTTCATATAGGTTATGATAATTCTGGAACTCTAGGGCCTAAAAATCTGATTAGTAGACTCAAATACTTTTTTGTGGATGTAAAAACCAAGTCATAACCATTTACGGTTTAGGTGACACGAATTTATTAAGTCGGGTAAACTTTATGAAATCCAATCAGCACTTAAAGTTTAGAGTTATTAAACTTTATGAACTTATCAAAACTAGTCATTGTCATTTTAAAAACCCTATAAACACTAAGTACAATGGCATAATCGATATAGAAACTTTATAAACTCATTTGCATACATACGCATATTGTTCACAACCTAAGATGCATCATTATATTCTAGGTTGCTTTAGGAATCTCGCGACATTCCGTTATCTTATTTTCACTAATTGCTATTACTTTTTGTGGAAAACTAGAAGGAGGGTTGAATAGTTTTACCGTTTAAAAACTTAATTGTTTTGAAAACTTATTGTGAGATCAATCAATATAGATAAATGATGTGTAAGTAAATAATGAATAATATGCGAGCAATAGATAATATGTAAGTAAGGAAAAGAAACAATCAAACCACGACAAGGTTGTTTATAGTGGTTCGGTCTACAAGGACTTTTTTTCCTTGTCCTACTCCATTACCCGAATTTCCAACTCGAGAGTTATCTTCACTAATCAACAAGCTCCTTTAACCGGCGGAGAAAACCTTTACATATCGCTTACACAATATTTCTGACACAAAGCTAGATGTCGAGTTCTTTTACAAGGGTACAACCACTCCAACACACTATGTATTTTGAGGACTAAAATACTAACACTCACACTCAGAGGTTTAAGATGGTTTGGTACAACAATGATGTATGAACAATAATGATTCACACAACAACAAAACAAACAAGACTTCCAACTATTTGTTGAAGCTTGATTATGCCTTGATCTTCTTTGCTACAAAAGATGATCACTAATATGAAATGAAACTGAGTTATATGTAATAGAATGAGAGAATGTATGTGTTTTATGTTAATGAGGGATGAGAAAACAACTTAGGTTGGCTTGCTATTTATAGGCCAAGTGATCAGCAGACCACAGACTGTACGAAACCAAAAAAAAGGTTCCGCCCATTATATTTTTTGGTTCCGCCAGTCTGACAGTGAAGATCACAAAAAATCTTTCTAAGATCATCAAAATCTCTCCAAGATTATGTAAGATATGATGAGTGAATATCTAAACAAAATATTCTATAAAATCTTCTAAAGATTTCCAATGTGATGCAAGCCATGATGTAATATGTAGTTTTCTATTTTTAGAATTAACATGATATATAAGTAAATACTTATGTAATGTGTTGTTTAAGAAACTAAACATATTTGATCTAAAAATATTGAGGCACATTATAGTTTAGAAGATTAACAATGTGAATTGATATGTAGCTAATCAAAAGGTGATAAGATGCAAATGCTTAAATGTTGAAGACTTATTTAAGAAAAGCTTGTACTAGTGTCTAACAATCTTGACAAGCTTTATACTTTGCAAAAATGAAACTTACTTTTGTTGTTAACAAAACAAGGTAAAGATCATAAAATATAAATAACATTTTTGGACGATATTTGTATTAACACTTTGCTTAAATGTGAGTTTCATAGCCTCGCTTTTGTATTGTTATTTGTTTTCAAATATTTGGGGTGAGAATACATTGCTTGCTTTTATCTACGGACACAAGTACTTTAAACCAATATACATACATAACCGAATGTACCAGATACTTAACTGAATGAACCGAAAAGATTCCTATCATGCTATGTATATACATGACAAAATGTGACGGTCAAAAAAACGTTAAATCTTGTGGTACACACTACTTTTACAAATATTTAAACCTATGAAATCACCAACCTTGTGTTGACACTTTTAGCATGTATTTTCTCAGGTTTGTAAGGCATTAACTTTAGATTGGAGCATTAGAGTCGCACAACATATTTTGAAGACTTGATGCATTCGCATTTTACCATTCGATAATGTTTTGAATTTTTTTGTGTAACTTAACACTTGGGACCTCTTTTTTGTAATTTTGATTTTATTTATCGAATGGTAAATTTTAAAAACTTGTCATTTATAGGTCGTTTTCTATGACTTGAACTTTGTGCTATGAAGTAACACCCTCAGTTGCCTTCCGCTGCTATACTGCATTTTGGGGGTGTTACACCATCGGATTAGATTCCATGGGCAATCTTCTGATTGTTGCCCTGAAATATACAAGTGAGTAGTTAAATATGATGGAAAAGTTGGTTGTTTTGGTGATTTGGCTTACTGAAAGCAGATTATAGGCAAATGATGGGATGTACAACACATTGTGTAGAATAAGGTTTGGTTGATTTGGACATAACCAATGGTAGTGACTATGACAGAGTATCCATTTGGTAAATATACTATGATTGGGATTGTGCATTGTATGATATTGAACTTAAGGTGTAGTACAATGTAAATGTGATCAGTGGCACCACTATTTACTACCCAAGCATATTTAAACAATGAAACACATGAAGCTATAAACAAATACCTTCCTGGAGATAAGAGTTTAGGATCACACTGACCTTGAGAGTTTTACAGCATCATTATGACCTAATTAAGTTGGTTCTGTAATGAGTTCATTTTAGCAAAGTCTGCATCATCAGGTTGTGTTCCATTTGTGCTTGCCTCATTTGTTGCATTACACCTGGTCTGAAAGTGCTTCTTCTAGTGTTTGGAGCAGAATTTGTTCTGGGTTGCCTAGTGTTTGGGACAGTGTTGCTGTTATGAACTGTGGGGTTAAGTATTTGGGTATGTTTGTTTCTCTTTGCTTTTCATCTTCCCTGTTGCATTGGGCATTGGTTGCATCAAAAGAATTTGGCCTCTTACATTTGAGAAACACTCATCAAGCCCCATTAGAAATTGTAACAACATCTTTCTAGTTTCCCTAGCTCTATTGCGTCTCCCATTAGCATAAACACAATTGCAGATACAAATGTAGGGTGCTTCCAGTGCATTTATCTCATCCTACAAACCCTTTAACTTCTGATAATACATTTAAATTGAGCAATTTGCTTGTTCCAACTGAGTGACTTCATTTGTTAGTTGATAGATCTTGTGTCCATCCAGTTGTGAGTAATGCTCTTGTAGTTCTTTCCAAAATGCTGACGTAGAATGCACAAAACTGAGATTGTTGCGTATTTGATCTGTATCTGTATTCAAGATCCAATATATAATCATATCATTATTTCTCTCCCATAATGCTCTTACTGGTGAGTCAGTGCTTGGTTCTTGATACTCATTTGTGATTTTTTCAGTTTGTTCTTGGCATTAAGTGTTATCATCATGGATCTCCTCCATGTGCTGTGGTTCTCATACCCAGTTAACTTCTTGGAGATTAGGATGAGTCCAGGATAATCATTCTGGTGAAGAAAGAGCGGGTGGTTCACTGAGTTTGTATCTTTATTTTTACAGCTTGATTCAGGAGCTTGTCATGATTTCAGTTGTTTGAGTGATTTTGACGTTGAATCTGGTTTATTGGTGTAGTTTAATGGGTTTTGTGATATTTTTTATGGTAAATTGAGTGTTTTTTATAAGGTTTTGATGGTTGTCAATGGTGGAAATTTTGGAGGAAGATTAGTTATGTGGTAGTAAAAGTTTGTTGCGGTGGTCAATGGGTTATGACAGTTTGTTATTGTGGATAATGGTGGTTGTAGAGGACGTTTTAGGTCGGCTTTGATACCATATTGCAAAGTGAGAGAGAATCAAGATTGAATTGTAAAATGCAATGTTGCAAAAATCGGTCAACTCGGCCGATTAATCACCGATTAATCGTTAATCGGCCGAGTACCTTGTCGATTTTTGAAAATCGGTCAAAAATCGGCCTAGGAAAAATCGACACTAAGCGGTCAAAAATGGCGATTAATGCCGAATCGGTCAAATCGGCCGAAAGCGGTCAAAATCGGCGAATGGGCAAATCGGTCATTTAAAAATTAGGCATTCTACTTAATTTGGGATCGATATTTCACTTATAACACACTATGGGCATCATAATCATAATTGGAGCCTTTTATTGAGGTTTGAAAACATAGCAGGCTTGGAATCGGTTAAGATTTTAGTTTGGTCTCCAGAAATACCAAAAAATTGCAGGAAATACCAATCCGATTAATCACCGTTAATCCCGAACCGATTACAGCAGGTGCTACCGATTCACGATTTTTGCAACATTGGTAAAATGTGTTTATTTCAACTAGATTGAAATGAAGTGTACATCATCTATATATACTATTACATGAATAAAAAATGCAAAGGACTTATCTAACAAACTAGAAACTATCTAACTAGATTTCTAATTACATCACACTTGTACAAGTAGCTTTCATGTCGATACATTGGGGTGAAATGTAGCGTTTTCTCCTTCATCAGCTTTTTTTGCTGCATTTACATCTGATGCTTTGTCCAGGTTACATTGATGCAACATTGACTTTTGCTTTGACTTTGGTGTGTATACCATTAACTTTGTAGGTCATACAAAATACGTCGCGAAAAATACCACTCACTCACAAAACAAAAAAAGAAAAAAAAAGAAAAAAGACAAAAAAAAAGCAAATGGAACGAATGGCACAAGTGATTATAGCTGCTAAATGCGGAATAACACACGAATGACACTTTTAGCGGTGCAATATAACATGTTGTTCGTCTATTGCACTTTTGACGAAACACATCTCACACCAAGCACTATTATGTGATCCCTCTATTGCAAAACTATAATCTCTATTATTATTTTGAGATTTCTTAAAAAAGTAATGGTTTTCTTATTGTGGCACAGAGGCCGACCTATGTATGTGGCGGGTGGTGCCCGGGAACCACCTTGGCCAGAAAAAATATTTAGAAGTGATATAGAAATTTTTTTAGGACCTACCTTGAAAATTATTTAGGAACCATCTTGGATTTAATTGAAAGAAGAAGAGAAAAAAAAACTAAAAAAGAAAAATTTGATAGGAGATTAGACACTACTGAAAGAATTTCTGAGGAAGATGAAGACCATAGTTTGGTCAAAGAGTGTTGTTGTGGTTGTAGCAATTTTAATTTTAAATGGAAGTTACTTTTTTTTTCTTTGAATAAAGCAATTCTAAGTTGGGTAAAAGTTTATTTTTTGTTAGCGTGCAATTAACTGTTGGTATTTGATAAAGGGATGTATTTGTGTTCATTGGCTTGTTTTCATATTGAGTTATAAACCTTTTACAATTATAGTTTTACAATAAATTTCGTTTTTCTTGATCTTTGATTTTGCTTTAAATTATTGTATAAAGGTAAATACAATACTTATTGTACAAGACTTTAAAGGTTATAGCTACTTTATTTTTATTTGTTTCAAGTTGTACATTAAGAACCTTACTTTAAACTTGTTACTTGAAAATGTATGGTGTATTAATACTTTAATAGCATGAGTGTGTTACTTTTCTTTCAGTAAATACTTGATTTTTTAATAAATTTTACAATATGTTATAGGTTTTTGATGTGCCACTATTAATTGTCTTTTAAATTGTGTCCGACCCGACCCGAATTGACACATTTATTGGTTGTTACTGCTAAAAGAATTTCACTTTGACTTACTAAGGGAACCACCTTAGTTTTCGTGCTAGCTCCGCCACTGTTGTGGCAATCAATTAAATGAAAATTTGGTGGGCCGAAATGATATTTGATTAGTTGAAGAGTGTAGTGGTTCTAATTTTCTTAAATTGTGTGTTTTTTGTTTGAAGATAATAATTTTAAGACGAAAAGAATAGTTGTAGAAAGTTTTTATAACGGTGCATAACGTTGATACAATATTTCCAAGACCAAGCTCAGGCCTTAATGTGCTTAGCAAGCCGAGCTCGTATTGAGCTTTTGTTTAGATCCATCAGAAAATCGTGCAGACAGAGACGAAGCTTACTAAGGGCAAGAGAGGGTTGTGGCTCCCCAAATCAAGGAACACTGAGCCTTATGTTTTGTAGTTCATTTATAAAAACATATCGGTTTTCATAAACACGCAATCACAAATACAATGGATCGAATGAGATGAGTTCTAGAGAGAGAAAGTGGGGAGAAATGGGAACTTCCAGTAAGAGAAAGAAAAATATATTATGAAGATCCAGCCCTTTGCCTTGCTAGACAAAGGGCATTTATAGTGTCTTACTATATATGCCACCTACGGGTTGTGGATCAGGTATACAGTGGGTAAAGACCCGTCCGTCCTCCACGGTGTTACTTAACTAACTACTAACTATAACTAAACGACTACGACTACGAGCTTTCTAATGATTACATATACTTGAGGTGACCGAGTCTTTAACTACCAGATTTTATAAATCCCAACAATCTCCCCCTAAGGGAGGTCACCTCAATTACAAACAGATATTACATTTTGTGTGTTCTTGGATTCTTGATTAAGTTCTTTGCTCTGCAGCTCGTAGTCTTTGATTCTTCATATTCCGCATGTTTTGTACTTCAAGTGGAGGTCTTTAACTGATCCACGGATTGGTTATTCTTTGAGCCTTCGAGATCATCACCACAGAAATCTCTTTACTCATCCTAAGTTGTGTTGCCTTCATGTGATGTTTGTGACTTTGGACTGACATGCTCACAGTATTGGATCATGACATCTTTACATCAAAGTTGCGGAAGCTTTGTCGGATCATGATATTTGCATTAGCGTAGCGAAAGCACATCATGATGTTATCAGAGTGAAGGCAAACGTCTCATGATGATATCGAGCAAAAAGTGTGGACGTGCACTTGTCATGATTTCTTTTAAAGTGAGTGTGATGTGTGAGCATGCGGTTATGGATTGACTTCTCAATTCTGACCAGCTTGCAACAGTCCGATGTTCCTGCAAACAACAGTTAGCAATAAAACACACAAAAATGTCTTTGTTCACTTTCGTTGAATACGGTTGCAAGAACCACAGTTCCCGTTGATCAGATAAATACTGCTGTGATCGGTAGAATTTCTAAGAATCTCCTTGACAGGGTTTCGCAACTTGATCTAGCCGTTCTCAAACCGGAGTGTCCCAAAGTAGACAACACGAGTGAGTGAACGGCAATTGAGATTCACTGATGATGAAAAATTGATTTGAAAAACAATCGCGTATTGCTTAAGAGAAAGAGTTTTGCAATACGACGAAGGTTTTATGAGAAAGATCAATTTTCAATCATAAATACCCTTTTATTTTGGAAAATTAATACACATTTGATGCGCTAGAGAAAAGAATTGTTGAGCACATCGAATGGTTTTTCAAAGGTATCCGTCAAACCATTTCTTGGACCAAGGTTGATTCATGAGAGAATTTCCCCATCGTTTCTATCCAGTTGTCACAAGTTTGATTCTTGAAGAATCTCACATGTCACCCACCAAGAGCTTGTTTGATGTTGGCTCTAGAAGGATTTTCATCTTCATCATGAATACTTTACATATCACTTGGATGTTCTGGCAATTACCATAAGGATAATGCGTAGGACTTTCAATATATATATTCTTACTTTCCACATTGTGTGAAATAGCAAGTCTTTATACATTGTGTGTCCTAATGAGATTTTGTGGATGATCTATTGGCTCTAGACTCAATTGTGCATTTTGGTTTCCTACTCGGAGACTAGGGAGAGGGTCTTCTTCTTCAATATCAACCATCTCTAAGAGAAAGTCGATAGATTATTAAGGTTCCCCGTGAGAATGAAACAAGTCCTTTTAAAAGAACTTAAGTAGATTGGGAAGTTTAGTGCAGTGCGTCCTTTGGGTCCATGACGTCTTGTCTTCAATACCGGAGTTACCTAAGTAACCACCAGTAGTATATGTATTGAACCGGTTTTACGCCTAAGGTTGAATTATTGGAGGGCTATTTCTTTTCACCCTTTTCACTTGTCATTTCTTTTTCATTCTTCAACCCCTTCAGTGCTTACCGAGACTTCATCACTAGAACCTTGTTGGGTTTATTCCAGTCCTAGCTCTATCTCGTTCGGCACTCTTCCCTTATTCTCACTTATCTCCTTTTTTCATCATACCTAAGGACTTCTACACTATCTAGTGTATTGTCCATGGGTAGATCCCTCCGGCTCTTGGCGGGATCCTGAGAACTAATACCTAACCTTACCATCCTTATAACTCCAATGCATAAAGTAAAGTGGTTGGTCTTTTTGGTATAGTTCTTTTCCGCCTCGAAACCAAATGAAAACCATTTGAAAAATCAATCAAGGTACTTGTGAAATAAAATCAAAGCATTTTTTACCTTAATTATTTTTGATCTTTTAGAAATGCTCCCCCTCAACATGTGCATAGTGTATAAGAAATCTTTTGGCACATGGAGAAAGGATCCAATAAGTCTTGTTTCACGGTTTAGTCTTGATTTTGTTTTCTAAAAAGATCACTATCTCTCCCCCGATCAAATATAGTATTTAAATACTTTAGATAAAACATTTTGGGAAATGATGTGGTTTTCTTTTACTTGTTCCCCCTCAATATGTGCATCGAGATTCTAAAGAGTTTTGCACATATTAGAGAGAGCCTACACTTTGAGTCAAATCTTTGGTTTTAGATAATTGCTCCCCCTTAACATGTGCATGGAAAGTGACAAATCGTAGCGATTACGATCAAATCGCATATAAGGATCTAACAAACCACAGTGAGCGAGAACAAACCGCAGTCAAAACAGATCAAAGCACATACAAAAACAGATCAAACCGCACCAAAATTACACCAAACCGCAGTCAAGAAAACATGTACGTGAGTCAAACCGCACCCAAGAAAACTTAAAAAACCCAAACTTTTTAATCAAAACCACTAAAACCAAGATGAATCTAGCCTTCCAAACAAAAAACTAGACTAATATGATGATCATAAACACGAAAGTACAATCAAAATCCAAACTTTAACACTAAATAAGATCAAAATGGTGAAATTGTCTCTAAACTCATTCAAACCCAAAACTTATGAAAACCAACTAATAATCGAAGAACATGTAAAGTAGATGATCAAACCATGGCTCTTGATACCATTTGTAACATATTGGTTTTCATAAACACACAATCACAAATACAATGGATCGAATGAGATGAGTTCTAGAGAGAGAAAGTGGAGAGAAATGGGAACTTCTAGTAAGATCACTCCCATTAACAACTTGTGTTAAACTTTAACATCTGCCACGTCAGCGCCACATCAGCTTTAACATTTCACCTTAACATCCCCAAAAAACACCCACAATCATAACATCCCAAGTTAAACTTTAACATTTGATATTTTGAATTTCAACCCCTAAACTAAAACAAACACTTCATTTATTAAAAACATATCATTAATTTGAAAACATATTACGATACGAAATTAAAAAAAAAAAGTTACAACGAAATAAAAAAATACACTGAAAATTAAACGTTACAACATAAAGGAAATGACGAGAATACAATCTACTGACGAGGTTGCAAGTTCTATTTTTTGATGATTCGGTCTTTTTCGTCATTGATCCAAGCCACGACATTTGGATCTTTGCCTTCAGTATCAACCATCAAAAACTTCATCTCTTCCAACCTTGTTATTGTTTCATCTTTGACTTGTTGGGCCCGATACGCCGCTTGGGCGGTTTCACGTTTGATATGATACTCGTTTGCCATAGTTTCGGTGAAATGACTTGACGAGCTCGTTCCTCCGGTGCTCGTTCCTCTGGTGCTCGCTCCCCCAGTACTTGTCATGCTCTCGGATCTTGCTTTCTTGGAAGCACGTTTTTCCAATGGGGCGTGGTTGTTCATCATGACCAAACAAAGCCTCGTTTGTTTGGCTTGGGACATCGCCGGTTAAATCAACCGGATCCGGCGTGTCCCATTTCTTATGCTTACGCAAAACCTCCCAAGCTTCATCGAGAGTAAACGGTGCTGCTTTGTGCTCCTCACGATACCATTGCTTCGCCCGTTTCATGACATCCATCTCACTTTCCCCGCTTCTTTGCTCCCATTGGGTATTTATAGTGGTAAAAAAATGTTTTTGATTTTTTTTAATAATAAAACTAGCCGTTAGGGGCTAAAATGTAAATTTTTTTTAAACCCCAACGGTAACTAGCCGTTAGGGGGGGGTGATTTGAAAATTTTCTGATTTTTTATTTTTTATTTTTTTATTTATTTTTTAAAATTTTTTTTATTGTGGTTAACGCCCGTTGCATGGTTAACGCCGGCCAAATAACGCCACTTTAACGCCGGATAACGTGGCTCAACGCCGGATAACGCCGGTTCCGGCTTTAATCGTTGGGCATAAACACACAATCACAAATACAATGGATAGAATGAGATGAGTTCTAGAGAGAGAAAGTGGAGAGAAATGGGAACTTCTAGTAAGAGAAAGAAAAATATATTATGAAGCTTCAACCCTTTGCCTTGCTAGTCAAAGGGTATTTATAGTGTCTTACAATATACGCCACCTACGGGCTGTGGATCAGGCATACAGTGGGTAAAGACCCGTCTACTGCTAGAAATCATGCCAGCACCAACGGAATTTCACCAACAATCATAGATTCGTTGGTAAATTACTACTTTACCAACGACTTTACCAAAAAAGATAAGAAATGCATAATTTATATTTTACCAACGACGTAATTGTTGGTAAATCCGTTGGAACATAGTTTTTATTTGGAGGGAAATTTCCCGCTAACTTTACCAAGTACTTGTTCACAATAATTGGTTGGTAAAATGAGAAAAGTAGTGTAAGTGGTGCCTAATGTGACAAATTAAAATTTATTCCCGAAAGTAAAATTATAATTTTTGTAATTGGTTCAAACCAAAATTAAAATTTATTCCCAAAATTAAAAGTCCCTCCATACCAAAAATAATTCCCCCCAAATACACTTTGACCTAAAACTTTCTATCATTTAATTCTTTCTCTTTGTGCAGCCCTCCCACCTAACTTTCCCAAAATTTTACATCTCAAACCCAATTCACTGCACCAAGAGACCAATTCGAATTATTGTCATCAAAAGGAGGTTGGTTTGTTTCTTTATAATTTCTTGAACTTTTAATCAGTCACTTATGTTCTTTTATTTGATTTCTTTATTAAATCTTTTATATGTGGTACTTTATGGTTGTTGTCAATTTGTGTTACATTAGTTTAGAATTTTGGCTAGTATACATTATTCAAGATAAATGTCAATTTGCCTATACATTATCCTAAATATGTTCGAGAGACCCAATTTTGGCTAAATGCAACTCAATTTTTGTTTTAATTGTGCATTCTAAAGTGGTGACATGTTTACAATTTGTTAGTTGGTCTCTTATTTACAAGCTTAATTTGTTTTGTTCATTTGATTATGTGGTGACATGTTTATATAGTTGTATGATATAGAGTAGTTATGTTATTTATAAAGTTGCACTTTGTTCAGTTAATTTGAGATCGCGGGTAACTAGAAAACATAAAAAACATCATGTCGGTTGATCGGAGTTGGATGAAACGCCGTGTAGACCCTCATGATGGTTCGATTAATCAAGAATTCAAAGATGGGGTTAAGGAGTTTTTGGATTTTTCATTTAACCAACCGCGAGCTATAGGTCGTGAGGCGATAAAGTGTCCTTGCTTCAAGTGCAAACTATTAAAAAAGCGTAAAAGGGACGATATAACACTACATCTGTACAAGTGGGGTTTCCAAGACTTTTATTCAACCTGGTTTGTACATGGTGAAGTATTGACTCCAGAGGCTCATCAAGATCATGTTACAAATGATGACGTGCAAGGGGCGACTGAGCATCGTTACAGAGACATGGTGATTGATGCGGCTGGTCCTGAGTTAATGAGGGACTTCACAACTAATGAATTGCAAGTCGGACTTCAACATGAGCGAAAGCTGTTATAATCGAATCATTTCATTAGTGAAGTCCATGCTGCCAGAAGATGCGTTATTACCTAATGACTTCTATCAGTCAAAGAAAATGGTGAAAAAGTTAATACTCAAGTATGAAAAGATTCAGGCATGTCCTAATGATTGCATGCTATATTGGAAAGAGCATAAATATAAGACTAAGTGTGTAGTTTGTGGTCATGCTCGCTATAAAGAACGGAAACGAGGTGAAGAAAAGCGCAACGGAGTACCTTACAAGGTGTTGCGTTATTTACCACTTGCACCTCGACTTCAAAGGCTTTTTATGTCAAAAAAGACAGCCGAACACATGTCTTGGCATAAAAAAAACCGTCGTCCAGAAGGTGTACTCACTCACCCATCAGATGGCGAGCCATGGAAACATTTTGATCGTACTCATTCTTCGTTTGCTGCAGATGGATGAAATGTGAGGTTGGGTCTCTCAACAGATGGTTTCAATCCTTTTGGGCACTTTAGTATACCTTATTCATGTTGGCCGGTATTTGTTACACCATACAACCTGCCACCATGGATGTGTATGAAAGAGGGGGTCTTATTTCTAACTCTAATTATTCCGGGTCCGAATAATCCGGGTAATAACATTGATATATACTTGATGCCGCTAATCGATGAACTGAAAAAGCTTTGGGATGGTGTTACAACATATGATGTCTCAAGAGAACAAAATTTTCAAATGAAAGTTGCTCTCTTATGGACTATAAATGACTTTCCTGCTTATGGTATGTTATCGGGTTGGAGCACTCATGGAAAAATGTCATGTCCATATTGTATGGAGAATACTAAGGCTTTTACTCTACAACATGGCGGGAAACCAAGCTTCTTTGATTATCATCGTCAGTTCTTGCGACTGATGCTTTTACTCTACAACATGGAAAAATGTCATGTCCATATTGTATGGAGAATTCTAAGTATCATGACATAGTCAAAGAAAACAATACATCTGAAGTTGAGATAAGTGATGAAGGGATTACGACTGATGCTAATCCACCACTTCCTGCTCCTCTTCCATTCGATGCCCAGGCTTGGGTAAATGCGACTGGTGATCCACAAAAAACTGTTTATGGATTTGGGCTTACTGAAGAAGCTGAAAACATACAAAAACATGTAAAATCATCTTCCACCAAGCAATCTACTTTTCATGCATCCACTTCATCCAACAATGAAAGCAACAGTGAATCTGAAATCGCTGAATTGAAGAGGGAAAATGCTAGTCTTAAAGCTAGAGAATCTGAAATCACTGAATTGAAGAAGGAAAATGCTAATCTTAAAGCTAGCGTTGGGCAGATCTTGAAGACATTGAACATGCAAGAAGTTAACTTGGCATCTAACGAGTAATTCTCTAAGTCATCCATTTAACCCATTTTTGGTATTCATTACTAAACATTATGGTAGCTTATTTTGTAATCTTTTGTTAATTCCTAATTGTAGCTACCTGTAATGGGTTATCTTGAAAAGATCATGGACTAGCCAACTATGTATGGATTTGTATTAGTACTTTGTGCAATTGACGTAGAACTTGTGTTAATTGTGGGGTTGTTTACATTTACTAGTTGTGGCGTGCACCATAAATGATCGGCCTATATTAGCTTAGCAACGATTTATATTGTTGGAAAAATCCATTTTAGCAACAAGTCGAAAGCAAATCTAGTGTCATTGCTAATTTAGAGAAATTACCAACAACTCTTGTTGATGCAATGTTGAATGTTACCAACTGACGAAAGTTTGTTGGTATTTTATGTTTACCAACGACTTTGGCATGTTTGTGAAATTGGCCGTTGGTACTGGCATGATTTCTATTAGTGGTCCGTCCTCAACGGTGTTACTTAACTAACTACTAACTATAACTAAACGACTACGACTACAACTACGAGCTTTCTGATGATTACATATGCTTGAGGTAACCGAGTCTTTAACTACCGGATTTTCTAAATCCCAACAAAAAATAGTATGAATGTAAAATAATTATAGGTTTGGCCCCCTCAATATTATTATGACTACATTTCAGCTTCTCCATTGACATTGCTCAAGCTCCGTCCCTGCGTGCATAGCTCTAACCCGAGACCGAGCTTGATTCACGAGCTAATTAGCTGGAGTAAAAATACAAGGCTCGAAATTAAATGAGCTGAGCTCATTTACAACGCAATGCCATGTAATTCTTGAGGTTTATTTTTTTGAAAAATAAAAGGATTTTTCTAATTGTTATATTGGAGAGGACGAATCGTTCATTAGAGTAATGTTAAAACAAAAACTTATAAAAAAAAAAAAGATAATGGTACTTAAATTCGTGATGTTCTTATATTCATACACCATTAATTTTATGTGACATGTATGTCATTGAGATATTGAGCCACAATCGAAGCATAAAAAACAAACAAATCCCGATTAATATATATTGCTTCATAAACCCCCAAAAAAAGAAGAAAAAAAAAATCAAATGCAAAGTTCTTGCTTCATGAATCATGATGCACACCAGATCCTCAATATTAAGCCTGGATACGATATCTATCTAATGGGTCTTTCAGATGTACCCTTTCATGGTACACTCTCCACGCATAATCTTCAAACGAAAATGAGCTAAACACACTTTCTTCTATCGACTCATTTTGATCATCTTGATTTTGTTTGTCATTGTGGTCGGTGTCGTCATGGTTGCTAACGACTGCCCTTGGAAGGAGAGGAGAGACAGTGCTCCCTAGTGGCAATGTGACCAAGAGAGATATTGACAAGGACGATGAATTGTTTCCTTCTTCCATGCTAATCGTCGGTTTTCCTCTCACTTTCTTCAGTTTTCCATTGCTCCATACCTATCAAATGATTAATACTAACTTAGCAAAGCTTTAACAGAAGAAAGTTAAAAGAGATGTTGCAAGTATGCCATAAGCAATGGTTTTTTAGTTAAAGAGCATCTTCTAATCTGTTTTCAACTTCTAGAAAGCTTAATTTAAATATAATAGTATCTTCAACAACCTTTTCTCAACACATACACGCTAATTCTTTGAAGTTTCAACCCATTATTTTTAAGAGAATTGATCGGCTCACTCTCATTTGTTATCCGCACACTCAAATGTACAAACGGGTAAAGGAACATATAATAAATGTACAACTGCAGAATGCACAGGTTGTAGTGTGTAAATAAGAAATTGGAGTGTGCAAATCATTAATCTATTTTTAATTATCACCCACACAAACAAGGGCGGACCTAGGGTGGTTCACGAGGGTTTCACAAGAATTTATTATGTGTAGAGCAAAACATAGAAAAAATTTATCGACTTTTGAAATTTTGTGTGTTTAGTTTTAATGAAATGCACCTGATACCTATCCGTCATTGCACATAAACAAATTAAAGCTTAATCTTAATCCACCCATTTTCGACAAGATACTGCTTTTCAACTTAGTTATAGTTATAACCACTACAATTGAAGATGCTCTAACAAAGCATTCTATTATTGTACTAGTTTGCGTTACAAACAAAAAATGGCATATTTGTAATCGAAAAAAGCCTACAAAATAAGACACTTATGAGAATATTGATCTTGCCCCTACAAACCAAAAATAGTGTACATAAAATGACAGAACATAGAGTCTCAATCGTTTTGATGGCATACCTAACTAGAAATAATCACATACTTAAATACTTAATATTACGTATCGTGTCAAACAACTATTAGACTTTAGAGCCACCTTAAAGAATTTTTTATCCACACACAATCTATACTATATTAATTAATTTTGAACTTCTTAATTAAAAGTAAACCAAGTTTATTTATTTAACGAGTGAGGGAACCCGCGCGATGCAGCGGGATTGCTTTTGTAGACGTGAATTTGGAACTGATGAATGACCGGAAAATTTGTTTGTCTATTTATTTGGTTAGTCCTTGAAGGACCTACGTTGCAAAGACAATTCAAACCTTAGGGACTATTTTTCGTGGCTGCAAAGGACTTACTTTGCAAGGACACCTAAACCGTAGGAACTATTCTTGCCAAATTGCTATAGATACCAATTAATGCTACAAACTTTATTTGGTTAGTCCTTGAAGGACCTACTTTGCAAATACAATTAAAATCTTAGGGACTATTTTCGTGGCTACAAAAGACTTACTTTGTAACGACACTTAAACCTTAGGGACTATTTTTGCCAAATTGCTATATATAGTTATTAATTCTACAGGACTTACTTTGCAGCGACACTTAAACCTTAGGGACTATTTTTGACAACTTGCTATAGATAGCAATTAATGCTAAAGAACTTACTTTGTAACGCAACTTAAACCTCAGGGGTTATTTTTGCCAAATTGCTAAACATAGCAATTAATGCACCTACTTTGGGGGAATTGTACTCCCCATGTTTAGTATATATATATAGAATTCGTATTAGGCTGCTTAATTGGGTCCATTTGGCAGCCATTTGAGTTGCCAAACCCGAAAATCACTCTGGTTTTATAGTACTACCTCCGTCCCTAAATAAATGTCCACGTTTGACTTTCAAAGTCTTACTTATTCAACTTTGACCTTAAATATTTGTGTTTATCTTATATAATACTTGATACAAAATATATGAATGAATTGTGTTTTAAATGTACTTTAAGTTGGTATAATTTTTATCAAGTATTATATAACACAAATAAAAATATTTAAGGTCAAAGTTATACAAAAAAGACTTTAAAAGTCAAAAGTGGACATTTATTTAGGGACGGAGGGAGTATATCTTAACAAGTAGTGGATTTTTGTCACAAATAATATAATACCAATGCAAACCGAGTTCGTCCATTTGTTAAATTTTTTAAACAGGACACACATCTATATCTATATCTATACTATATAAAATGAAAAAATGGTCAAAGTGGAAAAAGTGAAAAATGTTGAAAGTTGAATGTTGAAAACATGGTCAATGGAGAGAGAAATAAATAATATAATTAATACTCTTATTAAAACACCTCATTACTTAAAAGTACAATAATTTATTCACATTGTACACTCAATTAAAAGCACATCTACCAAATTAAAAACAACCAATTGAAACCGATACCGGGTTGACCCGTTGAAACCGATACCGGGTTGACCGGTTGAAACCGATACCGGGTTGACCCGGGACGCTTCAAACCCGGTGGTGACGGTTTAATTTGACATTTTTTTCGACTAACCTATCGGTTTGACTCGGTTTAAATCGACCTATTTTTTATCGGAACGGTTCAACCAGTTGAACCACCCGGTGAAATCGGGTTTCAAATTTGACAAAATTATATGAGAAATGATGAAGTAGTTGTGGAACCCGTGACAATTTTTTGAAAGGAGAGACCAAGTAATTGTAGTTTTTGTTTTATTTTGCTTTGACACATGTAATTTGTCATTTGTATAATGTTATTTTAAAAATGTTGCTCTTTACACCATTTAAGGCCAAAGCATATATGAATCGTCATTTAAAAGTTAATATATTTTGTTTAGCCCTTTGTCCAGTGTATCAATAATGTTATGTAAGTTTATTAAAATCACAAAAAATAAATAGTATTGATATCTTTAACGATAATTATTTGTACCTCAAACAAATAGCTTTGAACAATGCATAAATATCTATACAAATTGATAGTACAAAATAATCTTATATGGTGATATCCAATTTGCAAAGTTACAATTTTTAAAAGCCACACACCAAATGATAAACGTTACACATGTAAAAAAATAGTTGTCACTGCCTAAATTCTGACAAAACAAAGAAGCGGTTCACATGTTGGCTATACCTCTAAACTACAATATAATATTGTCAACTACATAATACCGTTGCTTTTGTAATGCTTGAATCTATTATTACTAAAAATCTTAATAACTTAAAACAATCCTATTAGAAAATATACTCACACACTTAGATCGACTCCACATAATTTTTTAAAAAACTATATATTTATGCCGCTATGTAACCACGCATCAGAATTGTAGTTATTCGAAAACGATTCTCTAATGCTACAAATACAGTTTGTTGAAAGAAACTTATGGGTCATCGGAACTTTGCAGAAAACTAGACATCGCTGCTGCTAGGCGCGGGTACTCGTCTAGTTATATAAATGTCTAAAAAAAAGTTACTATAGTTAAAAGTCTATTAGCTTCTTTTAAGTGGGTGTTTGCTTATATAGCCGGCTTATGGCTTATTTAGCTTTGGGCTTATGTTTTGTAAGCTAATTTTTTGTGGCTTAATTTGAATTTTTTTCGGCTTATATACACTTTATAAGTTTATAATAAGCTTATATAAGCGAAAAATATTCAAATTAAGTCAGAAAAAGAAAAAGTGAGAAGCCATAAGCCGAAACAAACATACCCTGACATTTTTTTTGAAACATGCATAAACTTTTTTATAAACTTGCAATTTATCTTAAGCAGTTTTTATAGAAAATATGCACCTGAGCAATGTCTCCGACAGTAACCAAGATCGAGTCCACTTCTGTCTTCACCGAAACCAAACCCGAATCCGTCATCAACCCACACCTCCCACTTGAAAACATATAATGCAACCCGACCACATACGGATAAAACTTACCCGAACCCGACCCTAACACTTGATCACCACCTTCAGTATCACCAAGCCACAGTAACGAACAAACACCATCAGTACCATTCTTAACCAGGCCCATAGCACATGTCAGCCCCTCCACAACGCTTAAACCAACTTTTTCCATTGCATGCATGAACCCATGCAAAGAACTCAAAGAGAGCTCATCACTTGAGTCAGATAAACTGTCTGTGTCAAGAAACAAAGACTCTGTGCTATCATCATCCTCGTCATCATGATCCTCGTCCTCATTGTTATTGTTGAACCCAATAGGCCAGTTTTTACTAAAGTGGAGTTTTTTTTCTTGGCGAGAGAGTTTAAATATGGAAAGTGAGTCTGTCTGGGCTGTCTGAGCGAGGTGGGGTGGTATGGGGTGGTCTGTGAGCTGAAAATAGCCGAGTTCGGTGATTGAATGAAGTGTGGTGGATATAGTGGAGTTAAGGTCAGTATATGGGATTATAGGGGGAGATATGGTGTTGGGAGTGAGAGAGGGTCTGCGGCGTAAAGGGGTGGTGGAAAGAGTTGGTGGGAGGCGGTGGAGGAGGCGGGAGAGGAGGTCGGTTGCGGCCGAGGAGGTGGACGGGTTAGGGTGGGTGGTGGAAGGTGTTGGTGGTGGAGCTGATGTGGTGGTGTTTGGAAAGTGTTGGTGGTGGTGGTTTTGAGTTGATGAGGCCATGATATGGTTTGTTTTTTAAGTGATGTGTTTGTTTGTGTTTTGGTTATATATATATAGTAGAAGACTAAAGTTTTCGAGGTGATCAAAAGTCGAGTGTGACGTTATGAGTAATAAATTCGAACCTTTTCATGTTGAAATGAATGAGCTAAGATAAAGCATTAAACTTTTCACCTTTCAAGAATCCCATATGTACTTGTCTAGTAAAAACTCGTGACTATATATTGGAGTATCATGAACTGTAGGGCGTCTCGTGATTTTTGTGGCCCGACCTATACAATAATAACAAGGTCAAGGTCAAATGATAAAAAAAAAGTATTATACTTGATACCATTTGCTCTTTGGATAGCGAACAAATATTTTTGCTTTTGTGGGTACTATACTTTGAAATTCATCATCTTTAGAGTATTTTGCGACATGTTTGGACATTTTTGCCCCTCTTAGCTGATAGAAAAAAAATTTTCTCAAAAGGCAAAAATGTCACATAGTACCCTAAAGAGGATTAATTTGAAAATATAGTACCCACAAAAGCAAAAAAAATTGTTCGCTACCCACAAGAGCAAATAATGACAAGTATGATACTTTTTTTTATCATTTGCCCTAATAACAAAAAGTCATTATTACACTTGTAAAACTAATAAAAATATGACCTCTTTTAAGTAGAAGAATTGTATGACTTATATATGTTGAATATTATACTATATTTATATGCAAAACTAATAAAAATATGATCTCTTTTAAGTGGAAGCATTGTGTCTCTGTGTAACGGCACGGCATCTATTGCACACCCCTCCGACACCACTCTCATGTAAGAAAGTTTGAATTAAGCTTGGTACACATACTTTTTAGATGGTTGTGCCAACCCATGAAAGGGAACTAAGGTTACAGAGGTTTTATATTTACCGGTTTAAGACCGTGTGACGTTGAGTTAGAACCCGTGCCTAATCGGTCAAATATTTGAAATGGTTGTCCTTTTAAATCTTGCATATGTTTATATATGCGATTGTTAATTAGTTTAGTTACAAAAAATAGTTTTATTGAACATCCGCGGATCAGGGGCAACATTATTATTTAATCGTACTTTAATTTGGCCACTTAAACTAAAAAATCTACCAGTGTTCTCTTACTTTTCCACGGGTAAGAAGTTTATCTATACATATTGGCAGTGCATCTACAGATGTTGGCTCCTGAATTAAAGTCCTGGTCTTTTATTATCAAGGGATCAGGGATAAGTGTTATTTTTAGTGCTGAATCATATACAAATTAATCAAGGGACTTTCGATTACGACTTGATTAAATAAATATTTCGATGCTAGATTGCATAGTGTTGATTGTTGAGGTTAATGTATTTCGTGTAGCCTCTGGATCTACCTGTCATGGTGTTGTGGATTTATCAAGACTTACATTGCTTATTTGTGGTGAGATTGTGTACATGCAGTGACGGAGCCAGGATTGTTCGGCTGGGTAAGCCAAAACAAAAAATTTGAAAAATGTTACCGATAAAAAAACAATAAAATTTTAAAGAGTCGTACAATAAGAGTTTTTCATTTTTTTTTAAACAACTGGCTTATCTCAGTTGGCCACCTAGGCTCCTTCTGGAGCTTGGGGGATGTTTTACCCAGGGTTCAAGTCTCGCAAGAGACAAAAAATCCAGGTTTTCCTCTTAGTGTGAAGCCGTGAGTTCTACGGGTTTCCCTTCACGGGTCTCTCCTAGTGGTTCAGGTCCCGGGACATGCCTATTTGGATGGTTTAACTCGGGGGTCGGATTTCAAGTGTGATGTCGTTCTAAAAAAAATATATATATATTAATTTCAACCGCGCAGAACGCTTTTTAACATCATTAAAATCATCTAGAATACCATCTAAACTAAAAGTATCTGCAATATCCTTTTTAATATAAAGTACTAAGCTATCTGAAAGAAAGTCATCACCCATTTTATTACGTAATCTGGTCTTCACAATTTTTATGGCTGAAAATGCACGTTTAACTCTTGCAGTAGACACCGGAAGAGTCAACACTAGTTGTATCAACCTGTCAACGAGATAATAGTCACTTGCCTTTTCTGTGTATGCTAAGCTTTGACATAAATAAGCTATAGATGATGACTTTCCCAACTTTGGATTATCTTTCATATCAAGTTCAAAGTGTTTCAACTGGAATTCCAAGTTATCGAGTTCTTCCTCTGTAAAATCAAGATAATAATATTTCTTTGCAAGCTTTAGAATCGAATCTAAATTGAAAGATATATATCCGTTCCTAGGATCCAAAGCAGAGCCAGTGGATCTGAAAAACTCGGTCGGTCATACTTGACGACCGACTTTATAATCGATCGAATCGAGTGTGGATGATGGGTCGAACATCAATCGTGGCATTCCAAAAAACACATCAGTCGAATTTATGACTGATATTTGCACACAAAAACAATGTCCATTTGATATTAAAAAAAAGAAAAAACAACAACTCGGTCATCGACTGTAACAACTTGGTCGTGTCTGATCACCGACAGTGAGTAGCCTAAGAGTTTCACAATTTTCTCGGCGTGCATGTTTGAGATTTTTGGTTATGCGTATATGTAGAAATCTTGTAAGCTTTTTTTCTTTTTTAGAAATAGCATCTTGTAAGCTTTTCAGATCGAGCATCTAAATAACGAAAAAGGAATTGTCATACAGTCATAGTGGTACATACTAAAATATTGCAATGGCGCACAATGCGTGTCTTATTTTAAACTCTTTAATTAGTTAACTATACTGATGACTTTTTAAACAATTCGAATGAGCAACATAAAGGTTTAGATAATAGCAATAGAAACTTAAATGTAACTTAGCTTAAACTTTAGATAATAGAACATCGTCTACTAGAATACTTGCTTAGGGTCTTAATTTGGTGTTCCACTCTAGCTTCCAGTTTGTTGTTTCTCATAGAGCAATATAGATTCATATATAGATTGATTGATGCACGACACTGACCACACAGCATTTTGTTTATTTGGAACGTCGAATTACACCTGATCTGTGCTAAACTTTTTATAAATGACAAAATAAAGTTGTGGGCATGAGTTATAGTAAGCAATATCACTAATATGTATCGAAGAGCTTAAATTCCTTTTCGAATCAATTGTCGGTGTAGAAATGTTATACACGTTGGGGACGCTAATCACGCTATTGTACAACTAGAAAGGCTGGATAGTGTATAAATTGGGGACCCTTAAATTATGAAAACATTGAAAAATATAGTACAAGTACAACTTTATGCAAAGCTTAGCACGTTGGGTATCAACGTGTTGTGAGGAATCTTGTGCCCATGGTGGAGTGGGTGTGTTTACAAACTTCAATGGTGTATGACATACTTTGCTCTTTTCCTGGTTTCAATGAAACACCAAAATGCATACTTATATAATACCATAACTTGCACACAAGTATACTTAAAAAAAGACATGCGGGAATTTTCTTCAAAAGGTTTAAATCGGCAGAGAAAACCCAGTTTCGTACATCTATAGGCGTCGACTGAACCTTCCCAAAGGACCAACCTCAAGCAATATTCATTGTTTCCTACAAACCGAAAGAAGTTAGGATTAAATCAATGACATGTTTCCCCAAAGGTCCACCTTTTCCTGGTCATGTGGTATCGTGTTTTTGGTTCCCAACTTTCGGTTATTAGTATTACTATTCAAATCTCGATTAATAACCCCAAAAAATTTAGTTGTTTGAAATACAAGCACGGTTGGTTTTATGGACATAAATTAGTAGTCGTGAGTTAGGATCGAACTCGAGACCACGAGATTGCACATTTTACGTATGAGAATTAAAATTATAATAATTAAATATAAAATGTTATATTTAGTTATTATTTACATGAAATGTATAACGAACGTTAAGTAATTAAACGTAATGAACTAACGATCGTTAAATATTAAAGGAAATAACTAAAAGTAAAATTAGATGTCAAGAGGGTTCTAGAATCCCTTGGTGATTCATAACTGATCGGCCTAGGGGGTTTCCAAACCCAAGTCTAACCTAACTTGGACACTAAGTTTCTTTAGGTATATATACAAGGCTTAGCGTCTTTGTAAATTATCTCTTGTACACATAAACCTAAAACCTAAACTTTGTGTGTGTGTTTTTAGTCCATACGATCAGATCCTAACCCTTAGGGTCGATCACTTTGAATTTTTCCTTAAGCAAACGTTTTGTGTTCTTAAAACTAGCATTACTTTAATTTGTTACAGTACGTATGTACAAGAACGTGGTACTTACACATTATTGTAAGTATCTTGGATTGAATTGCAAAATCGGTAAGGGGCAATTCTTATAATCCTATAAACCCTAATTAGGGTTCATCTCAATTGCTAGTTTGGGAATTGATTCTTGTTGAGCTAGAATCAAAAGGTACGCATACTTTATATTTATGTTGATTAATTATTCATTATACGTTCTTATACGCTTCCGCACGTATCTTTGATATTTATTGTGTTTATATATGATTGTCATGTTATAAAATTCCAACAGTGGCATCACGAGCTTTGTTTAATGAGTAATTAATTACTAAACACGTAAAAAAAAATGGATTGTATTGTGTTTGATATGATTAATTCTAGGGTTTTGGTTATTGTTTGAAAACCCTAATTTTAGGGTTAGGGCTTTTGCCCTAATTTTTTGTAATTTTTTTTATGTCGACCTTTTAATTTTTTTTAAGTCGATTTGTATAAAAAAAAATTTAGGGTTTATAAAATTATTTTGATAATAGTAATAACTAAACCTAGAATTGAATATATGTTACGTGAATTAATTCGTGAATAATTGTTATGTGTCATAGAATTATATGCGATCTTGTGACTTAATTGAATAAGTGTTAGGTTATATACTATGATAAGACATGCATGTTCGTCATGGATTGTTGCATGAATTATTAATTTTTAAGTTATTTATCACATGTATGGTTTTGATAATTCTTGAATTGGGGAAGGCTCAAATATATATTAATGAATCAATTATGTTCAATTTGGTATATGTTTGACTATGACTTACGCAATCGATTTATCGATGTATGTGGCTCACTTGCCTTAGTAAGTGAAAGCCCTAGCTAACATATACATAATTTAACCTATAATTGATTATTAATAGGTTTTATCAAATAAGTTGCATGTGGCTACTTGTTTACGCATATTAATTTAGTTATGTGAGCATTGTTTTAGTTATTTATTTTTTATTTACTTGTTTGTTTATTATGTTTGACAAGATTTAAGCAAAGGGTAATTTCATGAATAGAAAAATAAATTGGACTACATAATGGTGAAATTTGATTTGTTTTTGAAGAGTTAAATTTTCAAGAGTTTAATTGAGTGATGAGTTTTGTACCAAATAGTAAGAACAACTCATCCAATTTTGAAAAACTATAAGAGGGGTATAAGAAGGGGAGCGCATTAAATTGTGACCCGAAAGAAGGAGGTTTAATGCTTCCCGCTGACCAAATTCTCCACTTCTTTGTGCGTCAAATTGGAGTTACCAAGTAGGCTATTTTATGTACAAAATCATCTTAAGGGCGAATTAGCTTTAATTCTATGCGCCACTTTGTGGTAATTATCCGAAACACTAAGTCTTTGGACTTATGCAAAAGTACGATATAATAGACGATAATTAAAGGTAAATTTTTTGATTGGTGAAACCAATACCTCAATCAAAACTTTGTTAATTTAACCTTTGTGAATTGGTTAATAAAAAGTTTTTTTTATTAAAACTTATGCTACAAGATGAATGCATGACATCTTTTTACATATTTGATTTGACACCATAAATCAAAACTAGTACCCTTTTAAAATTAAGTTAGTGCCATCCAGTTAAAGGAACACTTGAAGTTGCAATTTACGTCATGTGGAAACTTGGCGAGATTGTGATGGAAAGGTAAATCTTCATGTTGAGTCAGACCTCAACTGGGCACATTTGCAGTTTTTTTTTAATTAGAGGACTTAAATTGAGTAGTAAGTGAGAACTGAACTCAAGGCATAAGATGGGGATAAACATGTTTACATTTACAATGTTGTTGGTAATGTAAATCCCATAATGATCTAGGAATTGGAAATGTTTGCCAATTATTGTTCGACAAATTACCTTATTATGTGCTTTCATTACCAGCGGATCAACTGATGTAATGGAACTATGATAATTTTGTGACAACTGGCAATTTAGGGAGTCTATTTTAGGTAACCGCATTACGTTAAACTAAATCGAGCTTTGCCTTTATCACTATTTTTATAAACCATGACTTGATTTTATATCGTCTATTGGTTTTTATAGATTATTTCACTATGGAATGAGTTATCCTATGAGTTTTAACTCTATTGGGTAGGCACTATTCGATTCGGCACTAGAAAAGCCTAAAACGAGAAATAACGTAACTTTTAGACCGTAACTCGAAAATTGACAAATAAATAGTCAAAACTCGTGGAAAAGCGTAAATAACGATGTTAGAAGTCGAATGAACGTCGTGGGACACTCGGGGGACAATATATGAGCTCGGGAATGGGTAAACGGGATAGTTACGAAAAATTACAACTTCGACCCCCCCTAATTTCCCCGTAGCCGGCGCCCTCCTCCACCTATTTTATTTATTTTTGAGTCCTTTTTGTCCAAGTATATAAGGCCCTCCCATCCCCTCATTTGGCTAGTTGTTTCTCTCACTAAAAACACACACACAACACACTTTCTCTCTCTACTCTCTCTCTTCCCAAATCAAATATAAACCCTAACCCTAAACACCACCACCGCGGCCACTATTCCGCCACCACCGCCACGACGACGTGACCACCCACCACTACCACCATATCGAAGATCTTTTCATCCTCTTTCTATCCATATATAACACTCTCACTAAAACCTCCATTAACACCTTCAAATCTAAAGATTAAGATTCGGATTTCTAGGGTTTCAAGTGGGTTTTGCAATTCGTGTTTGGATAAGGTAAAAGAGACATGAATACACCTAGTTTGAGCTTTGAAAGTCACGAATGGCTTATTAGGGTTTCGAGCCTATGTCAAAATTTGGGGCTTTTGGGTGAAACATGGAATTAAGTCTAATTAACATCCAAATAAACAAGTAGTTAGTGTTTGGTAAGCATGTGGTGTATCAATTTGATGGGTTTATGCATTTTAGGTCTAGTTTCATATTTTTGGTTAGAATAGATGATGGGTTTTGTGTTTGGTTGATGATTGGAGCTTGATTGATTGTATTTGGATGTTGTGGTATTGATTTGGGAGGTATTTGGATGTGAGCATGGGGCGTACGAGCCACCACACCCACGTTGGGTTGTGTTTGGGTGGCGTACGTGACCCACATGGACCAAGGGTCCGGGTCGAGTCGTTTTGGTAGTTTGTTGGTTGATATTGTTGATGTTTGGATGAGACGCGTGGAGCCGAAAAGCTTCTAGAGCTTGTTTGGTTCACGTGGTCTTAACCATGACCGTGTCATGACCATTAGGGTCATAACATTGGTTTCGGGCATATTTGGTTGATTGATTGGTTGGCGAGATTGTTTTGAGTTGATTTGGGATTGAATTGCGCTATTGTGACTTTTAATTGGACTTGATATATATATATGAAAATGCTAATAGACTATGAAATATAAATAATAAAGGGGATTTTATACCAAAAATATCGATAACAAGTCTTATCTTGTTATTTACTATTTTTAAATGGAAATTAACGACTAAATTGGAAATGTTTCATAATAAATAAGTAATTAATGTTTCGAGTACACGTTTGTCGAAGGATGCCAATTATGGGCATTTAATACTAGTTTAAGTATTTATTTGCTTACGTTGTGTGCATGGGTTACGAATAACCTAACATTAATAGTGTAGATCCACGTGGGTAGCGGACTTAAGATCCCGCTAGGTACGTTGGGTAGCCTTATTAATGGGTGAATTATCCTTATGACTATTTAGAATACGATTGATTTATGGGATAATAAGCGACACGAATAAATAAATGAGTTTATCGAGTTGACGAATTCGATAAGGTCTACTATTTATTCCGAAACTTATTGGACTATAGAGCTTATCGCTTAGATGTCTCATTGTGTTGCATTGAGTTATATACCGGTTGTTTGAGTGCATTCATAGCATCATATTGAGTCGATACACCCACATGAGGATACCAAACACTAGGATTAAATGGTGAAACGAGACATTTTTGGAAATAACGAAATGGAATACATTGGGGTAGATAACGTTGATTTCGAGAGATATATATATTAAATTTGGTCTACATTAATAGGTTGTGCCGAGTCGATAGTTGTTGTGCCGTGATTACCGTTATCTTCTGCTAGTGTTTATTTGTACGTTGATTGCTTGAGGTGAGTTTCATAGCCCCACTTTTATCTACGTTTTTAACTATATTGGGGTGAGAATCATGCTACTGTTTTTGGACCGTGAAAACTATTTGGATTTGCTTATATGCTTGACTGTTTAGATAGATGTGCGATAGTTGTTGCCTTAGTCTAGGTTTAACCGTGCCTAGCTAAGAATAGACTTCTACATCGACCTAGTCCGGGGTTGGCAATTGTTCTAGATTTTGCCACGACAGTGCTGGACTAGAGTCGCGGGGCCCGAGTAATCCATGGATGCGGGATATGATTATGGTTGGTGATCCGGGTAGGATCGGTGTGCAAACGATATTTATCTATCTTAGGTCTTGCATAGCAAATCAACTCCTACTGGTCCACTATGATTTTGTTGAACTTAAACCTATGAACTCACCAGCGTAAGCTGACCTTTTAGCATGATTTCTCATGTAGTTGAGAGATGTTTGGAAAACGTGATCGGTGGAAGCTTGGCAAGAAGGCGGGGTTCAAGGATCATTTCTGACTCTGATAAACTTTGGGGACCTATTTTATTAAATCATGCTTTGGGCCTAATATTTACACTTTTGGATTAAATGTTTGGAATAACTAAATTTGGGATTGGTTTTGAATGTTAAATGGCTATCTTTTTGCTATACTTTTGTGCGATACCAATCCAATAGTAATGCCCCGAAAACTTGATTAAGTCTTCCGCTGTACCGAGATTTGGGGGTGTTACAGATTGGTATCAGAGCTCAAGGTTATAGAGAATTAGGTATTTTATAAACACTAAACTATAACCACTTTTTAAGAAAATTGATCCTCGACCGACGCACGCCCGCTTGCCAAGCCGAAGCTTCTTAATTTATTATGGTATGAACTGCGATTTGAATTATGAGATGATCTGTTAAGGGATATTGTGAACTGATTATGGAAACGTTATGATTTTGGGTAAATGAGATGTGATTATCGAGATACTAAGGAATATGATTTTGAGTAAACGGTATATTGCGATTTTGGAATTTTGAACTCGATTGATTTGATATGGGATTTTGTGATGGAACGGAACTCATGTGTTTTATTTAAAGGCATGTTTTGAGTAATGCGGTACCTCTACTTTTAAAGCTTTCATTATGTGATATATGTTTTGGTTGAGTTGATGCACTTATTAAAACTAGTTGTTTCGAACACTTATACCTACCCTATGCCATTGTCACAGACTATGCCTTCACTAGCTTTTGATGTTTCTGAGGAGGTCCTTGCTGCTGCTAGTTCGCCAGCATTGACTCTCATGATGGTTGCGCAGGGTGATCCTTATGAGATTGCCCGTCACACTAGTTCATCATCATCAGATCGCCCTAGCTCATCTAGGCAGCTCACTTTACATCAGGTCTTAGCACGAGCCCAGACTCCTAGGCTTTCTTATAGCACTGCCCGCATGTCCGTGAGACCACCATCATCACCTATCCGTTTAGCAGCCCACTCTCTTCTATCATCACCACCAGCATCACCATGTCTTAGGAGGCCTAGATCTCCTAATGTACCACCTCAGGATTTACCTGTACAGAGACTCCGACTCATGGAGTCTCCCTCTGTGGATGAGGGCGAGGAGAAGCATGAGGTCGAGGAGGAGCATGAGATTGAGGAGCAATATGTAGATGAGGATAAGGATCCTCAGGAGGAGGATGATGAGGATATCCCAGAAGGGGGTACTCCTCCATTGAAGAGTCCTGCACATTCTCCAGGACCAGGTTCTCCTTTGCTTGAGCCTGAGTCCCCTGGACAGCCTTTAGACATTGACTCACCACCTTACTCACCTTATATAGGTAGCCCGTTAGGATATGAGATACCATCGGAGATTACTTTAGAGCCCAAGGAGTATGGAGGTACGGGTCTGATCTGGAGGAGGATTATATCCCAGAATATTAGTCTCAGTAGATTGTCAGATCGATTAAAGGGAGTGACGAGGACTGGTGTAGAGGATTTGAGGATAGATTTGACTAAGATAGAGAAGAAGTCGATGGCCTTGAGAGAAGGTCTGTCGGGACTCTTTGAGCAGGTTGGAGACCGGCATATAGAGTGCTTGACAGCCTTGGAGGCAGACCAAGCGATTCAGCGCAAGGTCGACGGTTTGGAGAAGGAGGTCGTGAATCTTAGGAAGGATTGCGACTCTCAGAGTTTGGGGATTTTGTCACTATGGAGAGTGATGGATGATGTTTGGAGATCATTTAGGAATGCACGTAGTCGTGACTAGATAGTGTGAGATTCATGGTTTTGTGCCATCTTGAAACTAAGTAGTACTTGGTTCGAGATGTAGGACTATCCTACTTGTCTTATTAGTATCGTCGTTAGGACCATTTTTTATTTCTTCGTATCCTTCCATGTATTTCCACTTTTGAAACCTATGAGTTATGGTTATTGGAACGTGCATCCTTTAGTTATGATTCGGTATCTGATTGTTTCGCTTTGGTATAGGGTTATCCTTGTTAACCTTGAATATGTATTCGGGCGTTATTTGGTGATCCTTGGAACCCAACTCTATCTTTAGAGCGTGAATTGTGAACTTATGAAACTGTTCTTCTTGCCTTTAGAATGATGGCAATAAGACGAAACCCGCTTAGGAACAACCAAGCAGCTCCTGCTGCTGTTGTTGCCCCTATCCGTCGAGGTCGTCGTCCGGCCCCGACCACTCCACCTGTTGAGAACCGGAACACTGATAACCCAACTTAAATGAATATGAGATATGGCAGATGGATGTCAAAATCGCCTTCTTAAATGGTCGCTTAGATGAAGACATCTATATGAAGCAACCTGAGGGGTTCATGAATCCATAATTTCCAAACCGTGTAGGCAAACTTCAACGATCCATTTATGGATTGAAGCAAGCATCAAGGCAATGGAATAAGAGATTTGATGAAGAAATAAAAAAGTATGGATTTGTTCAAAATCTTGATGAGCCATGTGTATATCACAAAGTTAGTGGGAGTGATGTAATTTTCCTTATCCTATACGTCGATGACATATTAATTATGGGAAAAGACATTCCAAGTTTGCAAAGTGTTAAGGCTTATCTTAGACATTGTTTTTCCATGAAGGATTTAGGGGAAGCTGCATACATTTTAGGAATCAAGATCTACAGAGATAGATCAAAGCGGTTAATTGGTTTAAGTCAAAGCGCTTACATTGATAAAATATTGAAGAGATTCAATATTCAAAATTCCAAGAAAGGATATTTTCCGATTGAAGTAAAGCATGGCTTATGTAGCGATATGGGTACTTCAACACCTGCAGAGGTGGCACGCATGAAGAAAGTTCCTTATGCTTCGGCAGTAGGATCTATCATGTATGTTGTGAGATGCACAAGGCCAGATGTGGCATTCGCTCAAAATATGACCAATCGATATCAACAGAATCCAGGTGAACTTCACTGGACTGCTGCTAAACATATTCTGAAGTATCTTAGGAATACGCAAGATATGTTTCTAGTGTATGGTGGAAATCCAGATTCAGAGCTTGGTGTTACAGCTTTATGTGATGCGTATTGGCAAAGTGATATAAATGATACGAAGTCTCAGACGAGTTATTTCTTTGTCATTAATGGAGTAGCAGTAGATTGGAAGAGCAAGAAGCATAGTACGATAGCGATGTCTGCAACAGAAGCCAAATACATAGTTGCTTCGGAAGCTGCAATGGAGGTTGTTTGGATTAAGAAATTCATTTCAGGGCTTGGTGTTATGCCTTTAATTGAATCACCAATTGATATGTATTGCGACAATTCTGTTGCAATCATATTTACCAATGAACCTAGAGTTATCAAGGGCACCAGACATTTTCTACGTAAGTATCACTATGTTCGGGAACAAGTCCGCGAAGGTGAAATAAATCTACTGAAAATTCACACGGATGACAACTTAGTTGATCCTCTTGCTAAGGCTTTACCTAGAGAAAAGCTTACTAAACTTACCAATGACATTGGACTTCATTTGGCTAATAGTTTCATGCATAATTGTGATTAGTATTTGGATAAAGGATATTGTAAAAATTTATTATCTTTTAATGAAATAAATATTGATTATGTTTATGTTCATTTATAATATTGTTGTCCTATATTTGCATGTTTAATCCATTAATAACTAAGTTATTCTAAATTGTCCGTTGTCAGTTAATGATATGGGAGTATCATTAAACTAAGACAAATCTGATTGATTTGGTAGAGTATACTTGAAAGTATATTTATGTGTTGCATGCCAATTTTAGATGATATTCAATGAATTGAATATAGGACTTATCCCAACTACATGATTTTACTTTATGGATATTGTTGTTAACTAAATCATGAATAGTTATCCTCTGACTTGAGATACCAGATAAGTGTCATGAATGTAGTGCATTTCTATGGAACAACTTAACGCTAAATGTAACTGGTAGTCATAAGGGTTGTTTCCAGAAGTGTTGCAAAGTTTGTGAGTTATTCTTGTAGTCAAGATAGAATTTGTTCCTTCAAATTTATTTTGGAGTTTAATAATGCTCGGCCTCTCGTAGGGTTGACAAGATGTTTGTGCGACCGCACCCAAGATCTCCCCCGAATATGTTCAGAAGATTTGGTAATCTTGCTCAATCACTTACAACGAGAAACAAAATGGTTGAATAAATAATGACTTAATTCCATATGTTTATTTAACATGGTATTAGAAACAAAAGGATTATAATAATGAGAAATCATTAAAAGGTTTTCCAGGAGCCTTACTCGAGTCGTGCTAGAGGCATCGAAGTGTTGCTAAACGCGAACCGATGTGATCACACTATTAAGATATGTCCAAGTGGGAGCTTTTGGTTTTATGGACATAAATTAGTAGCCGTAAGTTAGGATCGAACTCGAGACCACGGGATTGCACACTTTATGTATGAGAATTAAAGTTATAATAATTAAATATAAAATGTTATATTTAGTTATTATTTACACGAAATGTATAACGAACGTTAAATAATTAAACGTAATGGACTAACGATCGTTAAATGTTAAAGGAAAGGACTAAAAGTAAAATTAGATGTCAAGAGGGTTTTAGAATCCTTTGGGGATTCATAACCGATCGGCCAAAGGGGTTTCCAAACCCAATTCTAACCTAACTTGAACACTGAGGCCCCGTTTGGTTAGGGTGTATGGATATGGATCTATGACTTTGAAAGTCATTAATGTTGTTTGGTTGGTTATGGGCCCCACCACAATGGAATGAGGATACCCAAATGTGAAGGTTTCCTCATATATTATGTGTGTGAGTGGTTTCTTCATACCCTCCATAATCATTCCACTTTATACCAACACCCATACCCATTGTGATTCATAGCGACAAACCAAATGCACCCTAAGTTTCTTTGGGTATATATATAAGGCTTAGGGTCTTTGTAAATTATCTCTTGTGCACATAAACCTAAAACCTAAACTTTGTGTGTGTTTTTACTTTTTAGTCAATACAATCGGATCCTAACCCTTAGGGTCGATCACTTTGAATTTTTCCTTAAGCAAACATTTTGTGTTCTTAAAACTAGCATTACTTTAATTTGTTATAGTACGTATGTACAAGAACGTGGTACTTACACATTATTGTAAGTATCTTGGATTGAATTGCAAAATCGGTAAGGGGCAATTCTTATAATCCTATAAACCCTAATTAGGGTTCATCTCAATTACTAGTTTGAGAATTGATTCTTGTTGGGATAGAATAAAAAGGTATGCATACTTTATGTTTATGTTAATTAATTATTCATTATACATTCCTATACACTTCCGCATGTATCTTTGATGTTTATTATGTTTTATATTTGGTTGTCATGTTATTAAATTCCAACAAGCACTTGATAACTTACAATCTTACGAGGCAATAGATAACAAGTTATTTTGAAAACGACAAACTTATTGGTTCAAGTGTATTAGGGCAAATGGGTGAATCGTCCATTGGCTTAATTAGTACGTTTAACTTCTTCTCATGTTGAGCTTGTTAGGATTTTGAATATCCATGCTGAAGTGTCGGTCACCCCAACATATGTTTAGCATATTATAGCTCGTAGACGTAACAGTATATTAGTTAGATTGTTAGTAGTATAAGTAACACCGTGGAAGAAGGACGGGTCTTTACCCACTGTATGCCTGATCCACAACCCGAAGGAGAGCGTAGTCATTTGTATAAATAGCCCTCTCCCTACAAGGGAGAGGGTTGGATGTTCATTTGGTAATCTAACATTTCATTTATTTTATCTCTCTAGAACATCTCACTTTCTCTCTCTAGAACTCTAACTCAAACGCCCTTTATTGTGCTTAAGTGTATGTTTATGAAAACCAATATGTTACAGAGCTTGCAAAAGGTGATACAACGTGCCTATGGGGCAAGCAAAAGAGTTTCCTTCACCACTTAAGTTATAGAATATTCCGTACCACATTTTGTTAAAAAAAATTTAAATTTATCTCAATAATAACACAAATTAAACTAAAAATAAAATTTCATTGATAATAAATGAAAATACATATATAAATAAGTACATAAATTAAAACTAAAAGTAGACTAGTTTTGATGATATTTGACTCGAATTTCATGTTTGGCCGCCTCAATAATACCCGCATCATCCGGATCCATACTTTAGTACTTGTTGCAAGCATTTTCATGACATCATTTCTTGATTATTCATTTTTGTGAGTTGGAAGTAAAAATAAAGAGAAATATTCTTGCCCCCGCACCTCTCAACAAAATGGAAAATATGAACGCATGATTCGTACCATCAATAACCTTATTCGTACTTTATTGTTTCAAGCACATTTACCACCCAACTATTGGACTAAAGCTCTTAATATGGATGTTTATTTATTGAATATCCTACCTTCCCGTGCCATTAACAATGACATACCCTTTACCCGCCTTTTTGGTGCTACACCTGATTATAGTGTCCTTCGTGTTTTTGGATGCCTTTGTTACCCACATATTGATACCAACCATAAATTAGGACCTCGTACTACACCTGCCATATTTTTAGGACATGTTGCCAATCATTTTGGCTATCCTTGTCTTGATCTAAATACCAACAAAATTATTATCTCTCGTCATGTTACCTTTGATGAAATGGTTTTTCCGTTTCAAACCCATCCGTCCAAACCACCCCCTCCTATGATTTTTTGGAAGATTCTTCCAATCTCATTTCAACCATTATCATCACCACCCCAATTGGTCCTACTTTAAACCTGATTCCTATACCACCAGTTGATTTATCTACACCTCATGAACCAGTCAACATACCTACCTCCCCTGCCCCACCTACACCAACGCCAACTGTCCCTAACGCACATGTCCCTGACTCACCAACGCCGCCATCTGTTGTATCTATTCATCCCATGGTCACACGTTCTCGTGTCGGGAATACTCGTCCTAATCCTAAGTATGTTGGTCATGTGTCTACTGTTTCTCCGTCACCTAGGTCGTATAAGGATGCTCTTGATGATCCAAATTGGCGAAATGCTATGTTTGATGAATATAATGCGCTTATTAAGAACAAAACTTGGACTTGTGTACCTCGTCCTGCGGGTGTCAATGTTGTTAGGTGTATGTGGTTATTTCGCCATAAGTATTTGGCTAATGGCACTCTTAGTCGGTACAAGGCACATCTTGTTGCCAATGGTAGTACAGGTAGAGGAGTAGATGTTGATGAGACCTTTAGTCCGGTTGTTAAGCCGGGCACCATTCGGACTGTTCTTAGTTTAGCTATTTCTTGACATTGGCATCTTCATCAGCTTGATGTCAAGAATGAGTTTTTGCATGGTGATTTGGCTTAAACTGTTTATATGCATCAGCCACCTGGTTTTCGGGATCCTGAGCATCCGGATTATTTTTGTTTATTACAGCGTTCTCTTTATGGTCTTAAGCAGGCACCTCGGGCATGGTTTCAGCGGTTTGCTGCTTATATTCTTACTGTTGGGTTTACTTAGAGTCGGTGTGATTCTTCTTTATTTATTTACCGACAGGGTGCTGTACTGCTTTTCTGCTACTATATGTGGATGATATTGTGCTTACTTCCTCGATAGTTTATTACGGCAGATTATTGCTTCTTTGCATAAGGAGTTCTCTATGACAGATTTGGGTGCTCTTAATTATTTTTTGGGTGTGTCAATTACGCGTGACTCTTCTGGGATGTTTTTGTCACAGCGTAAGTATGCTATGGAGATTTTGAGGTGAACATATGGTTGGTTGTAACCCTTCTCGGACTCCTGTTAACGCTGAGTCTAAGTTGGGTGCTGATGGTGATCCGTTTCTGATCCTGCTTATATCGGAGTCTTGCGGGTTCTCTTCAAGATCTCACCTTCACTAGACCTGATATTACTTATGTTTTGCAGCAGGTTTGTTTATATATGCATGATCCTCGTGAGCCTCATTTCACTGCTCTCAAGCGGATCTTACGGTATGTTCAGGGGACTTTGGCTTATGGTTTACAGTTATTTCCTTCTACTACTGAGTCATTGGTTGCTTATTCATGCGGGATTGGGCTGGTTGCCCTACTACTCGCCGGTGTACATCAGGTTATTGTGTTTTTCTTGGCAACAACTTACTTTCATGGTCCTATAAACTTCAGCCAACGATTTCTCGTTCCAGTGCTGAGGCTGAGTATCGGGGTGTTGCCAATGCTGTTTTTGAGACATGTTGGCTTCGGAATTTACTACGTGAGCTTCATACACCATTGTCATCTGCTACTATTGTTTATTGTGATAATGTGAGTGCAGTGTACTTATCTTCTAACCTGTTCAACATCATGCGTACCAAGCATTTTGAGATTGATATTCATTTTGTTCGTGATTTGGTAGCTACTGGTCAAGTTCGAGTTCTGCATGTTCCTTCTCGGTTTCAGTATGCTCATACTTTTACCAAGGGGTTACCATCTGCCTTGTTTACTGATTTTCGTGACAACTTGAGTGTTCGGTCTCCTCCCGCTCAAACTGCGGAGGAGTGTTAGTCTATTAGTATTAGATTAGTATTAGTATTGGCCCATTGTATATTCGGCCCATTATGTATCTATATAATCTTGATGTACCAAACATTATTATTCATTCAATATACACAAACTTACAGAAAGTGTTTATTATAAATTGATGATTTAAAGAATATTTTTATGATTATAAAAGGTAAAAAAGCTGCATAAAAAGAAGTATTTATTAAAAACGACTCATTTTTAAAAAAAATTTAACCTCTTGCTTCACGATCGTTACACACAAACATTAAAAAAGAAAAATGAAAAAAAATGTCAATAACTCAGCGTGTCTATGACGCGTGACCGTATAACGCGAGCTCTGGTGCGGTGGCTCGCACCATAAGGCTGCTTTATGCCCTATAACGCACCCGTGCCGAGTGCTCTAAACTCTAAAGTATCATGTTCGTGTTTTTAGTGAAAGGGTGTTTCGTTTTTGTTAGACCCGTATCCCCGGATACAAATAGGCCCCACCTTAGATGAAATTGACCAAGGTTTAACGTGATTGGTTAGTCAACGAATGTTAAATTGACTAGTCAACTCAATAGTCAATCTATTAATTAACAAATGTTGTGTTATAGTTATTGAAAGTAGAGGGGCCTAAGTTGTTAAGTTATAAAGTGTTATAAAGTGTTTAGTGGCCAAATATGAAGAATGGGACTTGAGGGACCTAATGAGCCAAATAGACAAACTCATCACCTACAATAGTCTGGATGTTTCTGTTATCCTCATTGGAGTTCCAGAAAAGTGTGGGTGTGGGTGAGTGTATCGTGATATGGAGAAGGGAGGGAAGAAGAGACCAAGTGATGATGATCAATCATGGTGTCTATGTATCCCAAATCAAGTAGTGAAGCCCTAGTAATGATTCTCCTCAAGTAAGTACTTCTATCCCAAGTTAATTAAGGAATTTAAGGTTAGGGTTTATGAACCCTAATTAAAGGAAATTGGGTAAATGATGTTAATAAGTATTATTGAGTTAATTGAAGAATTAAGAGTTAGGGTTTATGTACCCAATTTGGGGGAATTGGGTAAATGGTGTTTTGAAGCTAATTAAAGATTATAGAAATTATAAGATGATTATATTTGGTGTAAGTTAATAATTTAATAGGGTTAATGATCATATAATCATTGGATGGTTATGTGATAATTAGAGGTGTTTAAAGAGGATCCAAGGTTGTAGTAATCATAGTTTAGTAACTTGATTATGTGTTTATGATAATAGTGATTTGGCCTAGATTGCAAGGGTGGAGATGAAGATGTGCTTGGTTTCATTAGCTTGGGATCAAGGTAAGTAAACCGGTCATTATATGTTGTTATATGATTCTCCACATTATATGTTATGTGATTTTGTTATGCTAAGAAATGAGGTAATTGAATATATGTTTATGTAAAGTGGGGTTGAGACTAGTTTGGCTTAACTAGTCATGAAGGATAGGTGGACTAGGCTAAGGTATGTCAATGTTGAACCATAGGAAATGTTTTACTTAAGTGAATCAAGGTACGTGTTACTGTTTAATGATTTGCAATGGTTAATGAGTTATGATGTATAATGTATGAATGTCTATGATAACATGTTATGAACGCTTTACTTACTAAGCCTTGTGCTTACGGTTTAAGATGTTAATGTTTTGTAGGGTTAAACGTGAAGGAAAGGTAAAGCTTGGAAATAAGGCTTAAGGATTCTAACGAGGAAGTTAAGAAGGTTGGTAAGAAAGTAGGAGCTTAGGTAGATACCGGAGCTCAAGTAAATGTAGTACCCCGAAGTATAAAATGGTTTGTAAATGTGTCGTCACGTGTCAAAGTGGTATGTCATGGTCTTTGAAGTAATTGGGTCGTCAAACGGTATGTTATAACATGGTCTTGGTGTTTATGGTCATGTTTAAAGAGGTGTTTGGAATAATGTGTAATTATACCCATTTTGAGTTGTAAATGGGTTAATGATCATGAACATGATTTAATATGTTGTTAATGCTTTTGAAAGGTTTGAAGTAATTCGGAAGTGGTAAAGGTTGTATGTATTGAAAATGGGTCAAAACGGGTATTTTACATAATACCCGTCGTTTTGTAAAGTACCATTCCGAATGATATATATGAGGTCTTAATAAATTCTGGAAATTTTGATGTCTTTCCGAGTAATAGATGTCATTTTCCGGAAAATGGGTCAAAAGTATATAAAAGGGATATGCAGAAAATGGGATGTTTGGGACAAGGTCTATTTTAACCCATTTTGGGTCAAACGGGTCAATAATGTTTGTAAAAACAAAGTATATGGATAAGTGTTTGTAAAGTGGTTAAAATAGTTGGAGAACAAATTTGGAGAACAAATTTGGAGAACTAATTTGGAAAATCATATCTTTTAACAGAAGTCGTCACGGTCGAGCCACCCGTCATTTCGAAGATAATTGAGTCTAGTTTCATGTAAAAATACTTTCAAGGGTCAGTTTGTTACAGAATTTTATCAGTTCAACGATTAGTAACAGCAGGTCAGTTTTAAGTCAAATCGTTTCCGCGTAAAAGTTTAAATTTCAATGATTTTAAGTCGTGTCATTCACGGGGTGTAACAGTTTTAATGTTGGATCATACGAAAAACAATAAACATAATAGCTTGTCAGACTAACGAAAAAGTTCTCTCAAATTTATGATATGTTGTTTAGTACTGTTGGAATCACTCCTAAACCTTATTCAAGTGTTAGTTACACATATGTAATAGTTAGCTTATTATGGCCTTTATGTTTGTTATTAGCCTTAAGCTTATGTAGAAGGCCCATGAGCTTAGGCCCAAGCCCATAGGAGAAAGGGAAGGAGTAGGAGTGTTGCCCTAGCTCCTTGCCTATAAATACCTTATGTAAACCTTCATTTGAAGGTTGGTTGTTCAATTCATTCCTCATTCACTCTCTACGCCTAACCCTTCATAGTTTCATACGTGAGTGTGTGTGTGTGTATTGTTCAACCGACCTCTATCTCTTCTCTATTTCTTTCATTGATGCTTGTGTTGTAAAACTAGTGACCTAACAGTGGTATCAATCGCCATCTAGTTGGGTGAAACGGTTTGTTTTTTGTCTACTCGTAAGGTTCACGTTTTTTAACCTTTCTCACACTTAAAAACTCATTTTTTACACTTTTCAATCCAAGATTCTTGTACTTTAAAGGTTATTGGGTGTTAAAGTTTAAGTTTTTGGCAAAAAGTTTGAAACTTTATGTGTGTAGAATCGTTTTTAAGCTAGTTTTTGTACGAGGGTGTTTTCCTACGCCAGAATGTTTTGAAGCATTGGATCATAAAGTTTCACACTTTTGTGTTATTTTGGTGATATTGAAGCTATTTCATCACAAAAATCTGGTTTAGAAACATCTTTGGGCAAAAGTCATTTTACGAGTAGAACTACGCGTATCAAAACCCTAATTCTACGCGTAACTTTATCCTTGGTTTGATCTTCTTTCGGGTTTACTCGTGTTTTCTTGCTTGGATAAGCCTGAAAATACGTCGACTTTGGATATCTTGTGCACTGTGATAGTGTAAAAGATCATTTGGGATAAAACCCTAAACTTACGCATAAGCATAAAGCTTACGCGTAGAAAATCCTACGCATAAGATTCATCCTACGCCTAAGCCCAGTCTTACGATAAGATAATCCTACCTAAGTTTTCTACGATAACCTTATCTGTTTACGCATAACTTTAGTCTTTTTCCTCGCTTACGCTAGTAAGCTAAAACTACGCGTAACTTTGGTGTTTTTACGCTTAAGTGCTACTTGGTTATTGTGATTTCTACAGGACACTTCAATAACATAAGCTTCATTCGACTACAAAGATCCACCAACACAAGTTATCAAAAAAAATTGAGTAAAATTTAATTTTTCGAGGAGACTAAGCGTTTCATTTTTACGCGAGATTCAAATTTTGGTTTAACCGTGAAAATTTTGGTCAAAAATTCAAATTTTTGGGCCCAAATTCAAATTTTCGGGTAAAATTTGACGTCAAAATTGTCATAACTCAAATTTTCTTACAACCTTAGAATTGAATTTTATAGTGAATTTCAAATTTTGAGAGTCAAAATTTTTCATAATTATTTTGGAGGGAAATTGAGATTCACTATATCGACCTTCTGTGTGCTATATCGACTTTGCACCTTTTCTTCTATTTGATTCTTCTGCAGCAGCAAATGGATTCCGAACATAAAGATCCATTTGTGGCATTGAAAGAAGGATACATGGCTCTACCGCATTGAAGCGTCGACATCATCAAATTCCCGTTATCCCGCAGTCGTGCAAGGTAAAAGAGTTGATGTACATGAAAGGTATGCTCAAATGGACGTTGAGAATGTTGTGATTACTGCAACTGTCGGTAATGCGGACAATGAGGTTGTAGCATTGAAAGCGGATGACGCAGCAGATCTGGAGAAGATATCATACTTAACTACGACACCGAGCCCAACTGCGACGAAGAACAAATGGTTGAGGAAGATATCTTACCCACCTATGACACTGACAGAGAACAGATGGTCGAGGTACAATCTACTGTTGATCATATTCTGACTGCAAATGCGACACAACATACCGAGCAACCTGAATTTAGTAATGAAGGAGAGGTTGACCAGTGTTGCACTGTCCGCATAAACTATCTCATGTCTTAGCCCTTACTTGTTAACAATTCAACTGAAACGTCAAATCAAACTCTTGAATCTGAAATCATTCTTCACAAAAAGACCATTGCCAAGTTTCATAAAGATTTTTCAAAACTAGAGGCACATTGCATCTCTTGAACCTAAATTACAAAACAAATCTTTTTCCTAACACAATGGTCGATTCAAATGAACAAATTAATCGTGTGGATTTATTAGTAAAAGAAAATGAGCATTTAAAGGCTCAAGTTCAAGCAAAGGGGCTTGCACATGTTGCTTTACAAAACAAACTGAGAAGATTAACCGACAAGAGTGTGGATACTAAGTTTACAAAACCAACAATCTTGGGGAAATCGTCTCTTCAACCAATCGAAATCAATCGTAGTTAGACAACCAACCGCTTTTAAATCAACGTTCTAAATCTTTAAAACCACGGTTTGCCTCCCAAGTTGTTGAGAATAATCATTTGTCAAAACCAGTCACTCCACATTCCGGGCCCAACAATAATATTTCTGTTTCTATTAAACATGTTTCGCTAAACCCGTTATACCTGCATAAGTGGCTGCCTCGCCAATCTAGGATTTGTTCGAACACTGTGTCTAAACCGAGCATTAAAAATTCATATGATTCAAATGACGCATACAAGAACTAAGACCTAGAAAAGGCTAGGAAAAGGGCACTACTCCAAAAGGATGGAATCTTAGGTTCCCAACCTAGTGTATCACCTTCGAGTGTATATGAACACCGCTTGTAGTAGCAAACCAAAACCTAAGTTAAATCAAACAGTTAGAAATAAACCCGTTGATCTAAACGTAAAATTTTAGAAACCTAATAGGTGGATCAATATAGGACGCAAATTCTTCCCAAAAGAAGTTTCAACATCCCTTAGATCTAACCTTAGATGGATACCAACGGGTAGAGTTTTCAACACTGTTGGTCTTAGGTGGATTCCTACAAGATATAAGTAGTTGCACCATAACAAGTGTGAAATCCTCTACATCCATCCCTGAGGTAGGAAAGGAAATCATCAAAATATCATGTTCAGGTGTCAAGAAGATAATTGACACTACATCTTTTATGTTCTAACATCCAACCCAGTTACACTTGGGGATCCATTTTTTTTCTCTTCCTTGCCCCCTTCTATTTTTCTATGCAGGTAATACAGCTATGGCTTCTACTGCAATACAGCGTAGGACCCGTTTCTCACCGTCTAAAATTTAATGATTCATCAGCTGTTCCACCATTGTACTTAATCGTCATGAATTGGAAACATTGCTTGCTCCTCTGGTTAAAGATTCGGCCAAAAGTCGTGCTTCATATGTATCAATGTTTCTGCATAACCGATAATACTCTAATTTCAAATACACATGAATCTACAACAACAACCGAATCTTCTATAACAGAAGATCAAAGTGTTTCCTACAACAATGTCACAGTTGATGATCAACAATATCAATAGAGAAGTTTTATCGCAGTTGACTCTCTCGAAATATTTTTGGTACTTCACACTTGTTCGATCAATTGGACATACATGGTTTCGCTGTCTCCTTATACATGGTTTCGCTGTCTTCAATTCATCATCAACATACGGGTGTATGATTCTAATCATTGAAAACATCGAAGGAGAGTGTGTGGTCATTGCTTCCTTGTTCTTCTACATGCTTCATTGCGAAAACCCAATGCCTTCTTGAATTTCTTCAATTAGAGGGAAGAAATAAGACGATATGTGGCTCAAACGTCTCACTTTGGTGTTATCGTCTCAATTTCACAGGTGATCTTGTGTGAAGTTACCCAAATACGTGAGAAGATCTTGTTGATTTCTCGCACGTTACCTCGAACGGATCTTCCTAATTAGTCAGATTTTCGTATGGTTTATCGCTTCGTCTACAAATTCCTACATCAAAACCTTCAAAAGTTAGAGGAAAGGTAGACTTCATCAAAGTTTTAAACTAAAGCATAGTTGTCATTGGGGGAAGTGATTCGAAACTTCTTCACAATGGCTTCGAGTATAACAGCTTGGAACCCGACACAACCGCTTAAACTTCCCCAAACCCCATCATCAACCGAACAAAGCCCCCAGCTTACGCTCCAACAAATGGAAAGGTTATTTGTTCGCTGCTCAGCGACGATCTTGATGAACGTGTCCGTGTATCCGCTGTTTCCGCTGCTCAACCCTGATAATACTCTTATACCGATACACTCTACAACAACTACTGCTGAGATGCACCCACACCATTGACTCCACACACAAAGTTGAACAAACCGCTTCCAACATTGATGAAGCCTGATGATATTCAATGTAGTACCCCACCCAGATTTTGATCCAAATGCGTTCTTCAACCCGTTTGCTAATGAGGATCACGCACTGATGTCGCGAATATTCAACAAACCATTTGAACCCTCAAAATCTGCACAATGTATACCAACATCAACCCTCCACACATAGATGGACGAAAGACCATCCTCTGGAAAACATTATTGGCAACCCGAATCAACCAGTCGTACAAGACAACGTCTTCACACTGACGTGAACATTGCATTTATGCACTCACCGCCCAATCTGAACCTAAAAACATCAAAAACGCAATGACAAAAGACAACTGGATTGAATCCATGCAAGAAGAACTCAACCAATTCAAACGTCTTGAAAGGGAACGGTTGAAAGACCAACAGGAGTCTAAGTCATTGGTCTAAAATGGATTTGGAAAAACAAATTGGATGCTGAAGGAAATGTTATCCGAATAAGTCATGTCCGTGGCTAAGGGTTATCCGAAGAGGGTATTGACTTTGAAGAATCTTTTGCTCCGCTTGCTCGTCTTGAGGCTGTTCGATATTTCTAGCGTCGGGCTCATATGAATATGACGGTCTATCAGATGGATGTCAAAACTGCATATCTCAATGGACAACTTAAAGAAACGGTTTATGTCAGCCAACCAGATGGATTCGTTGATCCTGAGTTTCGAATCACATCTACAAACCTAACAAAGCTGTATGGTCTCAAACAAGCTCCTCGGCATGGTACGATAAGCTATCATCCTTCCTCATTGCTAATAATTTCACCAAAGGTTCGGTTGACCCAACTCTTTTATACAATATCACGGGGCACATATCTTAATTGTTCAAATTTACGTGGATGACATCATTTTGGGTCTACACATAAAAAGTTTTCAATCGCTTTTGCAAAACTAATGAAGAAAAATTTTGAAATGTCCATGATGGGTGAACTCACGTTCTTTCTGGGACTGCAAGTTCATCAATCACCCCGTGGTATTTTCTTGAGTCAGCCCAAATATGCCCTTGAATTGTTAAACAAATTTGGAATGAAAACCTGTGACACTTATGCCACACCAATGGCTCATACCAAGAAGCTAGACGCTGATTTACATGGGAAATTAGTAGACCCTACTAAATACCAAAGTATTATTGGGTCTCTCATGTATCTAAAACTAGCAGACCTGAGATATTGTCTTTGCCGTTATCTATGCTCCCGTTATCATCGCGACCAACGAAACCCACCTCTCTAGGCTAAAAGAATCCTCCATACATCAAGGGAACCATTAACTTGGGGATCCTGTATCCGAAGGATTCTGTTTTGAACTAATCTTTTTCATACCGATCACGCAGATGCTTAGACTCAAGGAAAAGTACTTCAGGAGCTCTACAATTTCTTGGTGATAAACGGGTGTCTTGGCAATCAAAGAAGCAGGATTGTACATCACTGTCATCTACCGGCAGAATATGGCCATGTCCGCATGTTGTGCTAAGTCACTGGATGAGAACACAACTCAAAGACTATGGTTACGTATTTGACAGAATCCCGATGCACAGCGACAATCGGAGTGCCATTGCGATCTCGTGCAACTCAGTTCAGCACTCGAAATCAAAGCACATCGATCTTCGTTATCATTTCATCAAGGACCACGTGGAACAGGGTACTGTTGAATTTATATTTGGGTACAGAAACCAATTATGATCTTCTCACCAAAGAATTGCCTCCCGCTAGGTTTAATGAGTTGGTCCACCGGATTGGTATGAGGTGTTTGACTCAAGAGGAATTGGATGACCTCCTAAAAACAGCCTTTAAAACTACAAACAAAAATCTCTTTTGTAAATAATTTTTAAAACGAAATACAAAATATAAAAACCCGATAAAGACAACAAAAATATTCTTCTAATCTACAATCTTTCAACATGGCAAGTACATTTTTTCCTTCAACACTATAATCTTTCAAAATTCAGCATTTTTACGATCAAGTGTTGAGGGGAGAAAATTATAACTTTAACTGTTTCAAATCATCTGTGTACTTGCATGTTATCTTATCTCGATTGTTTCTTTTAACAAATGGTGGTAAAGTTTCTGGTACAATGACACTCCTCGGACTAAATTTATAACCTTTCATTATTTTCTCAAGTCGAGGGGATTGCGTCAAAGTTCCATTCCTAAAAACTTTGTTTGGTAACCAAAATGGAAGTTAAATGGCTTTGTTTGAAAAAGGAAAAGGTGGAGGGACTAAAACTGTCAAAATGTTAAAGTTATTTTTAATAAAAACACCTCCCACCTACTTTTTACTTCACATTTAATACACAAAACCATATTCATCCTACGCCTAAGATTGAACCAAGAAATCCGTTGTTTTGATCATCATTTTGTAAGTTTTTTAATGATCTTAACATGTTCTTAAGCTAAGGTTTTTAATCTCATGCAAATCCAACGGCTAAAAAGTGTATGACAGCGTGATTATGTGTTCTACGTAAGCTGTATGAACACATAATCATTATGTGTGTGTGTTTTTGGTTATATGGATAGTGTCAAAACGTCTCTTATACATCAAGTACACCATTTTAACCATTAAAACCCACCCAGAAACACTTATTAATGATTTTTGAAAATTAGGGTTTATGAGTCGATTTGGGTTTTTCCAAATGTGAAGTGTTTTGGTCTAAAAGATTGTTGGGTTATGGTCATCTGAGGTTGAATTGATGATTTCCATGGTTGTTAACCACCCAGAAACACTAATTGTTTGACAATTTGAAGTTAGGGTTTAAAGTTCATAACTTTGGGTAATTTTGATTTACAACGAATTAGATGTTAATACCGCCCTAAAGACTCTAACAACACTCTAGACCTACCAGAATTTGTTTGATGCATATCCCAAGGCTAGAAATGATACGCGTAAGTCTTAAACCTTAGGGTTTTGACCTACGCGTATAAATTTCTACGCGTAATCGTTATGAATGTTCATGCCTCAACTTGTTGATAAAATGATGTTTTGTGTTAATGTTAATGATTTGATGAACTTATTTCAGGTCTTGCTACGCATAATATTCAGAATCAAGGTCATTTGAAACTCTACGCATAAGGATTACCCTACGCGTAGTCAAGTTATGCGTAAGAATATTCTACGCATAACCATTATGCGTAAGGTTCTACAATGGGACTACGCGTATCCTGTGAAGGATATGCGTAAACAGTGACCTCTACGCATAAGGTCTACTTTTACGAGTAAGCCTTACGCGTAAGGTATATATATACGCCACGCTGCGAAGCCCTACGCATAAGGTCCCCTTTTCCTACGCACATTTCTACGCCGTAAGTTAGGATCCTTCGCGAAGCTTTCGTCTACGCGCGATATCATCTCTGCTTACGCTTAACTTTGCCAAAACTACGCTTAAGCCTGGATTGACCTTCATAATGAATTGTTACGTATACAAACTTGTAAATAAACTAATCATATCGTCACGAATCCAATAATGTCACTAATAAACTTAAACGTTTAATATGTTGTGAACCATAAGTGATAACATAAACTTTAAAACCTAAAGTTAACTAACTCATGAAACATTTCACGACGTCATTGGACTATTGGACAAACAAGTGACTTAGGACTCGTAACAATCATTGACACTGTACATTCAATAACCAGACAATAAGACCTTCTATTGACTAACACTATGTCTTTCGATATGTTGGTTCTTTTGGCTAATGTTATTTCAGATCACGACATGGCTGAACAAATGAATGTGGATGCATCAGAAGTTCTAACAATTGCTGATATCTTTCCAGAGGGTTATCCGAGAAAGATTGGAAAGAACAACCTTAGGGTTGACTTTGACACCCTCACATGCTCAGAATCTTCTTGTCTCATTGCAGTGGATATTCTCGAATCATCCCTACAGAACATGCTCTCACACTCGCCACAGCCCAAGTCTACATTCAACAATTCAAGGATTCTATGCAGAGGATCACTGGTCAAAGTGCAGTGAATGTGACACTTAATCACAAACAAGTCACTATCACTCCTGCTGACTTACGGAATGTTCTCATCATTCCTGACATCGCCCAACCGACTTTTTGCTACCCCTACAAGAGACATCCTGAAATTTTGATAGATATTGGTTATGATGAAGCTTCAGGAATCATTACTAAGCACTCTCACGTGGAGCTGAAGTATATTCCTCAACCATGGAGAACACTCTACATGATCATCACCAAATCGGTCTCTGGTCGGATAGTGGCTATGAGCATTCCAAGCTCATGGAACTGCAAATTTTCTGGTCGTTGATCAACAAGAAGGACATTGAAATCGAAGCACTCGATATGGAGGACATGATGTTTGTTTCACAAAAAGCTTGGCTCCAAGATTCCCTATGTCGATACACCAAACTGTTGATCCAGAGAGCACTTGGACTTCATCCTGATATCCCCATGAGGCTTAATGACCCAGATAATCACGACATATTGACTGAACCCATATTATCTCAGTAATCAAAGAATTGTCAACAAAGAAACAGGTAGTACGGTATTACCGATCACCTCTAACTACCGAAATCGAAAAGCTTGAAACATATAAAAGGTATCGGTTAGCCGTAAAAGAAGGCAAAGTTGGTCATCTTGATGAAAAATCTTCGGGTACACCTACTCGGAGGACCGAAGAGGCAGTCTGGAAGTGTCACAAATACAAATATTTATAGGAAGCTTCCCAAAAGGAATCCTCCTCGTAAAAGGATTGTTCCCGTAAAGGAAGCTGAACCTATTCCCACACCGGAACCGCAAAGAAAGCTTGTGGACGAAAGCTCTGAAGGTACTGACACAGATGAAGAGATTACATACTCTGAATCTGCAACCGTAACACCTCCTTCAGCAGCTAAACCTCCAAGTCCGCCAACTGACAAAGAAAAAGGGAAGACTCCTGTACTTGTACCTTATGATGAAAGCTCGAAGAGTGATAAAGAGCCACCGGAAAATGTTTACAAGATGATCAAATTCCTTAGACACACACCAAACACAAATCAAGAATTTGCTAAAGACCAAATGGGTGGTCCGGAGGATCAAGTGGTGCTGCCCACTCTGAACCATCTCCTGATGCGTTAATCAACCCGATAAGGGAGCTGGTGCCACCACTCTTGTGCAACAACAAAAGCTTGTGGAGGATACTATCAAATATGAGTTTGAGGTACCGGAAACCGAAGTCCAAAAGATAAAGATGTTAATTATGATACGTTTCTTCTAGATAGTCCTGCACGATCAAAGGAAGAAACCTCTGAACCTCGAAGGATCCGAGTCTCCTCATATCTCTTCATCATCAGATTCGTCTTCTCAATCCTCGCCACCACCATCAAAGAAGTCAACCAAATCATCATCCAAATCCGTGAAGAAACCATCTAAATCTTGGATTCTCAAGCTCATGAACGGATTACCAAAGCTGTCAAACAAGTCAGAAAGAAAACGCGGCTCAACAAAAGCTGAATTTCTTGGCTGATCACATACAGCATCTGTATGACGAGCATGAAAAGATGAAAGGAGAAAGGAAGTTTGTTCAGAAATTCATGAAAAATCACCGTCAAGAGGAACTGAACGAAATGATCGAAGGCTACACGAAAAAGTACCTTCTGAAGTACGTTCCTAAAGTCACAAAGGAGTTGTTCACCAAACAACTTTATCCAAATCTTATGCATCGCAAAGCAAACTATTCGATCAACACCCTTAACCATCACAATCAATCCAACCGATCCGGTAGTTTTCTCGGATAATGAATTGGTGGCCAAGCTTGTCACACAAATGTCGCACGATCGGGACATTTACTGATGAAGGAAAGCTGTTTCAAGCATTGCTGGACTACCAACTTCAAGAAGCTTGTAGATCGAAGTGAAAAGTCTAAACGTCCTAGAGACGATGAAGACAAGGATAAGGATAAAGACTCGCACCTAAACGTCGTAAGGTCCGTGAATCTTCTTTGATGCAACCTCCTCCACAACGGCCTCCTGTTCAACAAAAATCTCCTCCTCATTCTTCTACTGAAAAACCTCAGGACGATTCCGAGTTACCACCACCTTAAAAACCGATGATCACTATGAGTATACGGGTGGTGACGATGAAGAGGTCCTTGAGCCCCAACAACAACCCACCTCTCCCAAACAAGTTCAGAACCAGATCATCATCTAGGCCTTTGAAAAAGAAGACGAAGAAGCCTCAGACCGACGTCGTATCATGGCTAGATGACGATAAAACAGAGGAATTTGAATGGTTTGCTAATCTTGTTAACACTCCCTACCTGAAGAAGGTCAGATTTGGTAGACGGTTCTACATTGGAGCATGCAAAAATCTTGCAAGAAAAGTTCCATGTGAAGAAAATGACGAAATCTGAGCTGAAGCGAATCAAGAATGAAGCGTTTTAACTTCTAAAAGACAGCTCTGAAAGTGCCCTCGAGGTCGAATATCACCTTGAAAACATTGCTCGAGCTATGTCTAACAACATGGATTGGCTCAACCCGGAAGCAAACATTGACTTCACACAAAGGGACAACCCTCCATACTACACCGATTGGACCAAACCTCTACCAACAATTGGCCAACCAGCTGAACCAAGGATTCCTTTCAGATATTTCTTCAACAAAGACTTGGATTTTCTTTTACACGGTGGCGATGATTCAAGAAAATACGCTACATTGTTGACACTTCCATTCCCCGCACTGCCTACTCAAACTGCATAGCCATTGAGGAACGTGTCAATCACTTGTTCTCCAACACAGTGGAAGCATACGACCGAGATGCATTATATGGGATTCATCACCGCGATCGCCACGAATCTACTAAGGTCTCAGTTCGAAGTCTCAACATGCTATGTATAGTTCTAAGGATATCGTTGCCATCATACACGTTGACCTTTCGTCTAAGTGGGACTACACATTCCTAAAGAAGATCGTAGTCAGCGACAAGATGAACGGACTATGCTTTCTCTCGAGGCTGACTTTGAGAATTTGTCTCTCAATGACATCGAAGACATGTACCTTGAGAAGGTACAGGGTCGCATGAGACAATTCTCAACCGCAGTACAACGCGAATTTATCAAGTCACTTCTCATTTTCATAAGACGCATTATCATCAAGGAACGTGTAGAAGATCTCCGGTGGCTTGAATCTTATCATCGACGTGTCAACTTCACACCTCCAAAGCTTGATCTTCCCGATATCAACCAACTATCTCAATATACACTCATCAGCCAACCTTTCGGCGTTGTTTACCATAGTGAACTTCAAAGAAACTGCTTAATGGCGTGTAGCGAACACCACAAGTTCGGGGATCATACTTTGAAGCTGGTTAGGGATGGATTGGCATAAGGTTGGGATATACGTAATAATCGGGTCTCATAAGCGCTGAAATTCTCAGGAAAGGAGGGATGTGAGACGGATCATCACAATGATTGATGAACGGTTGTTTCAAGGGATCGTTCAGAAGATTGGAGAGTTATGTCGGTGGTCACCCAGATTAACATAACCGCTTTCAACGCCTCGTGCACACCCCGGGAACATCATTGCACTTCCCGTACCCCTTGAATTGTTTACTTCATATAATTTTGGATGTTTGATTAATTATGTATATGGCTTGTGCACACATTACAGTGTACAACCCGTACTTGTAAATAAAGGACCCCGTGGTACGCCAAGGCCACAATCCTTAGAAAAGGAGCGAAAGCTTCTTACTTTTGAGTAAAACCTATCAAACCTTTCATTTTTAAGGTTTTGCTCAAAAGAACAAGTATTTCCCTTATGATTTTCAAAACCTCAACCGTTTATATCACTTGTTGAGGAGGAGTATTTGAAACTTTGTTCACAAATTGTTCACAGTGGTCATTCTTCCCGCAACACTCGAAATGGTCATATTTATTCTCAAACGTTTCAAAAATAACACTTTAATATGCCATTTTGAGGGGGAGAAAATATGTGATAAAAAATATGTTGTGTAAAATGCAAATGAATCTTTGTGCTTCAGACTTAACCAACGAATTGACGATGCTTAACTGTTAGTAACTCGAAAAGACTTGTCTTGGACGGGTAATAATTTCAAGCTAGTTCGCTAGTGATGTAAACGTGTCTCAAAGGACTTGTCCGAGTAGAATGTACCATTCGAGAAACTCTTGATAAACATGAACTCTGACGGGTTTGACGACCTTCCGAGGATTGTCTACACCTTCAAGGTAGTTACTAGAGCCAGCTTGTCACCTAAAAGCTGACAATGCAACTCTTTAACTATGCCACGTAACTGTGTCTCGCGGGGAATGTCTATCTTGAGTTAATCAATTCAAAAAGTAAGGCTCTTTCCTCACCGTGCATTTAACCGTTAAAACTCTTAAGCACATGTGGAGGGGGAGTATTTATGCAAAATCTTATCTCACAAAGTGGTACTAAAATGTTTTTCATTCATAAACACCGAGAGATTTTTCACATCGATGGTTTTATGGCAACATAAATTAGTCATGGAGTTATAAGGTGACTAAGGTTAGGAATAACCGTCCTATGATCCGCCAGAGCCGGAGGGATCTACCCAAGGACACCACAAATAGTTAGTATTTAGAAGTCCTTAGGTATGATTATAAAAAGGAGAAAATGAGAATCGAGAAAGAAGAAGTTGATGAATTAAAAAGAAATGCAAAGAAAAGGGTGAAAAGAAATAGCCCTCCAGATTATTCAACTTAGGGCAGACACCGGGTTCAATTCATATGCTACTGGTTGTCACTTAGTGACGCCGGTATTGAAGATTAAAAGTCGTCATGGACCCAGTGACGCATGCACTAAACCTTCTTATCCACTCAAGTTTCTCTCAACAAAAGCTTGTTTCATTCTCACTAGGAACCCTACGTAAACTATCGGCTTTCTCTTAGAGATTGCTGGTATTGAAGAAGGAGACCCTCTCCCTAGTCTCCGCTCAGGAAAACCAAAACGCACTATTGAGTCTAGAGCCACGAGATTCATCAAAAGATCTCTTAGGTACACTTGACATTTCATCACTTGACATTCAACAATAAGAATTTCAGTGATACATTATCGAGTCCTTCACAGATCTTAGCAATCTGTCGAGAACATTTATGAGGTGTTCACAATTGTGATCCTCAGTGATTGAATGGAAACTCCTGCCGTGGTCAACATCAAACAAAGCCCTGACAAAGGTCGCTCGGCAACTCCCCGTGGATTGCGCTTAGTGGTCTCAAACGGTCTACAGTCGTGAGGTGATGCTTCGGTGTGCCTCAGCGACTCATCTGAATCGTAGGTGTACTTCGGTACATCGTGTTATCTCACTTGTGGGACTCCGATTCAGGAACGACCTTTGTAAGAATTAGAGTTGTGTTTTCACACTATGCTGTTAACACTCTCGAAGTTCAAACTTGTAAGTGCCGGAATCCGCTTATTACTAACCGTTTAAATGTTTTCTTCTTATGGAAGCTCCGGAGCGGGATGATCGTGCAGATTCTTCTCATGCTCACGCCAACATCATTACTAATAGAAGTTCTATCCAAGAGCAACACAACAGTCAGAATGATTCTTCATCAATTCAAAGAATCTATAAAGTTAAAGACTTAAAGAACTTCGTCAGTACTGAATTCCAACGTCAAAGAGCGTGTGAGAATGTTGAAGAATGACTTGAGACACTGTAGCAAAGAAGCAGACTGAGGCGACATGATGCACAACAACATACTATCATTTTCATCACAAAGAACAATGATCAAAGAACAGAGTTAAAGATGACGTCAAAGCATAACCGTTCAAAGTAAACTATCTCTACACTGGGAGATTGTTCAAATCAAGGCAATTCTTCTCTCAAGAAAGAAGAATGTCAGAAGACGTCAAAAGCTACTATTACATCAACGCCTTCACCGTTTTCATCACCAACACTTGAGTGTTTGTTACTCATATGTAATAACACTTGAGGGGGAGATTGTTGGAATCACTCCTAAACCTTATTCAAGTGTTAGTTACTCATATGTAATAGTTAGCTTATTATGGCCTTTATGTTTGTTATTAGCCTTAAGCTTATGTAGAAGGCCCATGAGCTTAGGCCCAAGCCCATAGGAGAAAGGGAAGGAGTAGGAGTGTTGCCCTATCTCCTTGCCTATAAATACCTTATGTAAACCTTCATTTGAAGGTTGGTTGTTCAA
>OU343222.1:107819929-108018877 GCA_910596185.1 Chrysanthemum makinoi | reverse complement strand
CGAAATTATTTAACAAAAATCCTCAACAATCTGATAATCCACCTCAGGTAATTCAATATTAATAAATTTATATATTTTATATACGTTCTGTTGATTAATTGCTTATATATTTTGAGGTCATGATTTTGTTTTATTAGAGTTTAATATTGCTTTAATTGTTAGATAAAATTATACTAGTAACAGTACGAAATGTTACAAGTTTATAGATAAAATCAGATAAGTGGTAGGAAATTTCAATTTGAATTTGAATTGTATCGAGAGTTCGATTAGCTCGTAATTCGGTTAGTAGCTGATTCATATGTTTACGGACGGCATTAATTCATTACTCAAACCCACCGTCCCAAACGCAACCCTGCTTCTAACTCCGCTAACAGAAACATTGACTTCTAACCGTTATTCCCACCTTTTATGTTAATCCAACCACTCGTGCTTCGTATTAGAAACATATTGGTTTAAGTAGTACTGCCAAGCCAGAATCAAAGAATGTAGCAGTGGTGAGATGGTTGTGGTAAATTAGGAACTCAATGTCATTAGATCGGATGGTTCATATTCACTAGAAATATGCACAAGTTGAATGATAATTTTTTTGCATTGCCGCAGTAAATAGGTGGATAACTTGTTTAAAGGTGGAAGGTCAGTCATGAGTGTAAAAAACGAGGAATGCACGCCTCATAGAAATCGCTAAAAGTTGGATTGTTGTGTATTTGTCATATATAGTTATATAAAACATACAGTGGATTGTGGATCATGGTGTTTAGTTAGTTAGGTGGAGTAGTACGAGTATATAGTTTTGTTTTTTTTCTTCATAGTAGTAGTAAATTTGTGTAAATGTACATTTCTGATGATAATTGTCAAATACTATCAAGTACTTTGTTTGGAGATTATCTCCTTTTGCGATAGTGGATTTGATCTATTGCTTGTATATGATATGAAATTGAATCTTCAATCTGTTACATGTTTCAAAAATTGGCCGAGTTCTTTGTACTAAAAAGGTTAACTTATACTCCGCTATACATTCTTCATTTGCAGGATGATCCACTATTAAAAGACTTTGAACCACGCGTTGTTGTTCATTATGGGATCCCATCTACTGCATCAATCCTGGCCTTTGATCCCCTACAACATCTACTGGCTGTAGGCACACTGTGAGTATAAAACTCTTTTTTTCAATAGCAAGTCGACACTAAGCTATTACTAAAGACCTACATTAAGTGCAACTGTTGTTCATGGTTCTGCCCATTTATTATCTGAAACGAGAACCTATAAGTTTCCTTGATAGCGTTTTCCCTTATTATGGTCAGTTTTAGTTTATATATCTTTAAACGACACAGTCTGCTGCCACTGCCTCTTTATCACCTTAAGTTGCATATGAGGTTAAGAAGACTAAAACCCTGACGCAAGTAGGTATTAGCGCATTATAATGTGACATAATGTCCCAGAATCATAGGATCGTTTGCGGTTACAAAAAGTAAGTAGTGACACTGGAGCTGTAGTGCATTGAAATAATTTATGGTATATTGTGACTAGCAATTACAATAGTACATGCCTAAGTGTATTACTAGTATAATTTTTGTCTACAATCTATCTTCCTCAACAGCTTTAGATGCTCTTTGAAATGCTATGTAAACATAGATGCATTTTCATGGGAGGTATTTTCTGGATTTGTGGTGGTGGTTGTGGGGTTGGGGGGGGGGGGCTGTTGTGTCTGGTAGTCTTCATGATATGGCCTTGTTTAAATATTATTTGGTTATTGTTAATCTGTTATTATATAAATATTTCTTGATTTTCATTAGAATCCTTCTGATATTGCAGGGATGGCAGGATAAAGGTGATTGGCGGTGATAACATTGAGTGCCTTCTAATATCTCCAATATCAGCACCCTTTAAACACCTAGAGGTTCTTGACCTTGACACTCTTGATTTCTATGCAGCCATAATACATTTCATTTTTTATATTGCGTTACTTATGATCCGTAGGTGTAGATAAATCAGAGATTAATTATATCACGTAAACTTAGATATCGTTGGTACTACATACTGCACTGAGCATAAATTCTGCTTCAACGTACATTATCCACTCTTTCACTTTTAATTCATAATATCAATTCTTTTGCATGAAATATACGCTTTCAAAGTTAGGAATTAAATCATCTCCCGTTTAACAAATATTCTTCTGTTTTCTTCCAGTTCTTACAAAACCAAGGTTTTTTGGTGAGCGTCTCAAATGAAAATCTAGTGCAGGTATATAAATTAGATGTTGCTATTTAATCTCTTATATCCTGTAACAAGAAGCACTTCACCTACTATTTGTCTTGGTGAATTGCTTCATTTACTAACAATCGACCCTCACTGAATTGCTTCTGACTTTTGACAGGTTTGGGATCTAGAGCAGAGGCGACTAGCTTCTAATTTACAGTGGGAATCAACTATAAGCGCGTTTTCTGTAGCTTTTGGCACTAATTATATGTAAGTTTCTCCAAAGTTGACTTTTTATCAGGGCCGAGCTTTTTTTAAGTTATTCGAGCTCCAAGACGACTAGAGCTCTTTTCGGTCTAAGCTATTGAGTTGATTTCGAGCTCGAGTATAAAAACTGAGGTTGAAGCATATAACGAGTCAGGCTCGAGCTTTTAAGAACCCGACTCGAAAATGTAATCAAGATTTTTGAGCCGAGTGCTAATATATATATGTAATGCCAATGAGTCAAAAAATTAATTGAGCTCGTTCGAATCAAATTTATCGATCTCGCAAGTTTAGCGTGCTTAGTCGGGCATGTTTCATATTTAGTGATCTCGCAAATTTTAGAGCTCGTTCAGCTACTGAACTGACTTCGAGCTTAGCCTAAGGTCTTCGAGTCGGGCTTGAGCTCGGGTCGGCTTGTTTGCAGCCCTAACTTATAAATTGCAATCTACATCATAGTCATATCATGGTATAATTTAAAGATTCATTATTAGATGACTATTGCAAGCAGGTATGTTGGAGATGAGTACGGCTATTTTTCTGTGTTAAAGTATGACTTTGAAGAAGGGAATATCCAGCACATGCCCTATCAGATTCCTGCAGATATCATAGCTGGTAAGCTGACTTATACTAATCGTTAGTTGGTAACCATGACGTAATTCTTACTATTTTGTTATAACAACTTATGTGCATGGTCTAATTTTACATCATATCCATCTTCTGTTGCGTCAAGTCTTCTTAAACTTAATAGGAAGTGTGTAGAGTAGGTTTTCCAGAATTTAATGTCATACAATATTTGTTATTGTGCATAGAAGGATTCTTTCATTCAAGACTGATAGCATCTCAGCTTCTCTAGAAAACTGAATACCTTGCATTTAAACAACGAAATCAAAAGAGTTGGCATTATTTATTTTTGCCTGCTACAACCTAAGTCTTCTAGAATGAACCCAGCACATATATAGTTAAGTTAATCTGGATGTAGAAGAAAAACATCACAGCCCAATCTTAATGTTAGAGAATAAACCCAAGGGATTTCCGCTATAGGCGGCGAGTTAATTTAACACTAGAGTGCTCATTTAAAAATAGTGGCAGATGAACTTATTACCGTGATGGCCTTCTGCCTATGATTAATATTACTTTTGATTATGTTGCAGAACGGTAAGTACCTATGTTGTATCACTTCAATGTAATAACTATTGTCAAGTTTGTAATGTGCACTCATTAAAACTAAACCTTATTGTCATTTGTCAGATGAAGCTGGGATTCCAGTACCTGATCAATTGTCTATTGTGGGCCTGCTTCCTCAACCATGTTCTTCTGGAAAGAGGCATGTAAATTTTGTAATATTTTGTTTTTTTCTTTTGTGTTTACATTAGCACACAAGTTATGCTCTGCATATATTTTTTTACGGAATTTTCTATATCTGCAGAGTGTTAATTGCATATCAAAATGGAGTGATAATTTTGTGGGATGTGAATGAAGATAAGGCTGTACTCGTTAGAAGTCCTAAAGATATGCAAATAAAGGATGAAATAATTATTCCTTCTACAAGTGATATCAGACGCGAGACTTTAAATACAAAATTGGATGACGAGCAGGCAGAGAAGGAGATAAGTGCTCTCTGTTGGGTATCTTCTGATGGGTCAATGCTTGCTGTTGGTTATTTAGATGGAGATATTATATTATGGAATCTACCAACTGAAATCTCTATCAAAGATCAGAAAGCAAATAAGTCATCTAATAATGCCATTAAGTTAAAATTGTCATCAGGTGACAAAAGACTCCCAGTCATTGTTCTCCGTTGGTCAAATAGTCCACATAGTATTTCTGGAGGTCAACTTTTTGTCTATGGAGGTGACGATCTTGGATCAGAAGAAGTCCTAACGGTAATCATGCTACATTACTACTCGACGATCTTCATTAATTGTGTTCATTTCTAACTGTGTAGTTGCATTAAAAGGCAACCAACTTTGCTCCAGTTTTTATTTTAGAATTTTTGCTAATCATTAATTCATTATGAGCTATCGTAGTCCATAAAAACTGCCTAGTTTCAAGTTATTTTTATTAAAGGTAGCTAACTTAAAAAGAAATATATGTTAGGTACTCTGATCCGGGTAACTGGTCAAAATATCGATGTGGCAATTAATATGTTGGTAACTTTTGACCATCCTGACTTTATTTTTTATGATTTTTCACGATGTCACGCCTAGAAACCAGTTATCACAGGTACCCAAAATCACAATTTTTGAAACTTTTTCTGGCCTAAATTCAGTTGGTCACGTAAAACATGAACCCGACAAAAGTCAGGATGCCTTTTTATGCAATTCACTTTTCTTTTTTTTTTAACGGGACCATCTTTCTGGTAGTACTGAAATGCTCATTCCGGTTATGCTTAAACAAATTTTGAACTGTATTAGCGATTCCATCATTTGTTTAACTTTATTTGTCTCCTTTGGTTCATCGCATCATCTAATGGTGCACAAATAATCATCTACCTGTTGCTGAAAATTTAATCCATATGCAGTTTGTTGTTAGATTCTTTGGTTCTGTAAGCTAGTAATCTGCCTTTTGCAGGTCTTGAATCTTGAGTCGTCATCCGGATTAGAAACTCTGAAGTGTCTCAAGCGCATAGATCTTACACTTAATGGCTACGCGGATATAGAATTGGTACCCAATGTTGGCGCAGCAGAAAGTAGTTTTAGTACACTTTTTTTGTTGACCAATCCAGGAAAATTGCATATGTATGATGATGATTTTTTGTCGGGATTAATCTCTGCTCCAGACATGAAGCATGCTGTAAATTCGGTTCAGTGCCCTGTAACCTTACCAACTGTTGAACCTTATATGACTGTTGCAAAGCTCTGTTTGGTAGACAAAGACGAGGGTTTACAAACAATTCTCAAGAAGGTTGGTAAATACCTACAAGTAGCATGTCAAATACATTTACAAAAGTTTATATTATTTTAATTTTAATATAGTAATCCGAATATAATGATTCACAAAATTCAGAGCACTAAAAATACACTTTGAGCGACTTTCAATCTGTTGAGCTCACTTCTGTAAAACTAACTTTTTTTTCAACCTGTTTTACTCATCAAGGATAATACATATCCCAGATTGAATCATTAAATATTTATATAAAGTTGCCACCTATACATACTAGCTAGCATCAGTCTGCTTGCCCAAGTCTTTCTTTCCATTCATGTCAGTGTTAAGTTTTTCTTTGTTTGTTTCCTTTTTGAAGACAGTTTTGGCTTCAAAACCTCAATTAGCATCTCCTAAAACCACAGGGAGTCCAAAGTGGCCTGTGATTGGTGGCTTTTCCAGTCAAATAAAGGCAGCTGAAAATATTGGTGTTGAGAGAATATATATTGCAGGGTACCAAGATGGCTATGTCCGAATATGGGATTCTACGTCTCCAGTTTTTACACTGATATCTGTTCTAGGATTCCAGGTTATTGCTATGAAATCTATACAAAAGAACGTCATTTTATCGAATATCTTAACTCTTCATTGTTCAGTTAGGGTCTGATTAACAATTAATAGCAGTAACTTCATCATTGAAGCTTAACGTATGTCCCCAGGTGGAAGGTACTGAAGTTCCTGGCACAAGTGACCCGATTTCAGCCTTGGATTACTACTCTACAACATCAAGCTTAGCTGTCGGCAATGATCGTGGTCTGGTACAAACTTTTTTCTGGAATATTATTTCATCCATTTCATGAAACTTGCACAGATAACGTAAGGTCTAGTTTCATGGAAGTTTTTAACTAGTTGTCAAATTTGTAAAATAAATCGTGTGGTTCCAAACCAATACAATCAAATTTATTTGTTAAGATGATAATGAGTAAATAGGCAATTTCGACTTAAAAACTTCAGAAAAGGATCTTGTTACAAATTTTATGGAACAAAAGATGATAAATAAGTAAATAACTAGCTATGTGTTGTCTAATTTTATAAATCTTTTGCATGTATATATGCAGGTTCATCTACTTAAGTTTGTTGGAGAATCTGAAAATTCAAATGTGCACTTTGTGACTGAAGCCAAGCGTGAAGGTTCTATTTTTCTAAATATTGAAGATACACATTTAAATTCTATTGGTGGCCTCCCTTCTAAAGTTTCATCTCATACACCTTCTTTATTAATAGTACACACTGTATATGCTTTACAGAAATTGTTCTGAACCATGGTAATGGATGGCAGTCAACAGCTATCTTTTCTCTTATAAATTCTCCCGTACGAAGCCTACAATACACATTCTCTGGGGCTAGAGTAATTGTTGGACATGAATGCGGTAAAGTAAGTATTACATCTACAATGTTATGACTAAAAAGACGATTAGAAATTTTAATCTTTCAAGCATCATTACTAACTAGCATTTTGATTATCAGGCTGCTGTACTAGATGTTGAATCATCATCAGTACTGTTTCTTACAGATTGTTTAGTGAGCTCTAGTTCTCCAGTCGTTTCTCTTGCCTTGAAAACATATATACACACTGATACTGATGATGATCCTGAGCATTCTGGAGACACATCTTCTAGTGATCCAGAAAAAGAAGTGGCTTTCCTGTTGACCAAAGACGCAAACGTCATCCTTGTTGATAGTAGTAGCGGTAACGAGATCTGCTCTAGGTCAGTAAACCCGAAGGAGTCATCTGCAATTTCAATATACCTTTTAGGCAAGTTTCATCCTTACACTAACATATGTTCTTTTTCTAAGGCTTCACTAATTAATGTTAATTACCAATTTATTTATTTAACGCTTGTGTCTAAACTAGAGGTGGGCAGGTGACAATTTTGATCTTTTTACTTACTAATGTGTCGATTGGGGTTACATTTTTCCACCAAACTGGTAAATAAAAAATAATGGCTCAGACATAGATGGTCAAATGGGTTGAAAAATTCAAACGGTCCAAAAGTGGCCTAATAATCGTTTTGTTCAAAAACTAGATTATTATTAAAGTAACAAATTTATAATAATTTTCGGCTACTAATTTCTAAGAGTAACCCACTCTGTTTTAACCTGTATATAAGTATCACATGTTTAACCTGTCACCCAACCTGTCCAACGGTCCAACTCCAACACACCGACTAGTTATTTATGTTGTCTTTGTTTCTAATGTTACGCTGCGGTGAATGCAGATGAAAATTTTTCTGCTCTAGAATTGTCTGAACAGAATACAGTGAACTCATCACAGGACTCCACAGATGGTAAAGAGTCTATACAGTCACCTACTGAACCAGTAAGCGATTCAACTGAAGCTGACGTGAGTTCCCTGAGTGAAGCGACTGAATTGTGGAAAAATTTTGTTGATTCAATTATATTGGTTTGTTGTGAGGATTCAATGTTTGTATACTCAACCAAGTCTCTAATCCAGGTTCTCACTTGCCTTTTTTTTATCTTTGTTATTATCATTTATGTTCTCGTTTTATTAAAGTTTATAACCTTTCAGGGGGAGCCAAACTTCATTCATAAAATCGATCTAGAGAAGCGATGTTGCTGGACTACAATCTTCAAGAAAAATGGACTGGAGTCTGGAATTGTTATAGTGTATTCTACTGGAGATGTTGAAATCAGGTTTAGTATAAACTCTCACTTTTGTAGTTAGTATATATTATGTCTCACTTTATCGATATATCGGGGAGAGATGAGATACTATATGTGAATGTGATATCATGCAACTCCATAGTCACCCATCCTGGTTACAGTTTTTGTTACGGTTATACTAGTTTGTCTTATAGACATCTAGTTTTATGTACGTAAAAAATAGAGGTGGCAAGAATATTTGGGGGAGGGGGTGTTTCTCATCACAATGGGTTTAGGCTGAAACTGATCATTTCTAATATTAATATGGCTGGATGGGTTGAAACGGGTTGGATCGGTTTGACCTATGTGTTAGTATTCTACATATTTATATAAAACATTTTAGGAGGTTATATGCACCGTTTTTCAACCAGTTTGACACACTTAAACCCGTTCCCCTCTTTGCTAGTTTTTGGATTTGATACTTCTGATCAATATGAGATGTACTGAAACCAAAATTCCAAATCCTAAATCGACACATCAAAGTAAGTGGGTTGATATTGGCTACTGCAGTGATTGTGTAGACTGACACGTGAGCTTCTCTTGCTGCAGGTCATTACCAGATCTTAGAGTACAGGCAGAAACTTCTATAATGTCCATTCTCAGATGGAACTTTAAGAGTAAAATGGAGAAGACTATCAGCTCTTTTGGTAACGGGCATATATCAATGGTTAGCTTTTTCACACCTCCAACATCTAATTGTTATCATATGCATTCAACATCCAATTACCATCTTACAATATTTCTTATGCATAATATCAAGTTCATTTGATACAACTTGTATTTTCAAGTTTTTAAATTCCGTTCACTTGATGTTTGTATTTTCCATAGGTGTATGGGTGTGAGTTTGCTGTTATATCTCTTTTCTCCTCTGAAAATGACTTCAGGTTTTGATCTTTCTCTCTCTCTCTCTTACACACACATGCTCACACACACATCCATGCTCATAAATTTTGGTATCATTTAGGATCCCGGAGGCTCTACCCCGCCTTCATGATAAAGTTGTTGCAGAAGCTGCAGAGGCTGCTCTTAAGTTCTCTCTTAGCCAGAAGAGTAAACAGGTTGCTCTATGTTCCAGAAAATTCTTTTAATTTCTGAAAATTCTGGCAGCTTTATTTAACATTTTTTCTCCAGACCGCACCGACAGGAATAATTGGTGGTATCATTAAAGGTATAAGAAGAGAAAAAGAAAATGACAGCACACTTATGGATGAAACTCGAGACGTTCTTGTTCCTAAGCTAGAAGCCTTGTTTTCAAGGTCCCCATTTTCAGTTTCAGATTTAGATTTGAATTTGGGAGATGACTTCGATGCCCCAACGGGCCCAATTAAATTAGGTTCCTATATTTGTCCCTCGCCTTTTTCATTCACCTAGAGGTGGCAAGATTAACTTATTATTTGTTATGGATCAGTTAGGGTAACACTTTAATTTGTCATGTATTAGTGGGGGTAAAACAAGAAAAGTTACCTATAAAGAAAATGGGTTAAAAGGGGTCTGTCTAAAGCATTTTTTTTATGCGTACAAGATACAAGTATACAACCTCCTAAGTCACTTTAATTACAGTAATGATTATTATTGTGCTATTAAGATTTTGTAAATTAATTTTACACCCTAAATTTATGCAACTTCTTAAAAAAGGACAAAGAAGTGATATGTGGTAACCTGGTCCGTCACATACTAAAAACTTGCCCGATTTGACCCATTACCTGATCCATCCGTATTGCCACCTCTACCTTCACCCTGTGATTCCCTCTCTCTTTTTATTTCTTACTGTTGTGAATTTGTGCTCAGTTGTAGAAAAGATTGAGGTTGAACCCAACTCCCCTGAGCCACCATCTCCGAATCAGAGCCAGCCTGAGAAAAGTATATTACACTTTCTGAAGTTTTTACAGAAATGATTGTGGATTTTGCATAGACTAAGCATTTCGATTGCTTCATGTAGATGAGAAACCAGAGAGAGACAGATTATTTGAAGGTGGTTCTGTCATTGCAGAACCAAAAAGTAGAACAGCTGACGAAATCAAGGCCAAATACCGAAAGACTGGGACTGGGGTAACTTATAATAAAGAAACTGAAATCTGTTAGTACATTGATATAATGGCTCATTTTTATTCTGTAACCTGGTTTTAATATTGATCGTATAGGATACAGCAGCTGTAGCTCTAGAAGCAAAAGACAAGCTTCTCGAGCGCCAAATGAAACTTGAGGTATTTTCCCTCTGCCAGTTATAAAAAATTCTTGATTGATACGTCCCACCTTTTGCTTTCCTTGCCTCAAGTTAATTGGACCTTGTAATAATATCATGTAAACGGAATTCACAAAATGAAAATAGTCACATTTAAAGGATATTTGAATGTATTTACATATTATATGGAATGTTGGGAGTATGCTTCTTGAGCAATAACATAAAGCTAAACCATTATGAACATAGACTAGTCCACTTTTAGCTAATGATTTATCTACTGTTAGCACCATTACTTATCTCAGTGCCTAATGTTTGGTGGTAATTGCAGCTATGAGAAATTGATTGTCAGTCCACTCAATTTATATTATGATCTTTTCAGCCATTTATTGATACATGTACTACTGAAGTTCTTATTAGCAACGACCATGTAGGCCCATGTACAGGGGTGGAGCCAGAAAATTTTGCTCGAGGGGGCACACTTTAATAATTTACACTACAAATTGGTTCTTAGGGGGGCAAATTACAAAAAAAGCCATATACTTTAGAAAATTTACACTACAATTTTTTTCGCTAGGGGGTCACTTGCCCCTTGTGACCCCTCCTTATCTCCGCCCCTGCCCATGTACAATGTTTACTGTTTTCCATACATGTGGTTTGTTGGTGCTAAGAATATATAGTTCAATGTTCTCACTCATAAAATTATCTTGCTAATGTATGTCAGAAACTAAAAGAAAATTCGGAAGAACTAGCAAGTGGTTCCGAGAACTTTGCAGATTTGGCCGGCCAGCTTAGAAAGCAAATGGAGAACCGAAGATGGTGGCAACTATGAAATAACATGCTTGAACTTTGCCATCAGATATATACCGGGGTAAAAGGGTAAAAACCCTTTTACCCAAAAAAAACTTTGCCATCAGTGTGAATGATTGGACTGCTCAGATTAGTGTTCCATCTTCTTGCCAATTAATTTTTTCCTAATAATATGTCTACTGCTAACCTGTTGAAGCACACTGATATAGCCAACACTGGAATTATCTGTATACTTGTTCTTTCCATTAATAGAAAGATTTGTTGATTCATTTAGCTAATTATATGTCGATTACCAATGGAGCATTAGTCCAATGGTTGAAGCACTTGTACCTGAGTCAATAGACCCAAGTTCAAGTCTCATCCTTGGCATTTGCTTCATATAGGTACCACCTCCGCAAAACCTATGGGCACGCTGGAGAAACTTTGTGGAATAAGAGCTCAGGGTCCGAGTCTTGGCACGTGCTCACTCCAGTTGGTGCCCCACTAGGCCAGGAGAGTTGCCGGAGCTATTCCTTGTGGGGTGGACAATGGCTGGTGCCAAAAGGCACCCGGGGTCTGGGTGTCCCGCCAATCTACACCTTTTTTGTGGAATTATATGTCGATTATGTTGAACACGGACCTACAAAACTAAGATGAATCAAAGAAAAGGAAAAATATTCTTGATGTGTTCTTATTAACGTATTTCACATATGAGTGAAATACAAACTCAGAAAATTATGTATAGTATCCCTGTATCGGACGCCTCCTAGTTACACGGATGTTCAAAGTTAAAAGAGTCTAAATATTTATATCAAAACTATCCGATATTAAAATAAATGTGACCACTGCGTAAGTTAAATCACCTGTTCTACTGTTCAACACCTATTGTATTCGAGTGACTTGCAATTATGTTTCATTTTATTATAATGATTACTTATTTCGTCTAGTGTTTGTGCAACCAATATGCATGCACATGTTCTAGGACAAGAGTACATGCATGAACATTAGTCATTTCTTAACCCAAACAGCATATGTAATCGAGCTATTGTTTATTGTGTGTTTAACTTTTTATAGTTGCGCCTCACATTGGTGGTTGCTTGAATCCATCTCTCTACAAACAAAAATGCTGAAATCTCATTTTTAAGTCTTAGACCGGCCGTAGTGGAGATTAGAGGAGACTTGACCGCTTGTCAACCACCATTTTTCACGCCAAGAACCTTTTGCTACATCCCTCCTTCACACGCACCACCGAACAAAATTTTGGTGGTTATGTGTGTTGTGAGTTATGTTTATGTGGTGGTTTTGGTGCTAGCCACTACGAGGTTTGATAATGAGAATGAATGTTAATGTGACACTGATATAAAATACGACCACGCCACCACCAAATCATACCTTATTCATATATCATCATTTTCATGTCGTACCGTCCAATAATAGGCCCAATACTTCTTGTTAAACTTTTTGTTGGTTTTTTTTTTATGTGAAATGTTTCCTTAAAAAGATGGACGGTAGAAGGAATGACGGCTGTACGTGGACGGTGACGTTGACTGAAGGCAACGAGAATACAGAATTTATAATCCTAGTCAACGCAACTATCAGTTTCCATCTTTTTGGTCTTATTTACCGCGTTGAATCTATTATAACATTTATAAAAACTAAAACGTTTGGTTTAACAACTACTGTAGTTTAACATACTTTTGCTAACAAAACATGAAATATTATAGTAGTATTATTTGGAATAAAGTGAGTTTGTTTGTTTTGCTTTATGAAACAGTAATACCTGTTTTACATATAACTAGCAGGGTACTCAAGCGTTGTGGTGACGGGTATTCTAAAATAAAATTTTCTGGTTAATTATGTATTTTAGTTTATGGGTCTGTTTGGCAGGAGCTTTTTGAGGAGCTGTTAGCTTTTTATTACAAAAATAATCTTCTCAAAAATATATAGCTCCGTTTGGATACATTAACTTCAAACTTTTATTTCAAACAAATAGCTCCTAAATGAAAAGTTGATTCATGAAGCTTTTTAAACATTTTGAAGCTGTTAAAACTTTAAATTACTGATATACCCTCCAAACATTTATTTACAATTATAGATATGTCCTTTTATGTTATTTTACATCTTATAATTATATTTAAGAGCTAACTTACCAAACACTTTTATTAAAAAATAGATACAGCTTGTAGCTCTTGTTAACAGCTTTGTAGTTTACAGCTTACAGCTTGTTTTGCCAAACATACCATATGTTCTTTTTGATAATAAGTTTATGGATATCAAGAATTTCGTTTAGCCCGTGCTCGTTCGAGCTCGAGCTCGTTTGGCCCGCGCCAGTTTGGTCTTAAGCACATTTTGTCCGTTGACCGTTCGGGCTTGAATATCTGTATAATATGTTTTATTATTTGTATTAGTGACATTTAATGCAAGGTTGTCGCGCGTTGCAGCGACGGATACTCTGAAATAAAGTTTTCCGGTGAATCATGTATTATAGTTTATTACGTTTTTTTTTATAATAAATTTACGGATTTCAAGAATTTCGTTTAGCTCGTGCCCGTTCGGGCTCGAGCCCATTTTGCTTGCATCCGTTCGGGCTCAAGCCCATTTGGCCCGTTGCCCGTTCGAGCTTGAATATTTGTATAATGTGCTTTATTATTTGTATTATTGACATTTAATGCAAGAATTGTGGTTAATTTGGTTGTACAATATGCTTGATAAATTCTATTTCTAATGTAAGAGGTGTTTTAATAACTTGTATTAATTGTATTTATTGGCCAGTATTAATTGACTACATTAAATAGCATTAATGTAGTGTGTTTTTTTTTAATATGTGCATTAAAGTGGTGTAGGCTATGCTTGTTGTCTTGTACGTCTGAAAATTATGTGCATTGTTGTACACTATGCTTCTTTTCTTGTAAACTTACTAAGTATTTGGCTTATTAGCTTCATTAATCTTTAGATTGTAATGCGGTTGAATAGTTGTTTTTTTTTTGTGAAATGGTGTTTTTAATAGTGTATTAATTGTATTAAATGAATGAGTAGTGGTTGTTTAATATTATTTGTGCTTTGTGTATTATACAATAAGTATTATGACTTGTAAATTAAGACAATTAAAAAAAATATTCATTCATTTATTATATGTACTATAGATAATCATACACTTATACAACTACTATCATTTTCATGTTAAATAGAATATAATTTTTTTTAATGGCATTCGAATTTTCAATCTTTTAATAGTGGGAATATAATGATTTGAACTTTTAGCTCCTACCCATGAGAATATTTAGTTTCAGTTTTTTTTTCTATCTATCGTTATCGTGGTCTCTATAATATATGATTTGACTAAGCTACATTAGATGTTTGATCATAATAACGTATAAGACTTTTAAACCACCAACTCAATTATTAAAATATAGAAATAAAAAATGTCGGCCTATAAACACTTCTGTTAGATATACTTGTGTTAGATATGCTGGAAAAGGATCCGGTAAAAAAAATTTAAAATAAGAAAAATAATAAGCATTTTTAACTGCTCATTTCAAATAGAAGGAATAATTTTACAAGAAAATGTATTTATTTTTGTAAATACATCTGAAACGAGTGGTTGTGGTTTATTTTATTATTTTTATTTTCTTCTCATTTGATAATAACTCATACAAATAAATATCTGATGTCAACTTTAGTATTGGTAGCTTGGTATTTATTAAGGGACAAGTTATAAACACTCTCTTTTTTCTATAAAGGCACCCCCTCCACTTTTGTGTTTTTTTAATTTTTATAATTTTGTTTATATAAAAAAATTATAAACCTGAAGGTACGGAACAAAAATATAAAGTTTAACAAGTTAAACGCTTAAAATTGTCAGAAATACGGAATAAAAACTGACAAAAAACTGTGTTGTACTGCAAACAAAGGAGGACAAAAGTCATATTTGACCAAAACTCCCCCTTATGTCACATCATAGGGGGGTTTTATAGTATGACCCATTTATTAAAGGGAGTTGATTTGCACACTCCATAATTTAATTGGTACATTCTAATTTAATGTGTATTGTCATTTATACTTTTACATCACTTGTACACCTCTTCATCTATGTAAGGTTATAAATATCAATACACTAATTGAAGTGTGTAAATCAACTTGTAAAATATGTCAATCACCTCCTTTTATTAAAAGCCTAATATTAGAATTTCAGTAGACCAATTGATTTGACTTTATGAGCGAATAGCAATAGAGATATATGGTCAATCATTTAGTAGATGGTTGTTTAAATATTTAGCTGTAACACATATTTGGGTTTTTTCTTTTCTAGAGTAAAAAAAAAAAAAAACCTAGTCTTTGGAACATAAAATAAAAAAGTTTCAAATTGTCTTTGGAACATTTGGTCATTTCACTTGTAACTAGGCGAGTATTCGCGTCTAACAGCAGCAGTTCTTAGCGACATATAATTAACGATATGTGATATTGTCGTAAGTGTTTTGCGTACGTTCAAAATATAGACGAGTACTCGTGCATAACAACGAGATTTTATAGCAACAAATCGTTTTGTGTTTAAAAAAAGTTTAAGGGTTATAAACGAAAAATAATAAAAGTTTGAAGATTTTGAGATTAAACATAATGTTTTGAAACCCGGTTCGACCCATGAACCGTTTCGATCGAAAAATGGGTCAATTTAAACCGAGTCAGTCCGACGGGTCGGGTAAAAAACGGGTCAAATTAAACCGGGTCAACCCAACGGTTTTGAAGCGTTCCATGTCAATCCGGTTTTCGATGTGTATTAATAGTTTCCTTTTGAAGTATATGTTTTCAACATTTCCTTTTTTAGTTTCAACTTTTCATTTTTTACTTTTTGGTTTTTCTTATATATAAAGTATACCTGGGTACCCGCGCGTTGGGCGGCGGGTACCCTGTGACGATTGACCGGAAAAATAGATCTTGATAATACCTGATTCATCAGTTTGTATCGGTTTCAACGGGTCCTCCCTGATTCGTTTTCGGATGGCTTTTATTAGTTACCCGAACCGGTGGCGACACCGGTTCCCGGTTGAACCCGTTGGTCCGGTTCGATTTTCAAAGCTATATGTACCATCAACTTGCTAGCTTGTATGAAGCTTTGTGTGTTTTATTAATTTGTATAATGTGTATAATAACATGTACTTTTCATTTTAGGGTATTTTAAAAAAATGGGCATTTACATATATATCCTTGCAAAAGTCAAAAATTACATATATATCCTTTTGATGCATTAAAACATTGTACTTTATGCATTAAAAACTGGTAAAAATGATATATATGTAATTTTTAAAATTTACAAGGATATACATGAAATTATGCCTTAAAAATAACATTAATTAGCGTGTTTAATTTTATTATATTTTGAATTATGTTGTAGTTTGTTTAAATTGTAAATTGTGAAAATTTTATTATACTTTTTAGTAAGTGGTGTTTTAACTGGTTTTTTTTAATTTGGTATATATGCTTTTAATTGGTTGTAAAATATGAATAAATTATTGTACTTTTAAGTAATGAGGTGTTTTAATAAGAGTATTAATTACACTCACATTTCTTTCACATTTGACTTTCAACATTTTAATTTTTAAATTTTGACCATTTTTCTATTATATATATAGAAGTATAGATTAGATGAGATGTAACGTTTGAGCTTGTTGTTCACGACTTTGTTAGATTCTTTCATGTCAAATTTGTGCAATCTATGATGCTTAATAGAGGTATTTCGGGTCACGTCAATTGTCGCAAGTGTTGATTTTTTCAATAATATGGTAGCGTTAGTCTGATTTAGGTACAAATACGTGTTCTCTCAAAATTTTATTCATTTAAGTGATTAAGACATGATAAACAGCTACTAATCTCTTTAAACAGTTATCTAGGTTAGATTAGATTAGCTAAACTAGTTTGGGTACCAAACTAGCATGCCATTATAATTTTGTTTGATTGAAATAATAACTAAAGTTCAAGATTGCCGGTATAAGTATCTTCGTCAACTTAACATCATTTTATTTCATCAATATATAATTCACGTGTTAAAATAAATTCCTGATACAATATCAGATTACACTTACTAATCCATCTTATAATAGAAGGAGGCAATGTGTCTGAAAATCTTAATGGGCTTCCTTTTGATCATATAAATGAGTTTTTGTATTGTAGCTTGTGTGCTTAAATCAATGTTGCAAAAACCGTGAATCGGTAGTTGAGTGGTCGACCTTTTTGTAGCTTGTAATCGATCTAGACGGGTCGAATTAGAATTATCGGCGAGTTTTGGGTATTTCCGACGAGTTTGGCTATTCCTGACAATATTTTCTTTAAGAAAACATTTCTTAATAGATATAGACATCGACTATAAGTGCTTAAAACAAGTTTACGACAAGCTTTGGGAATTTCCGGCAAGATTCTTAAGTTATCAGCAAGTTTAACCGCCGTTGACCATGATTGGCCGATTTACACAAATCAAAAAAATTGATGGCCTGATAGTGCCTAACCGGCGATTAATCGGCTTTACAGGCTTTTTTTGCAACACTAGCTTAAATCACTAAGCTTATAATTACAACACATTACAATTTCATCAATTACAATTACAACACATTACAATTACGACACGTTCTAATTTTTTGAATTACAATTACATCAAATTACAATTTCTTTCAAAGATTACAATTCGTTCAAAAACATTCTGTGAACCAAACGTCCCTTAAGTTAACATACTCCGTGATTTCATTCGTGCGACCTTTAGTTAACTTAACTCAAGTAACAAAAATAGTCAATTCCATTAAATAGAAGAAAATAAACTATAGTAACAAAAGTATGTTTACTCATACGACATGGTCTAACTTCAAATAAACAAACGTCATTTGGCTAAAGTAATCATGAACTATAAATATGAAGTTTTTTTAATCTTTTTTTACAATGTACTCGTTGTTTGAATGTGTGACAAGAAATGGTGACGTTGTTGTATTGGATTCAATTCAACAGTCATCCCACACGCTTTGGAACCATTCATAAAGCAGACGAAAGTCTTGTTGATTTTTTTGGTCTTTTTCCTCCTCCAGTAACGACTTAAATGTAAGGGTGAGCATATGACCCGAACGGACAGGACCGACCGAAGGACCGACCAGACCGACACGGACCGAGACCGGACCGACCACATTCGGTCCGGTCCGCGGTCCCGGCTTTTGGGCTAATTGGTCCTCGGTCCGGTCCGGTCCTGACCAAAACCGACGAAATTGGCCTTGTTGGACCAGACCGACCGAAGGACCGACCGGACCATCGGACCGAGACCGACCGACCACATTCGGTCCGGTCTCGGTCTAGGGTTTATACCGAACTCGGTTTTCGGTCCGGTCCGGTCTTGGCCGGTCCGGTCCGGTTTTTAGACCATGCACACTCTTACTTAAATGTGTTTCATTTAAATAAGTAAACAAGAATATGATTAGGTATTACTTTTTTTAACAATACTATTGAGTATTGAATATAGTACAGTATATTCTTTCTCAAAATGTTTGGTATTTTGTTGTTGGATTTTTTGTATTTGGAGATACCCCAAAATATATAATATATGATTTAAAATCTTTTGAGGACAAAAGATTATTTACATATCAAGGGATCAATCTCCACCATCTATTTTTATTTGATCTAATGGATGAGATTAATCCAAACAATTTAAAAAACCCACTTTCATCATCTTTTTTCAAATATTAATAACTTGCAAACCGTTAATCGTTAAGCGAAAAAAAAATATCATTGCGACGAGCATTTAATTATATTTCTATAGATAGGCACTTTGATATACTTTCGACATTTTTTATTTATTTATTTTTTTTTTAAAAGTTTTTTCGTTTTTTTACGTTACTGAAATTTGCATTAAAAAATCATTTATGATTAAACACTAATTTGAATATCACATGTGATATTAGTGTTATATCATATATGATATATAATATCACATGTGATATTAGTATAATATCACATGTGATATTAGTGTAAAATCACATATGATATACATATCATATTACATGTGATATCAAATATCATATATGATATAACACTAATATCACGTGTGATATTCAAATTAGTGTTTAATCATATATGATTTTTTTATGCAAATTTCAAGTAACGTAAAAAAAGACGAAAAAACGTGAAAAAAACGATTTTTTTTTTCTTTTTTTGAAAGTATATCAAAGTGCCCGTCTATAGAAAGATAATTAAATGCTCTTCGCGACGGTGTAAATATTTTCACTTAACGATTAACGGTTTAAGAGATATTTAAATTATAAAAAAGAGGTGAAATAATAAAATGCTTTTAATCTCAGCTATTGATTTCTTTTTAGATAGATGGTGTAGATGAGTCCCTTGGTATGTAAGAAAAGTTTTGTATGTAAAATAACTCTCCTCATAATGTATTTATGCAAATTTAAACTTCAAGTTGAGAATTGATTTGATTACCATATTCCTTCTATATATTTATATGTTTTCTCAAGTAATTAACATTAGATAATATTGTAAAACAAATACAAATTTGAGATAGGATTTTCGAAAGTCTTTATTAACGAAAAAAAAGTTGAAAAAAAAAAGAAAAAAAAAAAATTGGGTGTAAAGTGTGAGGCATAAGTGGCTATTGGTCTAATACATACCTCATTTCATGCTATAATAATCATTTCCATTAAACAATACATCTATCATCTATGAAATATTCAGTTATTGCACTTAGATGATATCTATGTTGTACAACAAAAACAGCAAAATAATGTGTGAAACGTTGATAACGTTTTCATTTGACAAGTACTTATCATGTCTCTCTAAATCAAGAATTTTGGTTTCGGAAGTAAGCGATTTGGAATAGATAGAAAAGAAATTGAAATAAGAAGAATGATAAAAAAAATAAAAATAAATAAATAAATAATCACACACATTTCAAATGAAGGAGATAAGTTTAAAAGGAAATGTATCTATTTCTTTAAGTGCATTTATTTTAATTTTATTTTTCATTTGATTTTAACTCATAAGCGATATGCATGGATATATGTTTGTTTATGTTTACTTGGTTTCTCTAAATAGATTCTAAGGTGAAAAAAAAAATGAGAAATTATGAAAAACGCAATTTGAAGTCTTGATTCTTGTTTTTTTCGAAATGTTTTCGTAAAAATGTTTCTTTAGTTGATTACAAACAAGTTCATGATTCAAAGTTTTGAAAATTTAAAATTTGGTTCATATTATTTGCATGAGTTTGGTTCAATAAAGATCAAAGAAAAACTAAAGATCAAATAAACCATTCTCAACCACTCATTTTTTCATCAAAACAATAAAATAAACTTTCACCTTCATTTTTAAAAACTAAATATCTCACAAACCATTGATCGTTAGACGAAACTAATCATACCATCACGACAAGCATAAAATTATCTTTAATTTGATATCCCACATCATATACTTTCGACGAAATTTTTTTTTCGACTTTTTTGTGGGTTTAGGGTTTACGGTTAGGGTTTAGGTATTTAGGGTTTAGGGGTTTGGCTTTTTTGGGTTAAGTTTTTTAGGGGTTAAGGGTTTAGGTTTCTTACGATTTAGCGGATAGGGTTTAGGTTTTTTGGTTTAGGGTTTAGGGTTTAGGGTTTAGGGTTTTTAGGGGTTTAGGGTTTAGTGTTTAGGGTTTAGGGGTTAGGGTTTTTTAGGTTTAGGGGTTAGGGTTTTTAGGGTTTAGGGGTTGTGTTAACACAAAAGAGTATTTTTAAAATTTTCATTTATAGTATAATATATCGAAACCCGCAAAAAACGATAAAAAATAAGTTCGTCGAAAGTATACAATATTGGATCTTTATAGAAAAATAATTTTATACTTGTCGCAATGGTATAATTAGTTTTATTTAACTATTAACGGTTTGTGAGATATTTAATTTTTAAATATAAAGGTGAAAGTGAATTTAATTAATTTGATCAAAAAATGAATGGTTGAGATTCATCCATTTGATCTTTAATTTTTATGTGATCTTTATTGATCTCACCCCTTATTTGCATAATGTCATTTAAATGACAAAATTTCGAATCAGTTTGCAAATTTCATTGAATTGCACACTAAAATAGCTATTCTAAATCATCTATTCATATTGAATCAACAAAAAAGATATCTCTACGCATTAAAACTATGAACCAAGGTGACTAAATGCTATTTTCAATTTTATTTCACAATTTCTTACCCACTCGATCTTGATTATATATAAACAAATACATATACATGCAAACCGTGAACCATCAATTTTAGGCCCCGTTTGGTTTATGGTTTTTAGGAGTGGGGATTGGGTTTAGGATTTAAAAGTGTTGATTGGTTGATGTGATTACTTTTCAAAATGGGGTTCATCCCCACTATTTTAAAACCCAACCTAGTAGGTGGTATTTCTCTCTCCTTATTGTGAGTCCATTTTACATCTCACATTTTTTTATTTTTCTAATATTTTATATTTCAAATTTAAATTTATTAAATTAAAGTCTATTTTTAATATATTTTATCTATCTTACATTAAATACAAATCTAAATCTTAATCCAAATCATAATCCAAATTCAAATCTTAATCCTAAATCCAACTACAAACCAAACGGGCCCTTAATTAAGATAACATCTTGACACAAGTTTTCTAATATGATGATTTTTCTTTGAACGTGCAGCTAAATGAATTTTACCATCAAAGTAGTTGTTTCTTTTAGAAAAATAAAAAGTGTGACTATGAAGAACATTTTTTTTTTCTAGAGCAAGATGAAGAACATATATATACATTTTTTTAGCTACAAGAAACATACTAACTTTACCGTGACACTTTTAAATTCGTATCACCTAATAAAAATATCTTCAATGGTTTTCATAGTGTCAACTAGGGGTGTTATCCGGTCGGGTTGTCGGGTTATCGGGTTTATCGGGTCGGGTTGAATCGGGTTTTGGTGTTCTAAATATTGACCCTAACCCGAACCTATAAGAAGTCGGGTTATCGGGTTTCGGGTCAAAACGGGTCGGGTTGAATCGGGTTGGGTTGTCGGGTTGCTATCGGGTTGTGGCAAGTTCACTGTCCTCACTGTCCTACTGATTCGCAAAACACAATCTTTGATTGGTGAAATTAATATTACAAGATTATTTTAATAAAACTAATCAATCATTCTTTTATTACAAGATCATTAAAAATTAATATTACAAAAATTATGTTTCACCAAAACTATGATTTTTTAGAGCACTGGATACCGTTGAGCTCATAGGGAAAAAATGTTGTCACGTCAGCAAAACCCTCTATGGCACCAGAAATCCTATAGCATCGCATTCTGGCCGTTACCGTTAGCGTCTGAAAATATGGTGCCATAGGACAGTTTTTCCCCCTTTTTTATAAAAAAAATTATACACAACATTTCTAAAATAAACTTCATTTAATTAAAAAACACATTACATAAATAAAAAATAAAAAGTTACGTAAAAATAAAAACATAATACGTAAACAAGAATTAAAAATTACAAACTAGTAATCAACATTCCATACATGCTCCACAAGGTCGTTTTAAAGATCGTCGTGCACTTTTCTATCTCGAAGTTCTTTGTTTTTTCTAACATGTATATCACATCTTTCAGTCCACGTCGTTGGAATGTTTGGCCTTGGATCAACGAACATATCTCTTAAATTCACTTCGTATTCTTCGTCTTTGTAACACCCCCAAAATTTCATAGCGGAAGCGTTCGGGTCATGGGGTGCTACTAAATCAATATACACAACACAAGGTAATAAAGAATGGAAATTTTATTCCATTTTCAAAATATAGATTAATTTAAGAAATTAGTTTTACATCATTGTTTCAAAGTGCGGAAGTAAAGCCCATAAAAATATATGTTGTCCCATTAAAATTTGTATTAAAATGTTTGGAAACACTTCGGATGCCAGTCTTCAACGAATGCCTTTGCCATTGCCCACGCCAATAAGTAAACCTGAGAAAAACATGCTAAAATGTCAACACAAAGGTTGGTGAGTTCATAGGTTTAAGTAATCAAGTTGGACCACAGTTGCACATATAGCATCTCCGTGAATGACACTATATGCAAAAAGGCTATTACGCTAGTACCAAGTTCATGCGACCGAAACTACGACAGTGTGCATGCATCTAGAAGCATGATAAATAAAATCCTAGCAAGTGTATTTCCAGTACACTCAATCAATACGATATGATATACGCCCGACGTTTGCCTATCCGGTCAAAGTCGAACGGGGGTGTCATCCCCAATAGATCTATTCATAACAATCGCGCCTCCCCAAAGAGAACTAACGGTAGCATAGTTGGGATTCATGGTTGTTTCATGTAATAGTGTTTTCAGTTTCAGGTCCGAAAAGAGTTTTGCATGTTTCTCACCCCAAAGTTTTATAAAGCAAGTAAATAAGAGTAAAAGTGGGGCTATAAACTCACCTTAGCAGTTCGGTGAATAAGTACAAAGAGATCGAGTGTGATGAAGCAGTGGCTCCTACCCGGAACCTAAGAACGAGAGGGCAAGTCTCAGTTTGCAGTTTTGAGTACTCACGACTCGAAGTGTGAGTAAATTAAAGTGTTTACAAGTGGTTGCGTTAAATGTTGCTTGTGTGGCAGAGTTTACGTTTAAATAGTTTCAAAGTGTTTTGTAAGTATTGGCTCAAGTATTATCAAAGAGTAAATAAATACAAATCAAATTGTATTTATTTTATTTATTTGGTTTCGAGGTATGAAAATACATATTTATTGAAATCGTGGTTAAATAAGACATTTTAACAAACATATTATTTATAGTTTACGCCGATGTGGTCACCAAATAAAAATGTGTGTTAAACATATTTATCTAAAAAGAAAGTGGTGAAATATATAAGTTTACTAAAATTATACATGTTTTGGATGAAAAGTGTCAAGGTGTTCAACCTTGAGGGGCTAAAATTGTAGAAGTTGTACAAGTTATAAACTTATAAAGGTTTTTAAGAAAAATGATAAGTTGTTCATAGTTAAGGGCTGAAGGTGTAAAAGTTTATATAAGTTGCAAACTTCTATAAGTTTTAGGAAAAATAGTAAATCATTTAATTTTGGAGGGGCTGAATCTGCCAAAAAGTAAAAGTTGCAAAAATAAGAAAAATGGCAAAGCTGCCACTCCATGGGCTCGAACTCAGGTCTGTTGTGTGAAAGGGAGCGACACTCCCAACTGAGCCAAGGGCTCGACCTTGTTGCATTTTACGCACCCTTTGTATTTATAGAACTTTTCAACTGTGATTTCATTTTGTTATGTTTCATCACAGTATGTATGTGCATGGGTTTAGGATTTGCAAAATAGTTTTGTATTTATATTACCTTCTTAGTAGTGATTTAATATTTAGCCACACAAGTTTTAGATCACAACAACCAAACTTGCAAAGGTAAAAATTGTAAATGTGTATGTGCATTAAAAGAAACAAGGTGGTAAATGAGATTGAGAGATGTCGAAGCTCACAGTGGGTTTCGAATGAGATGTCGAGTGAATGAATGAGAAGAGCTCGAGATGGAAGAAACTCGACGTGCCAACTAGCTTTCAAAAGCTTATACCCGACTAGAACTAACCCGAAATGAACCTAACCAAAATGAACTCTTACTTATGGAAATGGAACCCGAAAATTTATTTCTCCTTCTTCTCCTTCGACAGTGGCTAACAAATAAGTGAATGAGGAAAGTGTGCTTGAGTTTTTGAGAGTTGTGAGATGAGAATTGTTTTTGTTTGAGCTAGTTTATATAGGAGAGCTCATGCATGGTCTTGCTTCTTTTACTAGTTCCAAAATGAGGTGCTTTGATGTTTCTTGAGCGTGTATATTATGGCAGCCAAGGGAGGGCTCGTTTTTGTGTTGTCTTTGTCAAGTGGATGAGATGATTCAAGCATGCTTGAGGTTGGGTCATTATCAATAATAGGTTAGGGCTCTAAGGTCTCTAGGTCAAAAGCAAGTATAGTGTGTTTAGGTTAGTATAGGATTGTGTAGACTAGTTTAGATGTGCTCTTGGCTTTGCTTTTCGTTTACTGCACAAGAGAAAAGAAAAAAGAAACTTGTCTCCTATTTGGATTACACGCATGATGCATTTGACTAAAGGTGAATGTTGAATTTTTGTTTTGTGCTTTGTTGGGTCTCGTTCACAGAAGAGAAAAGAAAAAAAAAAAAGAAATCTTTGGTAAATTTGAAAGTGAATGTGATGTGTGCTATGATGGTGTCGATGGTTTTTAAAAAAAAGAGAATCCAAGCTTGGCCTAATTACTAGTGGGTATTAGAATGCAAGTTCAAGTTATAGTATTAACCATGTAATAAGTTGTAAAGGGTCTTGCATAGATATGTCAATGCAAGGCTCAAAATATTCTTGATGCTTGGGGTGTGCTCGATGCACAACTATCTCATCTAGGGAATCAAGGTGATGTTTTATGTTTGATGGATAATAGTGTGCATGGACCTTTGTAGTTCATTATCCATGCAAATGGAAGCAAAGCTACCTTTCACAAATTATTAAGTTGGCATGTGAATGCAAGTTGTCAAGGGGGCGGCAAAATGGAATTCTTGTGGGAGGGTGATGATTTTGAATTTACGTAATGTATTTCGTGTTCCGTTTAAGCTTAAATGTGTGTCGCGGTGTCCCGGTTTGATGCTTTTGGCGAAATGTGTAATATATAATTTTGAGCATGTTTTTATAAAGGTAAAAATAAAAATATTACTTCTAACTCGTAAAAATATTTATTTGACTTTAGTCATGATTAACTGAGTATCGGTACGCATGCGGCTCGTTAATCGAGATAATCTCTCGTTGACGTGTTTTGTTCATCGGTAAATATCAAGAATGATTTATTCGTATTATTCGATTATTAACGCTGCTCGTGATTGCATAAAAAGTAAAAATATTATTAACTGACGTGATTATAGATCGAAAAGAAAAAAAAAGAAGAAAAAAATATAGCCGCGAAAAATCGGTAGGGAAATTTACGAGTTGTTATAGTCTTCCAATATCATGTTATGTAACATTATACAACAATACATGATCCTTTTCAACGCGTTGATTTCGTAAGCACGTGCGGGTTGTCGTATACTTCCCCAACGACCTTGTAGGACACCGAAAGCTCGTTCAATATCTTTTCTAGAACTTTCTTGAACTCTTTTAAATTTCAACGTTTTTTCACCCCTTGCAACAGAAAACGTTTTGACAAACACGAACCATGTTGTATAAATGCCGTCAACTAAATAATAACCTTTCTTGTATGTATGTCCATTTACATCAAAAGGACGCTCCGGAGCTGTACCGGAAAGTTCATCATCAAATATCGGGGAACCATATAACATATTAAGATCATTATTTGCCTCCGGAACCCCAAAATATGCATGCCAAATCCTTAACTTTTGATCCGCAACTGCTTCTAACATAAGAGTTGGGTATTTATGATCACGTCTTTTGAATTGAGCTTGTAAGGCCTTTGGACAATTTTTCCAATCCCAATGCATGCAATCAATACTCCCGAGCATTCCCGGGATTCCATATTTTTGTTCGTGCAATGCATACATTTCTTCAATATCCGCTGAAGTGGGCTTTATTAAATAGGTTTCAACGTATAAAATATGTATCCATTTGGTAAAGTTTTCTAAACATTGTCGTGAACAACGTTCATCAATTTGCAAGTACTCATCAAACGCATCAGGCGCAATGTCGAACACAGTTGGCGGATGGCTGATGTGCAATTTAAAAGAGGATCAATACTTAAACGACCGGTAGCATCGTAACATTGTCTAAAAAAATTAAAGTACTCGGGAAGAGGGTGAACATTATAACTTAAAATATCGTTAAGTATTTTTTTAAAAGTGTGAAACTCATACGATACCTCCGCCTAAAATTTTCTTCTGTATATTTAGGAGGATTCTCTTCGTTGCCAAAATAGTCGTCAATTAAACGTTGTTCAACCTCTTCTCGTTCACGTGGTATGTATGTCCTCGTCCTCTTAGGACCCGATCCCGATCCCCCAGCTTCTTGATCACACAAAGCTACAAATTGTTCATACGCCGCATAACCCTTAAGATATCGCTCCCGATCGTCTTGAAAATAACTATCATAATGGTCGTAGGTGTAGGTGTCGTTGGGATTGTTTGAATCCATATTTGAAAGAAAGTTGAGTATTTTGTGAAGTATGAAGTTAAATTGGAAGAGTGTGAAAAATGGTGGAGTATGGAGGTTTTTATAGGATTTTTAAAGGGTAAAAATTTGAAAAATGGTGTTTTTTGGCATTATAGCCGTTACCCAACATTTGGATTTAAAAAAAAAAAAACAAAAAAAAACAAAAAAAAACAAAAAAAACTATGGCGTGGCGTGGTGGTGATTGCGCGAGGGCTGACATCGACAAAGATTATATCGTGCGCCGATGAATTTTTTGGGCTGGAAGGACGGCGCGAGCTAACGGCTTCACCGTACCTTTTGCTCTTAGCATCGATAAGCAGTGAGTGTAATAATCTAAGATATTATAAGAAAACAATAACTTTAACTAAACTGAAATCTAAAATTCCATAATTTTCTACAGAAGAACCGCAATCATTAAAGCTTGTCGTGGCAAACAATGGTAATATAATTTTACATGTATATATTCTTAAAAAATGCTTATACCACTAACTAATGTTTAGCTAAAAGCCTAAAAGCAAACCAACAAATGCTTATGTATAACTGGAGGAGAATTTAACTGCTTTTAAATCTGGGCACTGGTTAAAATGTATTAATCAACCATAAAATTTTCTTTTCAATTAGAAAATGCATTAAATACACATTAATCAAATCGAAAAATTACCTTAATTAAATGAACATTAAGTTTCTTTGTTTAAACGTAGAAAACAATGCCTCGAGGGCACTTATTAAACAATCTCTTAAATCAGTTATAGGGTTTAGGCAATAGAATAACGATATCCTTACATTAGTTTCTTGATTAAGTATCTAAACTCAATAGTATTTCACCATTGTACTTACGATAATATGCTAAAAAAAACCAAAATACTACTCCAAAGCTCATAACACTTTTTCAAAATTTGCAACATTTATCACATTTAGTATTTGTCAAATTTCACACATAATAATAATAAGGTCACGTTTCCCTTTTTCACACCAATAAGAAAAAGAAAACCTTAAAAGCAGACCCAATACGATGAGGAGGAAAGTGGCAAGAAACTAGATAACCTATCACATATCACAGAATACATACAACAACTTGACAACTTGTGTGTGTATATATATGAACCTAATTCATAAGATCTAAACTACAACCAAACCAACCCATAAGCTGGGAGAGAGAAAGAAACTACAAGTACAAATAGTCTCAAATATACTTGTGGACGTGGGCATTCTATCTCCTTAAGCTTTGATCATATACAACAACACTTTCCTAACCTTAAATACTCACACATAAACACTACAACACACAGTTTTTCAGTTTGAGCATTTGAGTAATCTCAAATGGCTTCATGGGTCATATCAGAATGTGGTTTAAGACCACTTCCTAAGGTGTATCCTAACCCAAGAACAAGAGTTTCCACTCCCACTTTTCCGAATTTAGTCGCAGTAAAACCATCAGCTTTGCGGTCTAAGAACTGGGCACTTAAAGTGAGTGCACCAGTTGGTGTTCAAATTTTTGAGGAAGATGAGAAAAGAGTTAATGGGGTTGAGTTGGAGGTTAATGAGGTTAATGAGTTTAACCCTGGTGCACCACCACCATTCACATTGGCTGATATTCGAGCTGCGATTCCTAAGCATTGTTTTGTGAAGGACCCATGGAAGTCTATGAGTTATGTGTTGAGAGATGTGGTGGTGGTTTTCGGGTTGGCTGCAGTTGCAGCTTATTTTAATAATATGGCGGTTTGGCCTTTGTATTGGTTTGCTCAAGGAACCATGTTCTGGGCTCTGTTTGTTCTTGGCCATGATTGGTAACTAAACCTTTAAAAATACCAACTTTTATATAAAATTTTCATCTTTTTGTGTCAATTATTGGGTTCTAATTCTAATTATGAATTTTCTGTTTCTTTTTTGTTGGGCAGTGGCCATGGAAGCTTTTCTAACAATGCAAAGCTCAATAGTGTAGTTGGGCATATTCTTCATTCTTCTATCCTTGTACCCTACCATGGATGGTATGTTTCTATTCAAGAATAGATTCATACATAAAAGATACTTTAAACTGTTCCTTTGTTTATAATTTAGTATTAATTATGGTTGTAATTACAGGAGAATTAGCCATAGAACTCATCATCAAAACCATGGGCATGTTGAAAACGATGAATCTTGGCATCCAGTAAGTCTCTGTCAAGAGTTATAAGCAGCTAAAGACTAGTAATTTTGTTTCATAATGTCGAATTTAATTTCTGTAAGTTTTTATCTAACATAATTCAATTTTGTGTTTCTAGTTATCTGAAAAGATTTATAGAAGTTTAGACACGGCTACTCGGTTGTTGAGGTTCACTCTACCTTTCCCAATGCTTGCATACCCTTTCTACCTGGTGAGTCTCAAATCACATCTATTATGACATGATTAACCTTTTGAGTAGAGGTGGCTATTTGACCTATTCATACCTTTTTAGTAGAAGTGGCTATTTGACCCACTCATTTGTGAATAGACCAATTTGGGTTGTTTTCTAATCTCAAACGGGTCAAGTTAAAGTGGAACGGGTTAAACAGGTTGAAATTCTTCTAAAATCGGTTTTTAATGCATCCAACCTCCAATACCAATTTATTCAGAAATTTAGTGTAAAAAATGTGTTTAGGTTAACCCAACCCATGCTAATAATATAGACCAGTTCTACATGAACACATCATCCTTTACCAACCCGTAACTAGCTATTCAAACTCTTGTATTTGCCTATTTGGTTTTTCGTATACTAATAAAACGCCCTTCATGTGGAAATGCAAAAATAAGCACTTTGTAAGAAAAAGCGATTTAAACAAATAGTACTTAATCAGGACTTTTTGCATTTTTGCACCAAACTTTGTCCAGAATTGGCCATTCGAAGAAAGTTGATGTATTTCTATAGCGTTTTTATAAGAAGATTATTTGTTCTTGGTTTTTTGCCACTTTCCTTATGTTTGTTTTGAATTATGTATAACAGTGGGGTCGCAGTCCAGGAAAGAAAGGCTCTCATTTTCACCCGGACAGTGATTTGTTTTTGCCTAATGAAAAGAAAGATATAATCACGTCAACAGTTTGTTGGACAGCCATGGCTGCCTTGCTTGTGGGTTTATCTTTTGTGATGGGTCCTGTTCAAGTACTTAAACTCTACGGCATCCCCTACTGGGTTAGTTAATCTACTCAAAGCCATTTTATTCAATCAGAATCAATATTGGATTTTTATGTTATTTTTTGTAATTTTCTTTTCCTAAAATTTTCATTTGAATTCAGGGTTTCGTCATGTGGCTCGATCTTGTAACTTATTTGCATCATCATGGCCATGAAGACAAACTCCCATGGTACCGTGGCAAGGTTTGAAACCGACCCTGACTTTTAATCTAAAATTCGTTGAAAAATAATAAATCTTAGTTGTTCTGTGTCAACATAACTGCTTATCTGATATTGTTCTCATTGGGAAAAACAGGAATGGAGTTACTTAAGAGGAGGACTAACGACGCTTGATCGCGACTATGGATGGATCAACAACATTCATCATGACATAGGAACCCATGTTATACATCATCTTTTCCCTCAAATCCCACACTATAACTTAATAGAGGCGGTAAGTATTCTTCATTATAATATTTTCACTAAGCTTGATTTTTTTATACCCAAAATTATGTAAGATATTTTAACCAGACACTAATGATTCCAACTTTCTGCCGATGTAGACTGAAGCTGCTAAGCCAGTACTCGGGAAATATTACAGGGAGCCAAAGAAATCTTCGCCTCTTCCATTCCACTTGCTTGGACTTCTTGCAAGTAGCATGAAAAAGGATCATTATGTGAGTGATGAAGGGGACGTTGTATACTATCAAACAGACCCGAAGCTCGTGGGTGGTTCAAAATAGTGGGCCGTAAAGAGTTTGTGTGATAACATCATTGTTTATCTTTCCACAAATTCGGAGAGGGCGATTAATTATGTTAATATTTTTGATTATATTGTAACATAGATAGCTATAAGTCTTTTTCATAGAGGAAAAGAAATAAGTACAATTATTGGTTTCCACATATATTTCTATCTCAGGGGACCATTAAAAAGGTCTAATATCTCATACAGATGCATGTATAACCACATACACATGTTAAGGGGACCCAAAAACCATTACAAGTTAATAACAAAACAATTTGAGCCATGTTCTGTACCATTTTGAGTAAAAGGATATTTGATGAGAAAAGATGCTCGGTCATTATCATACAGCTCGCTAACGTCAAACTTAATATATTAAATCAATTGCTCTAACAGGAAATTAAAGTAGTATCACGATCAAAAAGAGTTACAGGACAAAGAGGATATTCATGTTTCCAGAATTGACTATGATTAGTACTGAACGGAATTTACGGCGTTCATGAAAGATGAAATGCGTAACTTATCTTTCTGAATGCCATCCGAAGAACAGATACCACTACTGACATCAACTCCATCTGGTTTTAGTATAGACAAAGCTTCACTTACATTCTCTGGTTTCATCCCACCAGCCAACAGCCATCCACAGTTGCTCCTGATAGGTGGTAACTTAAATCGGGACCAGTTAAATCCTTTACCACTGACAATGTACACCAAACCACAAATTAGGTAAACACAAGTAAAGGTGCCAGTATTAACCCGTTTGTTTATGAATGGGTTGGTTTGGGTTATGCTTATCTCAAAAGAAATTGGTAGAATCAAAATGTTAAGCTGAACCAGAAAATGGACTAGAAGGTCAAAAATCTACCCAAAGTGTAATATAGTTTTTTAAACCATATTTAATCTGTTGATAACGTCAGTTCACACAGCCTTCTAATCTGTTGATTCAGAAATTTAATATAGTTATTTAGACCATAGTTAAGAAAATTAAACATTTACAGATCATGATAAAATGGACAAAAAGGGTTAGCAGGACAATACCACTAGACCCAACATTGCCAGTACTTGAAAACTACCCATTTTGTCTAGTTACCCAATCCGCCTACTATGCCACCTCTAAACAGAAGTATGCCAGTATGTGAGATTGCTATGCCGGAAAGAATCTTATGAGACCAAGACTAATTTGGCATATATGATATTTTCAAAGCCAAAGACTAAGACAGCAACCTACAATGTCGATTTAAGAGGAACTAAACCTTCTATGAGATTCTTATCTTTTATTATTAAAAGAAGTTTATCTTTGTTAGTTATTTACATATATCAGAAGTTTTTATTCGATTCCTACAGCGAACGAAATCTAGAAAGGAGGAGAATGCGAGAACAGCACCAGATTCTTTCGCTATGAATTGGGATAGAGCGAAGTAAATTCTAATATATGATCCGTGGCAATGAAGTAGAATTAGTCTAATTTGCTAGAGAAGATGATTACTCATTCACTAAATAGGCACTTACATGTGACGGTTCATGTAAAGTAACTCCCTCAAACAGTATAATGATACAAAAGCCTTGTCTTATGCATCTATTTTTACATGTGTAGTCTTCATTTACAAGTGTATGATGACTTTTAGCCTTGAAAGACAGTGGGCATGTTCACATATAGCCGTGAAAGACAGTGCGCATCACCTGCCAATTTCTAGTTTCCTCTGATGTATATTTCTAGGTTACAAAAAAATGTAAGAGGTAAGGCTTGAACAATTGACCTCCCACTTAATAGTTGGATGTTTTACCAGCTAAACTTAATGAGCAACTAGTTTCCCATGATGTAACTGTAAATTAGAGGTGGACACATGGGTAAAATGAAGTGAAACAGATAATGGGTCAAGTAGGTTATGGTAATTTTAGTGCGGGTAGGGTGACCCAAAAACACTTATTTTATCCATTCTGAAAAATAGGTAACGCATTAATTATGAATGCAAAAACAATATTATTATAATAAAGCCATTTACGAAGTTTAGGCAATTAAATACATTTTGGATGACTTTCGACCCACTTGACCCATTTAACCCGACTCCTCTTCGGTTAAAATTTTGAATTAACCCATTTTTTCTGTTAGAGATCAGGCATAAACCAAATCAACCCAACTATAGGTAAATGGGTTCAAATAAAACCAGAAGCTATGTGGAGAAGCAATAAGGTTTTTAATACCTGCCCCCTTTTGCGCTATCCACCAAAACCCAATCAACCAAAGAACAATCTTCATCTGATATATGGTTCAGAAGGTCACCGTCCTCATTTGCATGAAGTACGTAAATTAGTTTTCTCTCCTTCGCTAAAACAGGAAACGCAGACCGTGATCCATCTCCATGAAGCTGTTAGAACTTCAACAAATCATCAACCGAATAGAACGACTTAACCTATATGTACATCTACTTGTTATCTATTTATACTCAAATATCTACCTGCACAAATTCAAGGTCTGCATCATCAGAAGCCCTCAGAATTGTGTTGGCATCCTCATCAACAAACACTCCAACTGGCTTTGCACCATATTCACGTGCAACTTTCGAAATTTCTTTTGCAGTAGAAATCGAGATTGAGCGTTTAGAATTAGCACAAAGGATCATTCCAATAAAGTCAGCACCAGCTTCTGCTGCCATAGCAGCATCTTTAGCTGATGTTATTCCACACATCTTAACCAAGGCTCTATCGTCTCCATCCCTCTTATTAACAGGATACACTTCAGTTGGTTGGTTCGTTGCACAGGTTATTGATTTCTTTTCCAGATAGCTTGGCCGTAATGTATGTATTCTTGTGTTCTTTAAACCTTTAAATAAACAAAATAATCAAATTAGTAATGAACTGGCCAAACCTACATGATATAAAAAGCACTTAAGAGCCGACGGAACTAAGTGAGGGAAACTGGATTTCAGTAAATATAAATAATAACAAAACATAATCCATAAAGTTATATGAAACAAACTATATTTAATGCCACAATAGTGTTAACGAGGTACTTGCACATAGCTTTGACGCAAGTACCCAATTCGCATATTATAAGAAGCATGTTTGCATGCAATGCAACTACTTTAAGCAACAGTTGAATGTTTGTTGCTGCAAATCTTACTAGTGAAAACTACCTGCGCGCTCCCATTGTCCATAAAAAAGTTCTAAAAAAAGTTCAAAACGTTACAGTCATATTCATATTTAGTTATTTACCACAACATGACACCAACATTTCTATGAAGCCACAAAAAACTGAGCTTATTAAACATAAGCCGAAAACCAAATAAGCCATAAGCCCGCTATATAAGCTTAAACAAACACCCCATATATATATCAGTTGGCTTCGGGTACAAACTTTAGCGCGAGCATCATACAAACATACTACGAGTATAAAATATTTATGTGCATAGATAAAACCGTACCGGGATATCGCATTTTATGCATTAGAAACCCCCTTGTCTGATACTGACATCCCACATTTGACCCTGAAACTAAAAAATCACAACTCAGTGTCACAAAACCAGTCAAGCTTTTATCAAGTTACTCGAGCTCACATTAGTACCAATATATCACATTACACACACACACACAAAAAAAGAGTTCAATTCAATTAACTAAAACAATGTTCACTCAGGCATTTCATCGAACACTTAGTATGCAACAATAAAAAGTGCATATTTTAAATAACTTCACACGCACCTGATATCATATTATAGTTTAAAACTTAAACTCCAGATTTTGATTAAAATTTTTGAAGTTATAACAAAAATTGTAAAGTGAAAATGAAAATAAATTTGACAACAAGATAAAGTAGTAATCAGTTGGGATTTGTTCATATTTGGTTTAATTTTGTTTTTAAGTGAATGGCAAAACTAGTCCTTTGATTTTTAATTAACTAAGTTTTACCCTTAATGGAGAAAATGTTTTACAAATTTGGTCCTTTTTCTGTCGATCGAACTACATGAATTGAATTAACGGATACTACAACACTTGATAAGTCGTGTAACAAATTGTTAACTGATTACTCTTCTTTGTTTGTGTTAGAATGAATTTCATCTTGTGTATCATTTATTGTCGTCGTTATTTATGATATACAATTAATATTTTTTATAAGAAAAATGATCTCTGCTGCCAACAGCATGAAAGTTATCTGCTACTGTATTATAGCAAAAGGTGATTTGTATATAATTCAAAATCTTAATAAAGGATTAAAAGTGTAAATGTTTAAAATTTAGTTGTGTATCTTCATTCTAGGCCATCCACAATCGAGTACTATTATACGTTCAATAGATGGTGAGTCATCAATCAATGAGTTGTGAAAACTCGACATCTTTGTATATTACTCATGTGTCTTTGAATACACAAACAATACACTCTAACATAACACTTTTATAAATATTGAATTCATATTCCTTTCTCATTTGTTATTTTTTTCAATGTTTTAAAACCCGGGTTGACCCGACCGGTTCAACCGGTTGAACCGGGAACCGGCTCAGAGACCGGGCCGGATGTGACCGGGTTTTTACTTGTTTGAGACCCGGATTAAACCGCCGGTTTTTCATTGACCCGGGTTGACCCGGTTTGATAAACCCGACCGGGTCACGACTTTTTATCGAAAAATCTATCAAAATTAGAAAGATTAGAAAGTCATGTACTCAATTTCACATATTTTGTTTTGTAGTATATTATGACCATTTAATGTCCTTATTTTCATATTAGAATCATCATTGGCTTCTTAAATATGTTCTTCAAAGCTTATCAGTACAATTCATTCTACAAGCAGATTCAAGGTTAGATTTGAAGATGGTATAACATTCTCTTTAACACATCGTTATGTAAATAACTTTGGTGTAAAGTATGTGCATGACTTTTCATGTTACATACAAACACCTCAATATTCAAATTGCTTGTTTGTAATATATGGTTCTTAAAAATAAATATTAGCGGTCGAGTAGTCAATTTATACGTTGTGCTTTTGTAATTATTATACACATTATGACTTTACTAGTTGATTGTTATTGGAATGTAATAATAAAGTCGAATAAATCATAGGATCATGTAACATTACATATTAAATATGGAAAATATATATATAAGTATAGAACCGGTTTGACCCGGCGGTTCAACCGGTTGAATCGGTGACCCGGTGAACCGGCGACTAAACCGGGTCAATAAAAAACCGGGTTTTAAAACATTGATTTTTTTAATGTAAGTGAACATATATAAATTCATTTATTATTTCTACATTAAACTGTTGGAAAAAATAGTTTTGCAAAATGAGTTTTTGCAAATTTTGGACACTATTTAATATATGTATATGTTATATATATTTATATTTCTTGGTAGCTTTGCGTTCTCCTCGACGAGAGCTTCGCAACGAGCTAATGTATGTCCAAAATGGAGTTAATATGAATGAGATATCGTGTCTCAAAGTGGGACACGTGAAACACAAAATTTGGGAAAATTAACACATCCCACATCGCCTAGAGAAGGAAGTGGGAGTGTGTTTATATAGAAATCTTGATATGAACCTTCAAAATGATTTGTTGGTTTTACTCCAACACCTACGTGCGCGCGCGCAGGGGGGGGTGCATATTTCGGATTTCGGGCCAAAATGGGTTCGAAGCTTCTGAACTCATGCGAGCCCGCGCGACCTGCGGACACGAATGCAGCTCCGAAGCCTCGCATGCGTGCGTATCTTTTTGCTGGCAGATTTCGTTTCCTTATTAACAGTTTCCAGATCAGCTCCACTGCAGACGTATTCCAGCAACCTCTTCGATCAGAAACACGCAAGCTTCTGTGATCTTTCAGGCAAGTAAGTCTAGTCCGGCTGTACAACAGATTTGGACGTTGTACCCTGGGAAACAGACGGCGAATATGTTTTAAGGGAATCGTGTTAAACACGAGCCTCGTTCACGACCTTTTACTGCTTTCGTTTATATATTATTATATAGTCTGTCTTCTGCTTCTACCCCATTCTGTCTGTTATTTAATTTACTGTTTTTATTTCTGTTAATTTATTTACTGTCATTATAATCTGATTTTATTAATAAAAGTGAACACCGTTTCCCACAGTCTTAAAACAGATTCGGTTTAACCGAATTTATAACACTTTGTTAAAAATCGGATTAATTATTAACAGACTTTTATAACTGTTTTCTGTCAAAACCTTGTTGAGTTTCTTTGAAAATCAGTTTCTATTAAACAGTTTTTAACATACAGATTTGGATTAACAGATCTATAACGTTTTCTTAAGCAGTTGTTTTATCAGTTATAACGAAACCAAGATTGAGTTTCTAGTAAACTGATTTACCTGATCCATCGAAACCAAGATAGAGTTTTGTTGAATTCGATCCGTACAAGTAGATACCGATTTACAACAGTTTGTTTAACTGTTTGTGTTTGAATTTTCAAGATGACAAACACCACTACCCTCCTGTGTTACTAACACTGCCGAAACGAAATTCAATGGGCGTGAACGTGATGCTTTGAACCTTGCGCTAGAGAACCCACTAACACTAAGGTGAAGCATGCTAATCATGTTTGGTTGATTCGAGAAGACCAAGAGAAATTCAATGGAGCATAATTTTAAGTTCGTGGTAGGCTTTTGATTCACAAAGAATGTGATAAGTCGGGTTCAAGATCCTGCAGGTTTTGCTACACGACATTCATCTTTGAGGGAATGACCTTGAGTGAAACTTTTCAAGTTGCTGCGATTATTGAAAAGTTACCTCCAAGCTGGGTAGAATTCAAGAACTACCTGAAGCATAAGCGAAAGGAGATGAGTGTTGAAGACTTGGTTGTTCGTCTTCGTATTTAAGAGGACAACAAGCTGGCTCAGAAAAACACGTATACGCCTGATTCTGCAAAGGCAAATATGGTTGAGCATGTTTCGTCATCTTCAAAGTCTAATGTCAAAGTTAAAGGCAAAGGAAAAGGAAAGAATGACAAGAAGGGCAAAGGAAGTCGATTATCTTGCTCCTAAAGCGCAATTGTGAAACGAAGTTCCAAGGGGTGTGTTTCAATTGTGACCAGCCAGTCACCGTGCTAATTGTAAGATGCCGAAGCGGGTGGCTCCACGCCAGGCTAATATGGTGAATGAAGATTTGGACATGATTGCTATGGTGTCTGATGTCATTGCCATGATCTCTGAAGTTAACCTGGTAGGTTCCAACAATAGGGAACGGTGGGTGGATACTGGAGCTACCCGTCATGTGTGTGCTGATAAGAGTATGTTTCACTCTTTCAGAGCGGTTGATAGTGGAGAGAAGCTGTACATGGGCAACTCTGCAACTGCTGAGATCAAGGGCGAAGGAGATGTAATCTTGAAGATGACATCCGAGAAAGAGCTCAAGTTGACTAATGTCTTGTATGTTCCAGAGATTCGCAAGAATCTTGTGTTTGGTTGGCTGTTGAACAAGTTTGGTTTTCGTCTTGTTTTTGAGTCTGATAAGTTTGTTCTTTCTAAGAATCAAGTGTATGTTGGTAGGGGATATGCCCTGAATGGTATGTTTAAACTCAATGTAATGGTTGTTAAGAATGATATCAATAAAATGAATTCTTCTGCTTACTTGATTGAGTCTTCTAATATGTGGCATGGCCGTCTTGGACATGTAAATTTTAATTCAATGCGTCGTTTGATTAAATTTAATTGCATACCTAATTTTCATATTGACTCAAAATATGAATGTGAAACTTGTGTTGAAGCCAAACTTACAAGATCATCTTTCAAATCGGTTGAACGAAAAACCGAACCACTTGATATGATACACATTGACATATGTGATTTGAAATCACTACCCACAAAAGGTGGCAATAAGTACTTTATCACGTTTATTGATGATTGTACAAAGTATTGCTATGTTTACTTACTGAAAAGTAAAGATGAAGCTATAGACAAGTTTGTTCTATACAAAAACGAAGTTGAGAATCAACTTAGTAAGAAAATCAAGGTGGTCCGAAGTGATAGAGGAGGTGAATATGTGTCTCCATTCGCTGACCTATGTGCGAAACATGGAATTAGACACGAGTTCACTGCTCCCTATTCACCTCAGCAGAACGGTATTGCCGAAAGGAAGAACCGTACCTTGAAAGAAATGGTTAATGCCATGTTCATAAGTTCGGTCTAAGCCAGACATGTGGGGAAGCCATTCTAACGGCTACTTATCTTTTAAATAAGATACCTCGTAAGGAAAAAGAAGAGACCCCTTATGAATTATGGATGGGAAGAAAACCATCATATCAGTACTTACGAGTGTGGGGGTGTCTAGCAAATGTAGCTATACCGACTCCCAAGGCCCAAAAGATTGGACCTAAATCTGTGGATTGTATATTCATCGGATATGCTAAGAATAGCAGTGCTTATCGCTTCATTGTACATGATTCGAAAAATCGGGATATACAAAAGGTTACATTAATGGAATCAATGAATGCTTCATTCTTTGAAACTATATTTCCTTGTTTAACGAAGGAAACTGGAAGTTCATCTAGAATAGATGACGAAGTTGTCCAAGATAAGAGACAACAAGATGATAATGATCTCCAAGATGAGAGACAAGATCAAACTGAGGAAAAAGAGGTTGAACCTAGAAGAAGCAAAAGGGAAAGAATCGAGAAATCATTTGGACCCGATTTTGTTTCTTTTATGGTTGAAAACGAACCTACTTCATACCGAGAAGCGGTTACTTCCTCAGAAGGGCCTCAATGGAAAGAAGCCATTAAAAGTGAAATAGATTCTATTTTACAAAATCATACTTTGGAGCTCGTGGATTTACCTCCTGGTTGTAAACCACTAGGCTATAAATGGATCTTCAAGAAGAAGATGAAAGCCGGTGGTACCATTGACAAGTACAAAGCAAGATTAGTAATCAAAGGATTTAGACAACGAGAAGGTCTTGATTACTTTGATACGTATTCGCACTGCGAATAACCTCTATTAGGATGATACTTGCTATTGCCGCTTTAAGAAATTTGGAAGTTCACCAAATGGATGTGAAAACGGCATTTCTAAACGGAGATTTAGAAGAAGAAATCTACATGAACCAACCTGAGGGTTTCATGGCTCCTGGACAAGAGAATAAAGTTTGTAGGCTTGTTAAGTCATTATATGGCTTAAAGCAAGCTCCCAAACAATGGCATCAAAAATTTGACCACGCCATGCTAGAGAGTGGATTCAAAATTAATGAATGCGACAAGTGTGTTTATGTCAAAGACACAAATAGTGGATATGTAATCTTGTGTTTATATGTTGATGATATGCTTATTGTTGGCAGTAACGAAAAGATGATCAAATCTATTAAAGACATGTTGAAATCAAAGTTTGACATGAAGGATATGGGTTTGGCTGATGTGATCCTTGGAATAAAGATCATACGAACTCAAAATGGACTTGTGTTAAGTCAAGCACATTATGTGGACAAAATTCTTAATACTCATAATGCGGGGATTCCGGCCTAGCTAGAACTCCAATTGACACCAGTAAGCATCTATCTAAAAATAGAGGCATAGGTGTTGCCCAATTAGAGTATTCAAGAATTATTGGCATGTTAATGTACTTAATGACAGGACCGACTTAGCATATCTTGTTAGCGAGGCTAAGTAGGTATACTAGTAACCCAAGCTATGGACATTGGCAGCTATGACTAGGTACTTCAAGATTTGAGATACTGATCGCGATTATGGGCTGCATTATGATCGATATCCAGCTATTATCGAAGGATACAGTGATGCAAATTGGATATCTGACATAAAGGATTCTAGGTCAACTAGTGGATATGTGTTTACACTAGGAGGGGCGGCTATATCTTGGAAGTCTTCCAAGCAAACTGTTATAGCTAAGTCCATGATGGAATCAGAATTTATCGCGTTAGATAAATGCGGACAAGAGGCGGAATGGCTACGTCAATTCGTAGAGGACATACCAAGGTGGCCTAAACCGATAACGGCCATTAGTATACATTGTGATAGTCAATCGGCAATTGGCAGAGCTCATAGCATAATGTATAATGGAAAGTCCAGACATATCCGTCGTCGACATAATTCGATACGACAACTACTCTCAACATGAGTTATCTCAATTGACTATGTGAAGTCAAAGGATAACATCGCGGATCCGCTTACGAAAGGCTTAAGCAGAGAGTTAGTTAGTAAGTCGTCTAAAGGAATGGGACAACCTAACCCAGTTGGGCAACACCTATGCCTCTTGCAGAACCAGGCTAGTGTTCATGACCATAACGAACACGACTATGAGGACTTGACAGTGTTAGGGAGAGTCTTGTGTGAAGTGTAATGTCGTCTACGTAAATGGATGATGAGTTCAAGGACATCGCGTCTACTCAGATCTAGGAGACTAAGGGCATCTCACAAGGGAAGGTTCAAAGGGTTACACCTACCTATCATATGCAAGACTTAACCGCAGAAATTTCACCGAAACTTTCGTGTGTTTTCGACCGATCTCCATTCATGTGGGGGATTGTTGGAAAAAATAGTTTTGAAAAATGAGTTTTTGCAAATTTTGGACACTATTTAATATATGTATATGTTATATATATTTATATTTCTTGGTAGCTTTGCATTCTCCTCGACGAGAGCTTCGCAACGAGCTAATGTATGTCCAAAATGGAGTTAATATGAATGAGATATCGTGTCTCAAAGTGGGACACGTGAAACACAAAATTTGGGAAAATTAACACATCCCTGTTAGGTTCCCAAATATGCAACACAAGTAACAATAGAAGAAATAGATGAAGAGATGAGATCGGATGAACAATAATCAAACACACACACACGTTAGACTTGGATGGTTATGCGTAGAGTATGTGTGAAAGAAATAAATTGAACAACCAACCCTCAAGTGAGGGTTTACATGAGTTATTTATAGGAGGGAAGCTAGGGCAACACTCCTAGTTCCCATCCTTTTCCTTATTGGGCTAGGCCTAGGCTTATGGGCCTTCTACATAAGCCTAAGGCTAATTACTAACATAAAGGCCATATTAAGCTAACTATTACACATTAATTACTAACACTTGAATTAAGGTTTAGGAGTGATTCCAACAATCTCCCCATCAAGTGTTGGTGATGAATACTGACGGTGAAAGTGCTGATGTAATAGTAGCTTTGGACGTCTTCGACATTCTTCTTTCTTGTGAGAAGAATTGCCTTGATTCGAACAATCTCCCAGTGTAGAGAAATTGTTTTCTTTAAACAGTTCGCTTTGGACGTCATCATAATCTTTGTTCTTTGAACATTGTTCTTTGTGATGGTAGTGATAATATGTTGTTGTTGTCGCATCAAGTCCGCCTCAGTGCCTTCATGCTCCAAAGTGTCTCCACGTCATTCTTCAACATGCTCACACGCTCTTTGACGTTGTATTTCAGTACTGATGAAGTTCTTTAAGTCTTTAAACTTTGTAGATTCTTTGATTTGACGTAGAATCATTCTGACTTTTGTGTTGTCTTTCGAGAGAACTTTCATTAGTGATGATATTGGCATGAGCATGTGAAGAATCTGCACGATCAGTCCGCTCTAGAGCTTCCATAAGAAGTAAACATAAGAAAGGTTAGTAATAAGCGGATACCGGCACTTACAAGTTCGAACTTCGAGAGTGTTAACAGCATAGTGTGAAAACACAACTCTAATTCTCACAAAGGCCGTTCCTGAACCGGAGTCCTACAAGTGAGATAACGCGATGTACCGAAGTACATCTACGGTTCAGATGAGTCGCTGAGGTACACCGAAGCATCACCTCACGACTGTAGACCGTTTGAGACACACTAAGCGTAATCCACGGGGAGTTACCGAAGTGACCTGCTATCAGGGCTGTTTGATGTTGACCCCGGCAGGAGTTTCCATTCAATCACTGAGGATCACAATTGTGAACCTCTCATAAATGTTCTCGACAGATTGCTAAGATCTGTGAAGGACTCGATAACGTACCACTGATGTTCTTATTGTTGAACACCAAGTGATGAAATGTCAAGTGTACCTAAGAGATCTTTTGATGAATCTCATGGCTCTAAACTCAATAGTGCGTTTGGGAGAGGGTTCCTTCTTCAATACCAGCAATCTCTAAGAGAAAGCCGATAGTTTACGTAGGGTTCCCTGTGAGAATGAAACAAGCTTATGTTGAGAGAAACTTGAGTGGCTAAGAAGGTTTAGTGCATGCGTCACTGGGTCCATGACGACTTTTAATCTTCAATACCGGCGTCATCAAGTGACAACCAGTAGCATATGAATTGAACCCGGTGTCTGCCCTAGGTTGAATAATTTGGAGGGCTATTTCTTTTCACCCTTTTCTTTGCATTTCTTTTTAATTCTTCAACTCCTTCTTTCTCCGATTCTCATTTTCTCCTTTTTACAATCATACCTAAGGACTTCTAGTTCTAACTATTGGTAGTGTCCTTGGGTAGATCCCTCCGGCTCTGGCGGATCATAGGACGGTTATTCCTAACCTTAATCTCCTTATAACTCCATTGCCATAAAACCATTTTCAAGAAAATCTCTCGTAGTGTTTATGAATGAAAAACATTTTGTACCACTGTGAGAGTTTTATCTTTTAGCATAAATACTCCCCTCCACACGTGCTTAATAGTTAAGACAGAAATCTGCACGGTGAGAGAAAAGCGCGCACTTTTGAATTGATCGACTCAAGATAGACAATCCCCCGCGAGACACGGTTACGTTGAATAGTTAAAGATTTACATTGTCAGTTTTTAGGTGACAACTAGCTCTAATAACTATCTTGAAGGTGTGGACAAACCTCGAAAGGTTGTCAAACCCGTCAAAGAACATGTCTACCAGGAATTTCTCGAATGGTACATTCTACTCGGACAAGTCCTTTGCGAGACACGTTTACATCACTAGCGAACTAGCTTGAAATTATTACCCGTCCAGGACAAGTCTTTTCGAGTTACTAACAGTTAAGATTTCGTCAATTCGTTGGTTAAGTCTATAGCACAAAGATTCATTTTGCAGTTACACAATATATTTCTTATCACATAAATTTTCTCCCTCTCAAAAATGGCATATAAGTGTTATTTTTGAAGAAATGTTGAGAATAAATATGACCATTTTGAGTTTTGTGGGAAGATGACCACTGTGAACAATTAGTGAACAAAGTTTTAAAGTCAAATACCCCCCCTCAACAAGTGATATAAACGGTTGAGGTTTTGAAAATCATAAGGGGAAGTACTTGTTCTTTTGAGCAAAACCTTGAAAAGTGAAAGGTTTGATAGGTTTTACTCAAAAGTAAGAAGCTTTCGCTCCTTTTATAAGGATTGTGGCACTGAAGCGTACCACTGGGTCCTTTATTTACAGAGCGGGTTGTACACTGTAATGTGTGCACAAGCCATAGACATATTTAATCACACCTCCAAAATATTATGAAATAGAAGCAGTTCAAGGGGTACCAGGAAGTCCATCAATGTTTTCAGGAATGCGAACTGGGCGTTGATAGCCGGCGAGAGCAATCTTGGGACAACCACCTACAAAGCTCTCTAGTGTTCTGAACTGATCCCTTCGATACAACCTTTCATCAATCATGGTGATGATCCTCTTCACATCCCTTCTTTCCTTAGAATTCCATCGCTTTTTAGACCCAATTCCTTCATGAATATCCTTCAACCTATAAGCTAATCCGTCCCTAACCTTCTTCAATGTGTGATCCCCAAACTTGTGAAGATCGGTACACGCCATCAAGCGATTCGTAGTGTTTCACTAAGGTAAACCACTCCGAATGGTTGGTTGATGAGTGTGTATTGTGAAAGTTGGTTAATGTCGGGAAGATCTAGCTGAGGTGGAGTGAAGTTGACACGGGTGTGATATGATTCAACTGCAAGCTGGAGATCTTCTACACGTTCTTTGATGACTATGCGTCTGATGAAGATCAGCAAGGACTTGATGAATTCACGTTGTACTTCAGTTGAAAATTGTCTCATGCGACCCTGTACTTTGGCAAGGTACATGTCTTCAATGTCGTTGAGAAACAAATTTTCAAAGTCCGCTTCAGAGAATGCATAATCTCTTTCGTCTTGCCTTTTGACCACAATATTCTTGAGAAAAGTGTAGTCCCATTTTGACGAAAGGTCAACATGTCTGATGGCAACGATATTCTTAGTACTGAACACTTCATGTTGAGACTTCTGAACCTGGAAGCTTCTGTAGTAGATTCTTCGGCGTTCCGGCCAATGGTGAATCCCATACATTGCATCACGGTCATACTCTTCCACATTGTTGGAGAACATGTGGTTAGCTCTTTCCTCGATGGCTATGTAGTTAGAGTATATGGCTGCCGGAATGGAAGTGTCAGTGATGTAGCGTATTTCCTTGAACCATCGCCACCGTGAAGAAGAAATTCCAAGTCTTTGTTGAAGAAATATCTGAATGGAATCCTAGGCTGATCAGGTTGGCCAATTGTTGGTAGAGGTTTGGACCAGTCGGTGTAATATGGAGGATTGTCCCGTTTGGTGAAGTCGATGTTTGCTTCTGGGTTGAGCCAATCCATATTGTTAGACATGGCTCGTGCTATATTATCAAGGTGATACTCGACTTCAATAGCACTTTCCGAGCTGTCTTTTAGCAGTTGAAATGCTTCATTCTTGATTCGCTTCAACTCGGATTTCGTCATCTTTTTCACACGGAATTTTTCTTGTAGTAGTTTCGCATGCTCCAATGTACTACATTCAAATTCAGTGTTATCCTCGTCCAGCCATGATAAGAGGTCAGTCATAGGCGCCTTCTTCTTCTTTTTCTTAGGCTTGGTTGAAGATTCTGGTTTCTTAGCTGTGTCAGGAGAGATGGGTGGTTGTTGTGGCTCAGGGATTTCCTCATCGTCACCACCCGTATACTCAAAATGATCACCGGTTTTCGAGTCGGGTGGTGTCTCGGAATCCTGAGGTTTTTCGTTGAAGAACGAGGAGGGATCTTTGTTGAGCTGGAGTCCTTTGGGGTGGAGGCTGCATTGAGTAATGAATGGAGGATGATTCACGGAATTCTTCGTGCGTTTGGGCTCGTTATCCTTATCCCGATCTTTGTCTTCGTCGTCTCTTGAACGTTTAGGCCTTACAGCTTCTTCTCAGTATCTGACTGAGTTGGTATTCCAGCAATGCTTCAAACAATTTAGCTTCGTGGGAGGCAAACGTTGCCGAGCGTTTCGACATTTGAGCTACTAGCCGGTTCACCAATTCATCATCTGAGAAGATTGTGAGTTCAACTGGATTGATGCTCAAATTCATTGGAGTTGATTTCATGGCTTGCTTGGTTAGATGTAAGAGATTCGGATAAAGTTGTCTGGTATACATCTCCTTTGTCAGTTTAGGAACGACTTCCATAAGGAACTTGTGAGAGTATCCTTTGATCATCTCGTCCATGCTCCCTTGAAGATCATCTTTCATGAGCTTCCGGACATACTCCCTTTCAACTTGCATCTTGTCTTTCTCATCATGAAGATACGTTATCGATCGGCGAGAAAATTCAACTTTTGTAGAGTATGTCTTTCTTTTCGACCTGCTTGACGGCTTTGACGATTCGAGTCTTTGCATGAGAGATCCAAGATGCAGTTGGCTTCTTCATCGATCCGGATGTGGATTGGATTGTTCTTTTGATGGTGGTGGTGAAGAGTGAGAAGATGAATCCGATGATGATGAGATGTGAGGAGACCTCGGGTCCTTTGGTGGCTCAGAAGTTTCTTCCTTTGACCGTGCAGGACTATCTATAAGAAACTTATCATACTCAACATCTTCTTCATTTCTAGACTTAGCTTGCTCATCAGCTTTGGTTTTGGCTGCAGCTTCTTCATCAGCTTTTACCTTCTCTAACTTTTCAGATTCTGGTTCTTCAATGTTGTAATCAATAGAATCTTCCACGCGCTTTTGTTGTTGCTCAAGAGTGGTGGTACCAGATCCCTTATCGGGTTAATTAACCGCATCAGGACCTGGTGAAGATTGAACTTCACCACTCGATCCTCCGGGGCCACCCATTTGATCTTTAGCAAATTCTTTTGCAACGTGTTGGAGTCTAAGGAATTTGAACTTTTTCTTGTATGATGTATCCAGTTGCTCTTCATCTGAGCTTTCTTCATAAGGCACAAGTACTGGAGTCTTCCCTTTTCCTTGGTCAGCTGGAGGACTGGGAGGTTTAGGTACTGTTGTAGTGTCATCTTTAGCAGTTTCAGAGTAGAAAGTCTCTTCATCTGATGCAGTACCCTCCGAGTCCTCGTCAATTAGCTTTCTCTGCGGTTCAGGATTAGGTACGGGAATAGGAACAACTTCCTTGGCGGGAACTGTCCTCTTTCGTGGAGGATTCCTCCTGGGGAACTTCCTCTGACTCTCAGTGCTTGCAGCACTTCCTGTACTTCCTCTTCTGGTTTTTCTTGTAGGCGTACCAGAAGATTTTTCATCGAGGAAACCAACTTTGTTCTCTTCCACCGCAACCAAATATCTTTTATAAGAATAAAGCTTTTGAGTTCATCGAGAGAAGGTGATCGGCAACACAGCACCTTGTTTCTTAGTCGTTGACTCCTTAAATCTGACTGTAAGACTAGGTTCAGACATCATGTCGAGATTTTCGGGGTCATTGATTCTCTTGGGGATATCTGGGTTATACCCAAGTGCTCTCTGGATCAACAGTTTAGTGTATCTGATGTAAGGAATCTTTGAGCCAAGCTTTTTGAGGAATGTCATCATGTCATCCCAAATCAGAGCTTCCACTTCGATGTGCTTCATGTTGATCAGAGCCCAGAAAATTTGCAGTTCCACGAGCTTGGGATGCTCATAGCCGCTGTCACGACCAGAAATGGATTTTGTGATGACGATATAAAGGGTTCTCCAAGGCTGAGGGATGTTCTTGAGATCCACGTGAGAATGCTTAATGATAACCCCTGAAGCTTCGTCGTACCCAATATTGATCAAGAATTGCATAACCGTCTCTTCAGTAGGTGCAGCAGAGAATTCAGTTAGTATGATGTCGGGAATGAGGAGAACAGCCCTTAAGTCTGCAGGAGTGATGGTGAGTTGCTTGTGATTGAGCGTCACCGTCACAGCATTTTGACCTTTGACCATCTGCATTGTATTCCAGAATTTTTGTATGTAGATCTCCGAACGATGGCGAGTTGGTGAGCATGTTCGATAGGGATGATTCTTGAGAATATCCCTGCAATGAGACAAGAAGATTCGAAAGCGGTGAGAGTTTCAAAGTCAACTCTGAGATTATTCTTTCCAATCTTCATAGGATAGCCATGTGGGAAGATATCAGCAATGGTGAGGACATTTGGTGCATCCACATTCATTTGAGCAGCCATGTCGTGATCTGAAATAACATTAGCCAAAAGAACCAACATATCGAAAGACATAATGTTAGTCAACAGAATGTTTTATTGTCTAATTATTGAATGTGCAATGTCAATGATAGTTACGAGTCCAAAGTCACTTGTTTGTTCAATAGTCCAATGACGTCGCGATAAGTTTCGTGAGTTAGTTAACTTTAAGTTTTAAAGTTTATGTTATCACTTATTTAACACAACATATTGAACATTTAAACTTATTAGTGACATTATTGGTTTCGTGACGTAATGATTTATTTATTTACAAGTTTGCACGCGTAACAATTCATAATGAAGGTTTGATCAAGGCTTATGCGTAGAAATGGTAGCTTATGCGTAAACAGGAGAAATATACGCGTAGATGCAAGCTTATGCGTAGGATCCTTGTTTACGCGTAAGAAATATTATGCGTAGGAAAAGGGGACCTTATGCGTAAAGCTTACGCGTAGGCGTATATAAAACCTTACGCGTAAGGCTTACTCGTAAGAGTAGACCTTATGCGTAGAGGTCACTGTTTACGCATATCCTTCACAGGATACGCGTAGTCCCTTTGTAGAACCTTACGCGTAACGCTACGCGTAAGATTTCTCTTACGCATAACATGCTACGCGTAAGGTGATCCTTATGCGTAGATGGTTAACAACCTTGATTATGAGTTTTACGAGTAGCAAGCCTGAAATAACATCACCATAACATCAATATTAACATTAACATTCATTCTACAACAGATCATGGCATGAAACTCATCAAACAGTTTATGCGTAAAAAGTCTTACGCGTAAACCAAAACCCTAATAGTTCAAAGATTACGCGTAAGGTTTTTAGCCATAGGATTTGCACCAAAGTTTTTCTGGTAAGTCTAGGAAGCCTATAGAGTTGTTTTATCCAAGTTTTAACATCAAACAAGTCATGAATCAAAAATACCCAAACCATATGAACATAAACCCTAAATTTCAATTCTTTCATTGTTTATGTTTCTGGGCAAGTTCTGGGTTTTAATATGATCAATTCAACTTTAAAACAACCTATTACAACAATCTTTATTACCAAAAACGTTCTCTTTTGAAAATACCCAAAACGACTCATGAACCCTAGTTTTGAAAAACAATCAATTCGTGTTTCTGGGTGGATTTTGAGGATAAACCTAGTATCATTGATGTTATTGAAACGTTTTGACATACATATTTTAACCACAAACATACACCAATGATTGTGTGTTCATACGCTTATGCGTAGAACACATAATCACTCATATCTCACGTTTTAGCCGTTGGATTTGCATAAAAATCAAAACCCTTGCTTGTAATTACGTTTAGATTACGAAAACACTTACAATTTGATGATCACAAACACGGAATTGAAGCTTGAATATTAGGCGTAGTATGAGTTTGGTATGAGTAATAAATGTGAAGTGAAAGTTAGGTGGAGGTGTTTTTATTAAAATAAATTTAAACTTTTGGCAGTTTTAGTCCCTCCACCTTTTCCATTTTCATCCAAAGCCTTTTAACTTCCATTTTGGTTACCAAACAAAAATTTAAGGTAAGAAACTTGACGGCACTCCCCTCGACTTAAGAAAAATAATGAAAGGTTATAAATTTTAGTCCGAGGAGTGTCATTTGAACCAGAAAATTTACCACCAATGATAAAAGAAACAACCGGGATAGGATAACATGCAAGTACACCGTTATTTTGAAACAGTTAAGTATTTATTTTCTCCCCCTCAACACTTGATCGGAAAAATACTGAATTTTGAAAGATTTGAGTGTTGACGGAAGAGTTGTACTTGCCATGTTAAAAGAAATATAGATAGAAGAATATTTTTGTTGTTTTATCTGATTTTATATTTTTGTATTTTGTTTTTGAAAAATATTTACAAAAGAAGTTTTGGTGTTTGACTGGTTTTTAAGAATGTTTTAAGAGTTCATCCAGTTCCTCTTGAGTCAAACACCTCATACCAATTCGGTGGACCAACTCATTAAACCTAGCAGGAGCTAAGGCTTTGGTGAGAAGATCTGCCAATTGGTATTCTGTACCCACGAAGTATAATTCAACAGTACCCTGTTCCACGTGGTCCTTGATGAAGTGATATCGAAGATCGATGTGCTTTGATTTCGAATGCTGAACTGAGTTGCATGAGATCGCAATAGCACTCCGATTGTCGCAGTACATCGGTATTCTGTCAAATACGTAACCATAGTCTTTGAGTTGTGTTCTCATCCAAATGACTTGAGCACAACACGCCGACATGGCTACATATTCTGCTTAGGTTGAGGACAGCGATGTACAATCCTGCTTCTTCGATTGCCAAGATACCAATTTGTCACCAAGAAATTGTAGTGCTCCTGAAGTACTTTTCCGAGAGTCTAAGCATCCTGCGTGGTCAGCGTCTTAAAAAGCGATTAGTTCAAAACCAGAATCCTTCGGATACGAGATCCCCAAATTAATGGTTCCCTTTATGTATCGGAGGATTATTTTAGCCTCTGAGAGGTGGGTTTCAGTTGGTCGCGACTGATAACGGGAGCAAAGATAAATGGCAAAGACAATATCAGGTCTGCTGGCTGTTAGATACATGAGAGACCCAATAATACTACGGTATTTGGTAGGGTCAACCAATTTTCCATGCAAATCAGCGTCCAGCTTCTTGGTATGTGCCATTGGTGTGGCATAAGTATCACAAGTATTCATTCCGAATTTGTTCAGAATTTCAAGGGCATATTTGGACTGACTCAAGAAAATAGCACGGGGTGATTGATGAACTTGTAGCCCTAGAAAGAACGTAAGTTCACCCATCATGGACATTTCAAAATGTTTCTTCATTAGTTTTGCAAAAGCGATTGAGTACTTTTTATGAGTTGACCCAAAAATGATGTCATCCACATAAATTTGAACAATTAAAATATGTTCCCCGTGGTATTGTATGAAAAGAGTTGGGTCGACCGAACCTTTGAAAAAATTGTTGGCAATGAGGAAAGATGATAGCTTATCATACCATGCCCGAGGAGCTTGTTTGAGACCATACAGAGCTTTGTTCAGTTTGTAAACATGGTTCGGAAGCGCGGGATCAACGAATCCTTCTGGCTGGCTGACGTAAACTATTTCTTTCAGTTGACCATTCAGAAAAGCAGTTTTGACATCCATCTGAAAGACCGTGATGTTCATATGAGCTGGCGAATGCCAGAAATATCCGAACAACCTCAAGACGAGCAACTGGAGCAAATGATTCTTCAAAGTCAATACCCTCTTCCTGTCTATAACCCTTAGCCACATGACGTGACTTGTTTCTGATGACGTTCCCTTCAGTATCCAATTTGTTTTTCCAAATCCATTTTAGACCAATGACGTAGACCCCTGATGGTCTTTCAACCAGTTCCCATACTTCAAGACGTTTGAATTGGTTGAGTTCTTCTTGCATGGATTCAATCCAGTTATCTTTTGTCATTGCATCCTTAATGTTTTTGGGTTCAGTTTGGCAGACAGTGAGTGCATAAATGCAATGTTCAACTTCTGTGTGAAGACATTGTCTCGTAACGACTGGTTGATTCGGGTTGCCAATAATATTTTCCAGAGGATGGTCTTTTGTCCATCTATGTGTAGAGGGTTGATGTTGGTATACATTATGCAGATTCTGAGGATTCAAATGGCTTGTAGATGATTCCGCGACATCAGGTGCAGCAGTTTCATTAGCAAAAGGGTTGAAGAACGCATTTGGATCAAAATCTGCAGGTGGGGGTACTTCATTCAGAACATCATCAGCCGGTTCATCATTGTTGGAAGCGGTTTGTTCAACTGTTGTAGTAGAGTCAACTGGTGGTGCATCTTCAACAGTAGTTGTTGTAGCAGGTGTATCAGGTATTAGAGTATTATCATGTTGAGCACCGGAAAAGCGGATACACCGAGCACGTTCATCAATATCGTCACCGAACAGAGGAGCAAATAGTCTTTCCATTTGTTGACGAGTAAGCTGAGGGCTTGTATCACCGGTGATGATGGGGTTGGGGGAAGTTTAAGCGGTTGTGACCGGGTTCCAAGCTGTTATACTCAGAAGCCATTTCAGTAAGTTCATCAAAATTAGCATGGATCATTTCCATAACTTGCTTTGTACGACGATTCCATATCCGGTAACCTTTTGAATTCTCACAATATCCAATAAAGACTCCAATGCCAGCTTTAGATTTGAGCTTTCCAAAGTCATCACGATCATTATTTGGATAGCAAAGAGATCCAAAGACATGAAAGTGTTTGAGATTCGGTTTACGATTGTGGAGAAGCTCAAATGGTGTTTTGTTGTGGCGTTTTGTAATCATTGAACGGTTTTGAGTGTAGCATGCAGTTGAGACAGCTTGAGCCCATAAGTAATCTGGAAGTTTAGCATTGATTAACATCATTCTTGCAGCTTCCACTAACGTGCGGTTTCGTCTTTCAACAACTCCGTTTTGTTCGGTATGCGGAAATAGATGTTTGATGCTCAATTTCCACTTTCTCATAGTATTCCCGAAGAGTTTGATTCACAAATTCAGTTCCTTTGTCTGTTCGAATTTGGCTAACGGTGTTCCGAGTGAATTTGAATTTTCGTGAGAAAGGTGATGATCATCTGTGGAGCTTGATCTTTACTTCGAAGAAAATAAACCCAAGTCCATCTTGAGTAGTCATCAAAAATTACCAAGATGTAGCGTTTGCCATTTATCGTCTGCACGCGCATCGGGCCACACAAATCCATGTGAAGAAGATGAAGCACATGTTGAGAGCTGTGTTCCACCTTTGAAGGAAAATGAGCACGAGTGCTTTTCCCTTGTTCACAAGCTGAGCATAGGTGATCTTTAGAATACCGGAAGCGCGGGAGACCTTCAACGAGTTTGTGTCGTGCAAGATTGGTGATGGTTTGAAAGTTTAGATGTGAGAGACGACGGTGCCATAGCCAAGATTTTGTAGATGTAGCCTTTGAGAGTAAACAAATGGGAGATGAAGCGATCATGTCTTGCATGGAGATAGTGTAAAGACTGGATGAGCGTTGGCCGGACATAAGATCATTTCCTTGAAGATCACGAATGAAACAAGTTTTCTCCCTGAAAGCTACTTCCAAGTCTCCATCACAAAATTGACCCACTGAGAATAGATTGTGACCGAGGCCTTCCACATAATAAACCCCGCTAATTTCGATGTTGCCATTAATGTAATCTCCGTAGCCCATGATAGCTGCGAAGTGATCATTCCCGAATCCGACAGTGCCAATGAACTTTGAAACAAAGTTTGATAACAGTTTAAGGTTGCTGTCATGTGTGGGAACATCCGCTATCAACAATCCAGAGGATGATCTGTATCACCTGCATTAGACACAGGCGACACAGATGGAATAGAAGTAGATGTGGAACCCGAAGTGTTAGAGGGTTCCTCAGCAGTTATAGTTGAAATACACACATCAATGATTTTAGGCATCCATTTAAATCCTAGTGTATTATGTAACCATTTCTGCCATCTCCAACTAGTCTTAGCTTTAGTCTTAGTGAATGTGCTAGGTGGTACAACAATCCTTGGAGGTGATACTGGAACTACAGGGACATCAATGCGTTTCTTAGAATCTAAAGAAGGCGGTTTACCAAGCACAGACTTAGAAGCATTAGTGGGCCTAGAGGTATTCCGAATCTTAGGATTCCGTAAACGAGAGATGATAGCTTTAGCAACACATTTGTCATGACAATCAGAATTCATACTTTTACGACAAATCACACAAGGTGCATCGATGAATATCAAAAGTACTTAAAGGTTTTGCATTCGTTACATCACTATTCCTATTACATTTGCGGGCAATATTTATAGTGGAAGCAACATGAGTTTTATTCATAGTCCTAGGGTGTTCTTCTACTTCAACATTCTTTATTGTTCTTTTCTTAGGTCGCAACTTCCTATTCTTCCTTGTATTGCTCCTAGGTTGTGAAGTGCGGACGTTTGGAAAAGAGGCAACTATTCCTGTTTCAGTAGAAGGAAGCACGTTAGCAACTTGTGATTTGGCTGTAGGGATTCTAGGTTCACGATTACTAAGTGTTACTAGTGCTATTCTCTTAATCACAGGAGGCGGAAGTTGTTCATACTTTCCTAACATTTCCCTTAACTTAGTGATAGTGTGTACCAAATCTTGATTTTGAAGCGAAGATTTCGGCAAAATTCATGACTTCTTTAGTGTGTGCAAGATAATGATCAAGTTCGTTTGATGCTTCATCACGAGTCTGTTTGAGTAAATCAAATATGACACCATATTCCTTTTAACTTTTGCAAGTTCTTGTTCATATTTTGAGATTTGACACTTAAAAGACACGTTTTGATCATCCAGTTGCTCAATTTTAGGATCTGAAGATTTTGCACGCAACTGGGCGATTTTGTGTTGAAAAACAAGTTGTTGATCGTGGATATCTTTTTGACACCAATTAAGACGACGTATTGCATTTGAAAGTTCGTTTGACAATCGTTTATTTTCAACTGTTAAAGACTCGATCTGATGCACCATATCAGTATTTACACCATTATCAACAGAATCAACATAATCAGCAGAGATATTATCAACATCTTTTCTCAACAGTTTCTTTGGCAAAGAAAGTAATAACACAGCATTATGGATATTAGCACAGATAACATCTTCCAAGAGTCGATCAACATCTTTTCTCAACAGTTTCTTTTTACGTTTAGTATTAGAAATAGATGTTTCTGTTTCTCGAAAACTGTTTTCATGAGACCAAGTTCCTTGTGAAAATCCTTTTCCCAATATAGTGCACAATTTTTCAAAATTTTGACATGGGGTAAAATTCTTTTCAGAAGAATATCTCTATGTTCTCGCGCCATTGGCGAGGTAAAATGTTGAACTTTTATTTCAGAATGAAATTCAATCTCACGTTCCAAAATTTTGAGGTCCGATAAGAAAGTGTCAAAGTATTTGATAACGCGACAACTTTCGGCATTAGTTTTTACTTCACTAAGTGAAGGTAAAGGGCCATTAATTTGTGCACCTTTTAGTTGAGGGTGACTTGGCTGGTGTGATAACCAAAGGGTTGTTAGAAGTATCTTGTTGTGTGACAAAAGTTATGGCTTTTGAATAGTTAAATGGTTTGTTGTAAACGACATTTTCCATTTTTGACCGACTCTCGTCATCAGCATCTAATTCCTCCATCCGATTATATTCAACAACACTCATAATTGAATCATCAATTCTATGTTCTGACCTTTGTAAACTTCAGGATTTGGTTTGAATGCTCCGTGTGAAAACTTAGGTTTGTAATCAGCAAGATTCGGTCCATATCCATTTGGATTTGGTTTGAAAGAAAACTTTTGAATCGTTGTGATTGATTCACCATGTTTATAAACAACATTTTTAAACTCTTTGATTTTGTTTTGTAAGTCAACAATTTCCTCAAGATAATCATCTATTCGTTTCGTTGAATGCTTTTTGTACTCAGAGAACTGTTTTTGACAAGTTAACAACTCAGCCTTGGCTTTTTGAGTTTCCAAAGTAAGAGCGTTAAGTTGTTGTTTATGTTCATGTTTCATTTGTTCTATTTGAGACAACAAAGCATTCTTCAAGCGGCTAGATCACAAATCTGTCGTTCCAAATATTTTTCATTTTGGTGTGATTTGGCAAAAGCGGCTTCAAAACCTTTTTCACGGTTTTCTTGAGTTTTGAAAAAGTTGAGTTGTCGAATTCAGCATTCATTATCCCAGTTAACAGTGCATTTTTCTCTTTTAATTTCGTGCAAATTTCCAAACGAGAATGTTGGTCTTTAATTAAGGTCAAGAGCTCAGTTTCTCTGTTAGACAAAAGCTCATCTTGTTCAACGAGATTCTCAACATGATCATTCTTTAGATCCTCAAATATAATGACGGAGTCAACTTGATTATCAATATTAACCATACGGTCATCTTGATCATCAAATATAACTACGGGATCTATTTGATAATCATCGGAATGAGATGTGGAGGACTCATGTTGAACATTCTGATCCTTGTCAGATAGAGAAAGTGGCGGAGATATCAGCTCATTGATGATAATTGTTTGTTCAGTACACGAGACAAGCCGTCGATGTCATACACTGGACTGTGTCACTCATGTGTAGAGCTTGCATTTGTGCCATCAACATCACTGCTGCATTAGCTTGCAATTCCTCCATATCATCATCGAATGCATCCGCCATAAAGCTCGTTCCTTGTTGGTGAGAGTTCCACCGGCTTCATCCTTAAGAGCCAAGAGCAAAGCCTCTTTGAAATAAGCACTGCCTCTTGTTCTCGGTTTAGGACATACATTAGCCAGATGACCCTTCTCATTACAGTTATAGCTTCGAAGACCATTAACCCCTCGAGCATTTCCTTGTTCAACCACTTGAGCCCTTTGCTGCGGAGCACCAATGTTATTCCTTCCCATAGTATTGAACCCTTGACCACCTCCCATCGGACGACCATAACCACGATTTTGAACTTCAACTCGTCCATTGTTCACAATAGCCGATTTCTTGTATTAGATGAGGAACGAATGCGATTGTTGGATTTGTTTGTATAACGGCCAAATGCTTTAGCAATCATAACAAATCCTTGTTGCAATTCATCGAAGGAATTGGAGTCCTCATCGACTTCACTGAAAGAGCTTGGCGTGTTGTTGTTGTATGGAACCAATTGATTTTGTTGAGGTTGTAGTTGTGACGGATCAGAAGGTTTGATGGTTGCAGTTGTTTGAGGAGCGGGTCGAGGAGCTTGTTGAGGAGGAATGTTTGTTTGAGCCCACAAAGCAAGTTGTTGATTGTCCAGAAGTGATGGTGGAACAGTTTGACCACGAAGAATCCTTTCCTTATCAACTTCCTTTTGGTGAGGCTTCAGATAGTCGTACAACAATCCGTAGGTAGCATGATGCATATCTTTAGCTTGACGGAGAAAAATGACATACTTCTCCCATTCCGGACCAAAACTACTTAGGAACTTTGTGTTGACAACAATTCGTGGCATGATGATATTGTGTTTGTCCAAATCATTAATGATGTCTTAAAAGCGATGATGATAAGATTCTAATGACTCTCCTGGTTCAATCATGAAGTGTTCATAAGCCAAGTAGATTTTGGATTCCATGTCTTTCTGATTGAGTGTTGTGCCTTGTATAAGAAGATGAATCTGTTCCCACATTGCTTTTGCAGTCTTTTGAGCATCAACACTTTGAAGGATTGGATTGGGTAATCCTAAAAGGATATATTGCATTGCAAGTTCGTCGGCTTCAAAGTGTAGAAGTTGATCACCCGTGAGTTCTGCTTGATTGCAATGTTGGTGACATCATCTCTTGGTGGAACATCAGTAGGATCTCCGGGTGTAACGATAGTAGGCATTTGAAATGGACCTTCCATAATGACCTTCTTTAAAAACTTTCCATGTGGCTTCTTTAGATCACAAAACCTAAAGAACCGAATCACCCATTGATCATAATTACCGGGAGTGAGCATTGGAGGTCTATCAAGTGAGCCACCTTCATGAATTGATTGTTGGCTACTCAAGGCTTCACACATTTTGCCAAACCATGCTGGTTCCTTCATAGTATTCCTGGATGGATGTTGATTGTAGAAGTTTGTGTAAGGTTGTACTTGAAGACTAGGTGGTGGTTGTACCATTTGAGGTTGTGGAATTGCTGCAAGTAGTGGAGTATGTTGTTGATTAAATTGTTGTTGATAAACTGCTTGTTGTTGATTCCATTGTTGATGTTGGGGACTTAGTTGTTGTTGTTGTTGATTATAAGTGTAAGGAAAATAGTTAGAGTATGGTGGTTGTGACATGTTGAAAACTTGTGTTGTTAAATGGATCTTTGTAGTCGAATGAACCTTTGTTGATGAAGTATCCTTAGGCGTAGAAATCACAATAGCCAAGTAGCACTTATGCGTAAAAACACCAAAGTTACGCGTAACAGCAAGAGTTACGCGTAGGTTTAGCTTACGCGTAAGACAGGAACAAACACTAAAGTTAAGCGTAAAACAAGAAGTTAGGCGTAGAAAACTTAGGCGTAGGATTACCTTATGCGTAAGACTAAGCTTAGGCGTAAGATAAATCTTATGCGTAGGATTTTCTACGCGTAAGCTTTATGCTTATGCGTAATTTTAGGGTTTTGCCCAAATGATCTTTTACACTATCACAGTGCAAAAAATATCCAAAGTCGACGTGTTTTCAGGCTTATCCAAGCAAGAAACCACGAGTAAACCAGGTGAAGATCAAACCAAGGATAAAGTTACGCGTAAAACTAGGGTTTTGATACGCGTAGCTTTACTCGTAAAATTGATTTTGCCCAAAGATGTTTCTAAACCAAATTTTTGTGATGAGATAGCTTCAATATCACCAAAATAACACAAAAGTATGAAACTTGATGAACCAAAACGTCTAAACAGGTTACGCGTAGGACGAAACCCTCGAACAAAAACTAGCTTAAAAACGTAGATCCATGCGTAAAGTTTGAAACTTTTTGCCAAAAACAGATATTTTAACACCTTAAAACGTTGAAAGGACAAGAATCTTGGATTAAAAAGTGTAAAAAACGTGTTTTTAAGCGAACCAAAGTATCAATACCGAAGCGTATGTTCTACGCGTAGGACCAAAACCCACTTCAAGAAACAATACGTTCACCCAACTATTTGGCGATTGATACCACTGTTAGGTTCCCAAATATGCAACACAAGTAACAATAGAAGAAATAGATGAAGAGATGAGATCGGATGAACAATAATCAAACACACACACACGTTAGACTTGGATGGTTATGCGTAGAGTATGTGTGAAAGAAATAAATTGAACAACCAACCCTCAAGTGAGGGTTTACATGAGGTATTTATAGGAGGGAAGCTAGGGAAACACTCCTAGTTCCCATCCTTTTCCTTATTGGGCTAGGCCTAGGCTTATGGGCCTTCTACATAAGCCTAAGGCTAATTACTAACATAAAGGCCATATTAAGCTAACTATTACACATTAATTACTAACACTTGAATTAAGGTTTAGGAGTGATTCCAACAATCCCACATCGCCTAGAGAAGGAAGTGGGAGTGTGTTTATATAGAAATCTTGATATGAACCTTCAAAATGATTTGTTGATTTTACTCCAACACCTACGATGCTGCCAGGGGTGCATATTTCGGATTTCGGGCCAAAATGGGTTCAAGCTTCAACTCATGCGAGCCCGCGACACTTAATGCAGAAGCCTCGCGATGCGTATATCTTTTGTCGGCAGATTTTGTGTCCATTTAATTATAGAATTGATTTAAACTTACATAATAAGTTTTACGAAATCAATTTAAATAAATGGAATATATCATATCGTTTATATGGAATGAATATCTTTTCTTGGTGAACAAGATAGGTTTTCGTATAAATAGAACTGTATCTCATTCGGTTTTCACACAGTAAAACGCAGCTCCACTGCAGACGTATTCCAAAGAACCTCTTCGATCAAAAACACGCAAGCTTCGTGATCTTTCGTGCAAGTAAGTCTAGTCCCTGCATACAACAGCTTTGGACGTTGTACCTGGGAAACACGGCGACTGTTTTAAGGGAATCGTGTTAAACACGAGCCTCGTTCACGACCTTTTACTGCTTTCGTTTATATATTATTATAGAATATGTCTTCTGCTTCTACCCCATTCTGTCTGTTATTTAATTTACTGTTTTTATTTCTGTTAATTTATTTACTGTCATTATAATCTGATTTTATTAATAAAAGTGTACACCGTTTCCCACATAAACTTGATAAGATTCAATGCATTATGATAATTTAGTGCAAAGTAATAAAATATTGATTTGGCAATGATGTGGCATTGTATTAAACTTAAATGATTGTAATGCATTGTGTGGAAAACTAGAAGGGGGGGTTGAATAGTTTTGCCGATTTTAAGTTGATTTCAAAAACTTTAGATTCGATATTATGTGAAATCGTATGGATGTTGAGAACGTATAGATCTAATGATAATGCAAGCAAATAAATAAAGTTAAGGGATAGAAAAGACACAACCGATTTATAGTGGTTCGGCTACAAGGTCACCTTCCTTGCCCTACTCCACTCCCCGAGTCACCTACTCGAGAGTTCAAGCACTATGTCAACAAACTCCTTCACTTGGCGGAGAAGCCTTCACAACGTTGCTTACACTTTTTCTGGTACAAAGCTAGATACCGAGTCCGTAGCACGGTGGACCAAACCAACACAACTATTACACAACAAATATGTGAAATAACAAATACAAGATCTTTGCTACAGAAATCTTGCGGAGTGACAAATCAATCAAGGACCCCTTGCTTGGATGACTTGTAGAATGCTCGTGATCTCGCCTTAGAGAAGGACCTATATGAAGATCACAAATAGAAAGAAAGAACAACTCTCTAGATCAAGTGATCTATATGTTAGAAGAGAATGAGAGTGTATGAGAGATTTAGTAAGAAGAGGGGTGAGTTAGAATGAAGAAATGGCTCTCTATTTATAGGCAAATTTCTCCTCTATTCCACGGATCCCACGGATCCCTTCCACTTGGGATCCGTCTAGTGTAATCCTAGGGATCCGTGGTACGCTCCTCTTTGCCCATGGGTTTTTTGGTTATGGGTCATGGGTTATGGGTTGGTCCATGGGTTTTCTTTAGATTCAATGTATCTAAGTATACATTGTATCAAGTCTTCTTTGGTATGGGTTAAGATCCATGGGTTATGGTCCATGGGTTATGGTTTTTACCCATCCTAATAAACTATTACAACAAATGCTTAATTATTACATTTTTGTATTTAAATGGCTATATGTAAATGCTTTACAAAAATAACATGTATTCTTATAATTATACTTAAGATAACATTTCATTTGTTATCAACAAAACACAAAGAGATCGCAAAATATTAATAAACGTTTTTACGATTTATTTGTATTAACACATTGGAAATGGCCTTATAAGCTTACTGTTTTCCAAGAAAAAAACTAACATAATAGTCTAACTTTTAAATAAATGAAAAAGCTCGTCACGAAGGAACATGTTTTGAAGTGAAATTATTTACAAACTTATGCATAATTGTGAAACTAGAGTTAAAAGTGACCGGCTGCAAAAGTAAACACGAACTAAACAAGATTACGAAAACAGTTTCTTTTATATCGTTTGCATGTAAAGAGAACTAAACTATATTTTACAGGTGCATCGACATCCAACTTAATTCCGCCCTTGCTTATGCACAAGATGAATTGACACCTATCCGATATTACCAAAACAAATAGCCAGTGGACTTGAACTATAAATCTATAATGAACGATTGGATTAGCAAATCAACCTATAAACAAAAGGTAATTCGGTATTGTTTCTGGTAGTATGAAAAGTTAAGTTCTTGAACTCGTCTTGTTTAATATGGATAAAAACATGAATACAAGAGTTTGTGACAACTACTATTTGAATATGAGGTTATAGTATGAGAACAAGGTAAGTACTTGTCAAATGGAGAAAAAAATATCAAAATAGCGACAATCTGTCTCTACCTAAAATGTTGCTATTATATGTTTGCTATACTCAAGTAGAGTCGTAGAGATACATATAAAAATTGATATAAAGAATTCTCTACCAATTCCTCAAATCTGATTTGATGGCTTAATGAAAGATGTTTTTGAACCGGGTGGTGTTATTAGTACACCTCTAGTGATAATAGCCAAGGTTGCAAAAATCATGAATCGGTAGTCGGGCGGTCGACGCTTCTGTAACTTGTTATCGGTCTAGGCGGGATTAATCGGTGATTAATCGGATTGGCATTTTCGACAAGTTTTAGGTATTTCTGGCAAGTTTTAGGTATTTCCGGAAATTTTAGGTATTAATAGCAAGATTTCTCTTTAAAAAACATGTTATAATAGATATAAACAACAACTATAACTTAGTAAATAATTTTACGGCGCGTTTTGAGTATTTCCAGCAAGGTTTGAAGGTTTCGGGCAAGCTTGACCACCGTTGACCGTCATTAACCGTTGTGACCACGGTTGACCGAGTTGTTTGACCGATTTACACAAATCGAAAAGGTTGGAGGCCTTGTAGCGCCTAGGCGGCGATTAATCGACCTTGTAGACCTTGTTTTGCAACACTGATAATAGCACCTCTTTTCATAAGACATTTTCTTTATCGTTTTTTGTTCCATTTATTATGTTTTTTTAATAATTTTTAACTTATTAAGCTTTATATTTTGTATTCTCTACTTTCAGTTCTTTTGTATTATAATAAAAACAAAATTATAAAGAAAAATAAGGAGGGTGCCATATTCCATTCAGGAGGGGATGAATAACCGATCTCTCTTTCTGTTTAGTCGGAAAAAAAATCAAAAATCATGGTTAAATAATAATAATAAAATCCCTATTCAAATTCAATATAGTTAGAAAGTCAATATGTCTTTTCCTCTTTGAGATTCTTTATCAAGATAACACTAACAAGTTTATTTTACTTTACCTCTCATCAACAACTATTAACCATAATGGTCTTTTATCTTCTTAGGTGGTTCATGCCTTTGATGCTTGCTGAATGCTTGTCACAGATTCAAGGATCCATGTATCTCTTCATTGAAAAAAGTTAATGCAAAAGCTAATCTTACATGCTTTGTAATAAAGTCATATAATCTTACATGCTTTGTAATAAAGTCATATATTTATCACTTTAGTGTTGATAATCTCTACATTAAAAGGGTCCTGCTAAACTCACCAAGTCTTAATTTGGTCAAAAGTCTTCTCTATTGAAATTCACAAAAGTTAGTTGTCAGAGCATTAAATGTCACGGTCAACCCATTCCCATTTAATTTCACTTGGAAACACACATTTGTACTACACCAGCATTTTTGTTTTATTTCACTTGGAATTCACAATACAGATAACATTTACACATTTCTTGACTACACCTGCTTATTTTGAAAATTACAATCTCAATCAACCACCTCCCTAACAAACTAATCAGTAATAAATTTTAACTAAATTACACTTAAAACAAGATATAATCATGTATATAAAAAAGATAATTCTGATTTTCAAATACACTTAACTTTCAAATACAAGGTAAGTTAAAGATATTATCCTTTTATTTCCATCTTGTGCAGTAACAATCTTTCTAGTCTGGTTGATCATGCTTGAGTGTAAGAAACTTTAGGTTGTTCACTTGTCTAAAAGAGAGTATTTTGCTGTGCCAAAAAATTTGAAACTTGGTGTTGTTCCATCGGAAAAATATCCAAAAATACCCATCGAAAAAAACTCACCCATATCATTCTCACTTCACTCACTCATGGCTTCAGACCCATCACCACAACCTTCGTCCCAGCTGACCCATCAACCTTTTTAGCCGTCCAAATCCTAACGCCACCAACCTTTTTAGCCATCCAAATCCTAACGCCACCAAACATACCCATCGGAAAAAACTCACGCCACTGTCATACCCTTCGTCCAAATCCTAACGCCACCAAACACACCCTTCCAGATCCAAACAGATCCGAAGACGCCACCAAACATACCCTTCCAGATCCAAACAGATCCGAAGACGCCACGTTATCCTTATTTATTCGTGGTTGTGGTGTTATAGTGGTGGAGGCTGGGAATCTTGCCATCCCGAAACATACCCTTCGTAAATATACCCTTCATTTTACTTGTGGTGTGAAAATATTATTGTATATTCTGATTTGTTTTTCATTTTTTTTGCAGGAGCTTATTTAATTTGATACAAGAAAATGTTTTTTTTTGATGAAAATATGCATACGTCGCCATTTTTCACTCGTGAGGTATAATTATTTTTTTTATATCATACACAATAATTTATAAATATATGTTATTATTTTCCAAGTGGATATTTTCGTTAACAATAACAAATTTAATTTTAGGTGTTCAAAACTCGTGAAGACTTAAAAGGTTGGGCTCAAACTAAGGCACGCTCTCTTGGTTACGTCATTGTAACTCAAAAATCATACACGAACGAAAGTGTTTTTTTCTATGAAGTCACGCTTATGTGTGATCGTGGTGGTGAATATAAACCGAATGAAACAAGCAAAAATTTTGCTACCAAAAAGATTAATTGTCCGTTCGGTTGGTAGGAAAGTATTCAAATATGTATGGTGGTTGGTTGATGAGTGTGATATGTGATAAACATAATCATCTCCCTGCACAACATATCGAGGGGCATCCATATGCGGCGATTGACTAAAGAAGAATATCAATTGGTTGAAGATTTGACCAAGAAGAATGTGGAGCCACGTGACATATTGTCAATAATAAATGCGCAAAATAAGGATAACGTGTCAACACTCAAAGATATATATAATGCACAATCTAAAATTCGCAAGGCCGGAAGAGTTGGAAAAAGTACGATGCAGGTAAAACTATTTTATTGTTTTTTCTCCTATATATTTTGATTTATATCTTTTCAATAAATAAAAAGAAAAAATAATTATAAAAATTTCAACGCAGGTTCTTATGTCTCTTTTACACTCTAATGGAGGACACTAGATGTCTCATGGTCAAAACCCTTGAAAGATGAAGATATTCAATGTGACGATGACTTACACATTTTTAAAGAAAATTTCAACAAGCAAATCAATGGAGGAAAAATGAGTTTTTTAAGAAAGCTAGGTTGTATGAGCAATCCAATTGCAACTCTAATTAAAGAACCCGCGGTTAAAAAATACGTGGGATCTACCAAGCTTGAAGAAACAACAAAAAAAGAAGTTTGTTGATCCGAAAGTTCAAGATCCTAGTTAAAGTAGTCAATCAACCAGGGCTTTTGGTAGACTTGAATGAGGAAAGACCAAGAAACAGTTCATGCTCGAACTATGAAACACGTGAACGTGGCGTGTTCCGGACTTAAACCAGGGAACCTCCGGAGACATAGTTCATATGTGAGCCAATCGCCCACTAAACACGCTCCGGAAAGATTTTGAATCAACTTCCACATATTTTCCATCCTTATGTTACAGATTTACAAGATGTCATAGGCGATGGAAATTAGGATTCGATATGTCATTGCCGCCGGTCTCCCTCAAGATCAGCTGGCGTCAGATTCGGTCCGATTTGGTGCAGAGTTAGATTTTAACCAACAAAAATACAAGTATATGTTTGGAACGAGAGGTTATAAAACAATTTATGAGACCGTAAAAAAGCTGGAAAATGGATGGAAATGCCAAACACGGGTTTGGTTATTGCCTCAGCATATAAAAGAGTTGTTATAAGTCTAAGTGATGGAGGAAATGTTGGAGGTCGCACCACGAGTTTTCCGCTTTGGTCGACGCCACCACAATCGGAATCACACGAGACAATTGTGATTGCTCATGTGAATCGTAACCATTATATTAAAGCGACACTACGCGAAGGTTCACCATTACCGTTAACTCATCCACTTTGGATTACATATAAAAGTGAAAATGCATCAGGATGGGAGGACACATATGTTAGTCGTCAAAATGTGTTTCGCGAATATTATTATCGTATTCCGGAAAATATTGACCTAACAAAGTAATTATGTAACGTTATTTATATTGTATTTTAATTATTCATTTTCAATAAATTTTTTATTATTTGTTCATTTTTATATGTATATGTATATGAAAAAAAAAAAAAGCATTACACGTACAAATTACTTAATCACTTTTAATTTATATCGAATGTCCCTCATTAATGCCCCTTATATATGAAATCAATGTCCCTCATTAATGCCTCATTATCTTCAAACGATTCTGATAATCATGTCCCTCATTAATGCCTCATTTATAATAAAATCAATGATTAAAGTCAATGATTGACAAATTATATTGGTGTATTTAGATGATCCCCATTAAAAATGTATATATATTTTTAAATTTGCTAACAACAACCTAACTTATTGGTGTTGTTTACGCTTACTCTAATTTAAAAACATTTCTAAAAATATATTCACTTGATGTTAATAATACCTTATTAAAACTCACTTACTTTAGTTATATGTATTTAAATCATGTATTTATAAAAATAGTGAGTTTTATTTTGAAAACATTGCTAGTTAAAGAATGCTTAAGCAAAATTCATAAAGTTGTTGTTAGCAAATCACATATATTTATTAAGTCGTGATCATCATTAAAATGCAAGGTTATAAATAGCATGGCGCTGCCATTGTTTGCGTAAGGCCAGCCTCACTAAGGCGAAGCTTTTGCGTTTATAAGGCGTTACATAAGGCGGCACAAAGTATGAAAATATTTATATATTCATATCATAATTCATATATATCGAGTTTACTGAGCATTATGATATAAGGTGGCAGTAATCATACGCCTTTTCGAGGCCTTTAAGCTTTATGCTTTTTTTTAAAACAGTGTTAAAATGATATATATGCAATTTCCATAATTTATAAATACCATATCACAATGCATCGCCATAACAAAAAGGATTTTGCATTTAAATGCTACTACTCTTGCAGAATAACATAATGGTTTAGAAAACTACACGATCAACTTGGTGATATAACAAATTTTTGTACCAATAAATCCAAAAAGATCACACTACTAAAAATTATCTTATCTCTATTCTGGTTATTTATACTCTTTAACAAATGATATTAAACACGTTTTGATTTTATTATTACTCAAATAGTTAAGCAGTAGTAACAAACTTGTCGATAACTAAAATCCCTATCCGAAAAGACAAATTCCATCAGATTAAAAAGAAGATAAAAGAATATAAACAAATCTATTTTGTATATGTTTGGTAAAATTAGCTGGAACCGCAAACAAGCTCGAGCTGAGCTTGTGAGCTGCCAGCGACTGTTAACGACAACTTTGCTTTTATGCCACCAACCGTTCCTGCTCGATGAACATCTGCTCCACCCACGGGGGCAGCTTGTCTCCACCACCAACGCCGTACCTCTGCTTCTCGGACGAGCTATACAACCCTACGCCAACGGATGAAACATCTTTGACCAATGTATTCACCCACGAAACATCTGGCTCGTGGCCTACATTCGTAGGCACACCATTTCTAATCCCAAAAGAAGCCGATTTTCTTAACTTGTTAGCCTCTTCACCACTAAACCCCCAATCCAACTTCCCATCAGGCGAACCCCATTGCGAAAAATGTGCACCCGTGGCTCCTGTTGCGCCACGGTCTATGAAGCTTTGACTACGTTGTTTGGAAAACGCACTAGCCCTTGAATTCATTACTGCTTGAGCAACCGCAGCCGATGAATCAAAAGTATAATTGACGGGTTTTCTCATAGGAGACGAGTAGTTCCCACTCAGTCCGGATCCAAAAACGTCATCAAGATTCGAATTAGTGTAAAGATTTGATGAGAAATCATCAATCATTTGTTGCTTCATGTCACGTGCATTCAAGCCCATCCTTAATCGACTACCCGAAAGCTGTAACACGGGCGGTGTCAAATGATTCATCTTGTTCTGCCACCCGTGCACCTGACTAGCAGAAATAGAAGGTGACATGGGTGGGGTCGAAGTAAGAGCCATCGGGCTCGGGCTCTTCGGACTCATATCCCCTGATTTTACAGAAGGGATTGCTGAACCCGTAGATGCATACAAAGGCCTCATCTCATCAACTCTATGTGCAAAAAAACACACTTTTCGCGCACAACCAATTTCATCTTTACACAACCTCGTCTTATATTGAGCCGGGTGAAGCCATGACTCAAAAACCCCGTGTGCATACTCACACGCGTCCCCATTAACACAGCTCCCTTTACGAAACTCAGGACACGGGACACAACTATAGTTAAACTTCTTAGGGTCGCGCCTTCGTGCATTCTCACCCGGGTGAACAAACGGACACTCGGTCCAGTCATGAGTATAAGCCCTCGAACACGGCTTCACCTTAAAAGTATACATCCTAAACTCATCCGAACCATACAACCCGTTATTTATATCTGGCATCGAAACATCAACTGGATACTCTTTTTTCGCCGAAACTATTTCTTCACTAACAAAGCCCTTCAACAACATCTCCAAACCTTTACGAACCGAAGACTTAACACCACGAGCAATCAAGTCACCAGGTTTGTTACCGTTAGCATCAGTTAAACTAACATCAGCACCAGCATCAAGCAACAGTTTAACCACCTCAACTGACATAACGGACCCTCCTGCAGCAGCACAGTGTAGAGCAGTGACACCATCCGAGCCCGAACTTTTATTAACATCTGTTTTTTTAGTACTTATTATGTACTTTATAACATGAATGCTTCCGTATATGGAAGCAATCATTAAAGGGGTTCTTTCGCAGAACCCCATCTTCAGTATGGACGAGTTACTTCGTCCATACCAAAAACCAACTTCATCAATAGTCATCGGCTTCTTTTCTACCTCGGATATGAAACCCGAAACATCGTCAGCAGCTGCTAGCTCGAGCACTTTCGAACATTTTAGTGTAACCTTAAACTTTTTGTCTTGAAACTTGCCTTCCATGATCACTACCTCAAAGTACTAAAAAGAACTTTGTCTTAGGAGTTACAACCTTAGCACATATAAACCTGCATATTTAAAAAGAAAAACATTAAAACCTTCACTAGAAAAACATGAAAAAAAATAAAAATAAACGAGCTGAACCCTAGAGTCAGCGGTACCAAAAGTATATTTAAGTTAACATACCTAATTACACAAAGTGTTATGTGATGAATGGAGCTAGAGGGACAATGAAAAATGAGAATATGAAGTTGTGATGAAATGGAATAAATTGTAATGAACGATATTTATATGAAGGAATATGAGTAAATAAATAATGTTAGTACACGAGGGGTGGAGGAAGGTGCGAGTGTCTAGCTTTTTTTTTGTTGGTCAAAAGTCAAAGTATTCAACATTGGTGGTACACCCACTTCAAAACTAGAAATAAATTACTTTGAAATGCAAATGAAATGAAAATGAAGATGAAAATATAAAGTATTATTATGGGTGGGGTTTTTGTGCTGGTTTTTTATTGGGGGGTGAGTGAAGGAGTCCAATGGAGTGTGAGGTTGACTCGGTTGTTATGTGACGCGGTTTAGGTACAATCAATTGAGCTGTAACCAAATATGGGTGCAAGAGTTGGGTTTAGCATTAAATGAGGGTATGAAAGTCTTCGCTTTCGTAGAATCAAGCGTGGCCATTCCATGAAACTTCTTTTCTTCCCTCGCCACCATACCAAGGAGCTGTGATTTGGTTTCAGGGAACAACGAAGAACAAAACCTATCGTAATATATGTGTTTGTGTTTGTGTTATTTATGTGTTTGTGAGGGTGGGTGAAGCTCAGAGTGAAGAAGTGAGTATGTTGTGATTGGGGGTATTTTTGTTGGTGTGTTGGAGTGATGTAGGTGATGTGGCGTGGGCGTGAAAAGTGAAGAGGTGCATGCACCCAGCGCACTCTTGGGGCGGGTTTAATGATGTGGTTAATATATGATTAACGATTTGGAATTGTAATCAAGTGTATACGGAGAAACGGCGAAAGGTTTACGTTTTCTTTTTAGGCAACTAACAATCCCATAATATATACAACAAATATATCTCCCATGTTCTAAGTAGAAATTGTTTATGTTTAGTGAGCTTCTCACACAACAAAATATACCATCGGGACATAAGCTTTTTAGCAAGGTTGCAAAAATCATGAATGGTAGTGAGCGGTATATGGCATATTGTAATCGAAATTTGGGGATTGTCGGTGATTAATCGATTGGCATTTTAAATAAGTTTTGGGTATTCGGTAGTTTGGGTATCCAGAAAGATTTTCCTTAAAAACATCTTGTAATAGATATAAACGGCTGACTATAAGTATTACATTTGTTCAGGTTTCAAAAATAGCGAACCGGTGATTAATTGTATTGGCATTTTTGGCAAGTTTTAGGTATTTACGGTAAGTGTTGTATTTTCGACAAGATTTTCCTTGAAAAACATCTTGTAATAGATATAAACAAATGATTATAACTAATTCGAAGCAGTTTAGGTATTTTCCGTGAAGATTTCCATGTTTTGGCAAGTTTGACCATCATTAGCCGCTTGACCATGGTTGACCGATTTGTTTGAACAATTTACACAAATCGGAAAGGTCGGTGGCCCAGTAGCACCTAATCGGTAATTAATCGGCCTTGTAGACCTTATTTTGCAACACTGCTTTTTAGTGAGAATGGTTTACGTTTAAGTTATCAAAGTTCTATTGTATGTGATGTAAGTCATATAACCGGTATCTTGGTAGCCGTTTAAAAAAATAAAAATAAAAAAATAACTTTTATCTTCTTGTCAATAAAGTGTGTCTTAATGCAAAGTGATGACGTATAGTCTGGGTGGTCATAAACCGACCTCTGATACTCAGCAACCTGGCCCAGTAGGGCATCAATAAAATTTGGGCTGCACGAAGCCCAAGCCCATATCTATTCTGGAATAGATATCCGATCTCTTCTAAAATAAGGGGATAATCATTCCCAACGACTTAGGCGGGATCGCGAAGTTGGGGAACACGAACCAACAAGGATTCCGATGCGTATAGGAACCATATCCCTCGTTTAAGATGCGATCTCATAACCCTAAAACTCCTAAACCTTAAAACCAGATTACTCACTCTCGCGGGAGGATAATCGTGGGAGACAATCCCGGTAAGCCTAACGGTGTTTCTTGTCTCTTAGTGCTTGTGTCTCAGCGGCAATTCTTAATTGAATACGAGTAGGAGCTCCAACCAGAACGCTAATTTTTGTATCAACAAGTGGCGCATCCGTGTAGGACCTAACACTAGAACCCGACACTAGAATGACAAAGCAGTGTCGGCGATCGCAGATGGACCTCATGGGGAAGAAGTCGCAAAGTGGGCTAACCCCTGAGACCCACAGGGACAACCAGTGCTGCTAAAAATAAGGATCGAGCCAAGACTTGATCTTCCCTTTGGGGAACCGCACTCGGGAACAACCCAAGCGCCACCGACCACCACAGTGGAGTAGACCCAATGCGCACCGCTTTACTACTCCAGCCCCAATGGTCTTTGAAACTAACGACAAAGGTACGGAAGCACAGAGGCCGGAATAAGGGTATAGCGGCGAAACAAACGCACCCATCTTGGGGGTCGCCGGAGTCGCCAGAAGTTTTCGTATCGAAACTGAAACATTAAGCGCCACTCATCAAGAGGAAGAGAAGAAGAGATCGGGTCGGAACTTAAAAGCCCGCTTAATTTCGTCTGAATATGAAGCTTCCCACGGCCTATCGAAAGAAGAAGCGGAAAAGAAACGTAGACCCAGGTATTCAATAGAATCGGAGGAGAATCGAGGTGATGAGACATCTCACTCGCAACACTTGAGTGATAGTGATGGAAGAGCGGTAGCACCGGTGTCTATGCGGGAGGTGGCCAGTAAAGTACATAATGACTGGGACGAAAGCATTCCCCAAGTGAGCCCTCGAGATCCGGACTATAAGTCGGACTCGAGGACGGTAGGCGCAAGCGTGAAGGAAGCTCATCTTCGATAACTCCTCGGACAACGAGGATAGCGTCTACGGACATTGGAGTCTAGAAGACAGCGGCAGTAAAGAGGAAGACATGTCTCTCCGGCCCGTGGCCGTCAGTGGATCGTTCACGAGGCGCGTAGTGATTTCTCGAAAACAAGAAGCATGCCTACAAATGTCAAGACCTATGATGGAGCAGGTGATCCGGCGATCACCTAAAATCTTTGAATGAGCGACCACCATTGAGAATGGCCACAACCATGTGGGTGCCACATGTTTAATTCCACGCTAGTGGAAGCCCTTGAGGCGGTTCAACAAACTCCAGAAGGAGCATAAATGGTTTTGAGGAGTTGAGAAAGGCATTCCGCCTAAATTTTACTCAACGAAAAAAGTGCGCTAAAACCCGTCGAACTTCGCCCGGGTAAAGCGGCACCAAGGAGAATCTGGCGCATTCATGGAACGCTTTAAGGATGAATGCATGCAAGTTAAAGCATGCCATGAGGTACTAAAGATCTCGGCTTCATGAAGGCGGATCAATAATCGGAACTCATCAAGAGATTGAGCGACAAGATCCACGAGACCTTTGATGAACTCATGAAGCGCTCTCGGTCTTTTGTCGGGAGAAGCGCGCGGCGGATAGCAAAAGGAACTACTCGAGTTACAGTCACGGAACAACACAGGAGACAATCGAGCGGCCGAGGTAGTAAGTAATAGAAGCTATCGCGGCCAGGAGGAAGCGAGATAATGACAAGTACACTCGATCAAAACCCCAAAAAATACCATAGCGGAAGGTGCGCGAATTTCCCAAGACGCCCTGAGATCGTACACGGAAGATGGCGCACGGGAATGGATCTGTGACTACAGCGCCAAAAGGGTCACACCACTAGCGAATGTGTCCAGTGCGCCAACTCATCGACAAGATGGTCAAGAGGGTAGACTAGACCACTTGGTTAAAACATTAAAGAGGAAGAGATAAACAAAAGAATGGAAACAAGAAGGAGACACCCAAAGATAAGGCCGACACAATCTACATGATACAAACGTGGCAACGAGTCACTAGACAAAAGGTCACCGGGGAGTTTTCCAGAAGAAGCGAAATCTCTTTCCCTACTCTAACCGCGGACAAGCGATAGCGAGCCACTCACCATTGAAATAAATGCGGGGTCCGACATACACCGCATGTACATTGATGGTGGGGCATCGGCAAATATCATGTAAGAGCATTGCTTTAAAAGACTACGACACGAAATCGTAGCCAGTTAAACCCGCGACCAGGCGCTCCAATGGTTTCCGCGGGTGAAAGATATGGCCCATGGGGCAGCTGCGGATTACTAGTCGGCGTTGGCAATGCGAGCACTCTACGACAACCTGGATGGATTTCATGGTGATCAAATCCCCTTCGCCATACAATGGCATCATTGGGAGACCCGGGATATCAGCCATGCAGCGCGTTACCATCGGCCAGCGCGGGATGTAAATTCGAGTAGAAGGGGCATTGTTACTCTTCCAATGCCACGATACAAAGCAGAGAATGTAGCGGTTACATGCGAAATGCTTTCGGTCCGGCTTGATCTTGGCCAAAGTCCCCAATCCCGAAGGTCGCGATTCACCTGAAATACGGAGCAGAATAACCATCGGAGGGTCATTGTCGGACAACGGCAAAGCGGTACGTGTCGGCTCCTACAAAGAGCGTGGATATTTTTCGGCGTGGGAGCCAAAACATATGGTAGGGTGCCACGCTCGATCACGAGAGCATAAACGAGAATCCGACAAAGGTACTCACCGATCGCCCGCCGTGGCCAAGCCCAGGCGTGCCGCAGGCAATCTGGCGGTACGAGAAATTGGTAAATCACGGGATTATCGCGTGAAGTCTACTACCACGGTGGCTTTCTAACCCAGGTAATGGTCAAAAGCGGCGGTAGGCTGGCGAATGTCGTAGACTTCAGGCACTTAACAAAGCATGCCGGATCTGCTATCCATTACGAGAGAGACTGGAAAATAGAGTCCTTGTGGATGATACGTTAAAGTGTTTTCTTGGCCGTCCAAAGGGATATCATGGAATCTGAATGGCTAAGGAAGGCGAGGAAAAAACGGCCTTCCACACAGCCAGGCGTTCTTGTTATACAAAATGCCGCTTTGGCTTGAAGAACGCAGTGCCACATCGGTAGCTTAGTAGACAATGCCTTTGAAAAGCGGTGGGCGCAACACGGAAGTCTATGTGGATGACACGGTCATCAAAGCCATCCGAAGTTGAGCTTGCTTGCGACATAGAAGAGACATTCAAGACTCTACGAGGAGGTCAACATGAAGTGAATCCTAAAATGCACCCCCTCACGAAGGCATGTTCCTAGGATACGATGAACGGCGGCATAAAACATTGTCGAGGGAACAGGCCAATAGAACTTCTTGCGAAGACGCTCGGCAGGAAGCTCAAAAAGGCTCAAACTGCACATCTGGTAAGTCACGAAAAGTCATTACCTCTTTTCAAAACACTCGAGGTGTATGAAAAGTGATTCCGGTGGAGGAGAAGGCGGAAGAAGCCTTCACTCACGCTCAGCGGCATCTATTAGCATCTCCCAACTTCGTTGCACCCGAGCCGGGGAAGATCATGTATTTATCGGCAACTCATAGAGCGGTATGGTGCTACTAGAGATAGGGACTCGGTGCAAACCCCTATCTATTTTGTAAACAAAGCGCTCAAGAAAGAGAGATGAACTCTGATTACCATGGAAAAGTTAGTCTTGGCATTAGTGTTTGCTTGTAAGCGACTCTGGCATACTTCAGCGCGCGATAGTGGTAATCACGATCAACCCATCAAGGATCATCTCCAAACCTGATGCATCGGGGCGACTCGAAGTGGAGTGTGCTAAGCGAACACAACATCTCTACGAGACCGCGTCGCAATAAAGGGCCGGAGTTGGCGGACTTCATCATCGAGAAGCGGTGACCCGTCTGGTACCGCACACCAAGACGAAGGAACTACAAGATCCATGGATTTTGTTTACGGATGGATCCGCATGCGTAGACGGATCAGGTGGCCTCATTCTCACAAACCGGAGGGATGGAATTCACTTACGCGCTGCGTTTTGAATTTACCCGACAAACAATGAGGCGGAATACGAAGCTCTAATCGCCGGACTCATTGCGGCGCTCGAATGGTGTACGTAACTTGGCAAATGTAGACTCGGCTACAGTAGCCAACCCGCGTGTTGTTAGAATACGTGGCAAAGAAGAGAATATGATTGATATCTTGAGAAGACTAAGACACCGATCAAAGGCTTTTCAGCATTTACTATCAAGCAAGTCCACAGAGGAGAAAATGCAAGAAGCGGACGGCTGAGCAAGATAACCTCGACAAGCCGCCACTTATCAAAGCAAGTCTGGTGGAAACACCGAAAAGCAAATCAATATCGGAGATAGAAGTCTCGTAGGTATAGGAGGATGGCCCTACATGGATGACACCGAGATTCGGAATTCCTACATGAGAACATTACCCCAAGAGCGAATGAAAGCTCATGATCGGCGCCGTATGAGGGCCAGAATTGCGAGACAACATACTATACCGGCGTTCTTTCCTCCAACCATGGCTCCGCTTGCGTTGGCCTCACAAGCAAATTACGTGCTGCGAAAATCCATGAAGGTTCATGCGGCATGCCGCCAGGACCGCGATCCGTTGTAGCGCCATGCGATCCGGGATACTCTTGCCAACCATGCATCGAGATGCGCGGGACCTAATAAGGAAGTGCAATGATTGCCAAGTTCATAGACCCATCCCGCGCCAACCACAACACGAGCTAAATCAATCACGGTAGCCATGGCCATTCTACAAATGGGGCATTGATATTGCGAGGTCCTTTTCAATAGCGTGGCGGTCTCAAGTTTCTCATAGTAGCCATAGACTACTTCACCAAGTGGATCGGGCAAAAGCGGTGGCGACAATCACGCGGCAACGGTGGCGGCTTTATGCGGGACAACATTGTATGCGCTTGGCGGATTACGGTGAAATCATCTGGATAATGGGAAACAACTCAGCGAAAACCCCTTCAAAGATTGGTGCGAGAAGTTAAACATCACCCAACACCCGTCGATTCGCACCCGCAAACCAATGGCTTAGTAGACGCGCAAACCGAAGCACAGGCGAAGGAATCAGCTGGCGCTGGATAGGCACAAAGGAAGGTGGGTGAAGAACTTTCGCATATCTTGTGGAAGCACGCACCTCCAAAACTAGCGGGGGACACCCCTTCTCTCTAGTCTATGGGACCGAAGCCGTTATACCAAGCGAGATCGATGCCAACTGTCACACACCATAGGGCCAGAAACACAGTGTAGCGGAAGGGAACATAAGCACAAGATAATAGAACATACCAACATTAATATTAAAAAGAAATATTACACCATTACAATACTAGTTTAGCCGCTCATCGGCAAATATTCAAAGTTTAGATTCCAAAATATTAAGTTTTAATACATACGACTTGTAGCGACAAGTGAAAACTTCATTATGCAAGACCTGGTAGAAAAGCTTACTAACGATCACTGAAATGCATGAGAGAAAAACGGGTCAACTATGAAAATAGTTGGTGAGTAAACACGTTTTGCAAAAATAAGAAAACTCGAAAGAAATAAACAAAGCTTTCGGTCGACGAAAATAGTTCTCAAAGTAAAGGCATTGTGTATCCTCGGTTCAAATTCCGCCATACAAAACTTGCAACCCGTTGTACTATAACCATTGCACAAAATATAGTATGTCTAATAGTCAAGTATAAGCGCAATAGTTCACAATATAGTACGCGAATATAATAGTTCAAGGATGCTCGAACATGGGAGACTTTGCCTTTGCTCCAAGAGGAGACTCCTTTGTCACTCGACCACTAGACGAGATTTATTGAGACCGCTCCACCAATGGTGAGACTTTATAGTGATGCTCAGAACATGGGAGACTTTGCAGCGCTCCAACAAGGGAGACTCCTTTGTGGCTCGACCACCTAGGCGAGATTTATTGAGACAGCTCCACCCATAAGATAGGACTTTATAGTGATGCTCGAACATTGGAGACTTTGGGACAAGGTCATAACACGCTGGTTCAATAAGTTTAAACAAGTCATGAGTCCATAATTAAGTCCAAGAGTCTAAGTCAAGTTCAAAAGTTCAAGTCTAAAGAGTTCATAGAAGTAATAATCAATTTAGTTCAAATATGGTTCAAGCATTTCACCCCAAAGTATAGTAAAGCGGTAAAAAGGGGATGTGATTACTCACTAGCATAAAATGTTCAATAAGTTCATAAAACATAGTTAGTTTAGTTCAAGTATAAATCATGCATTCCACCCCAAAACAATTGAAAGCATTTAAAAAGGGAGTTCGTGAATACTCACCGGTAAGTACTGTGATGCAGAGTAGAGTACAACGAGGTATAATGTGATCTTACAAGGACCTATCTGAATGATATGATATGTAATGAGTTACAATGTAATGTTATGCATGCATTTCGTATGTTATTTATACCATTTGCGGGTTTTGAAAAAATACTTATCGTCGAAAAATACTCTTTTTTGCGTCTTGACCATTCAAAAATCACTTTACAAGTTTTTACGTCAAAATGTCATCCTACAAAGGTTTTATAATGATTTATAGTGAAATTATCACTTTTAGTTGCAAAACAATGTCGTCGGAATCTTCATGAAATTAACAAAATGGCTCGAAAAACTAGTTGTAAAATGGTGTCGTCGATCGTTAGGAAACTTAACTCAACGGTTTTGGAAAGCTTGCATCAAAATCTAGAAGTTTTAGTCATGAGTTTTCATGCATAGAGGTCTCCGAACATAAAGATAATAGGGGTTAAATATGGTGATTTTAGTTACCGTAACACTTATCTCGTAAAAATAATATAGTTTTTCTAAAAATTATAGTTACGGCAAGTTGTAAGCGTGTATATCTTAATGCGTTTCAAATCCGTTTTCTACATATTATATGTCCTTAGCTTCGTATCAAAGTATACTAATATATTTTTGATAATTCGAAATAATTTGTAAAGCTTAAGGCTCGTTTTGACCGGACAATTTAAAAATAGGTTCTGAATTTTCTAGAAAAATATATTTTTAAATCGTCAAACTTGTAAAATCCATAACTTCTTCGTTATAAGTCCGTTTTTATCCGTTCAAGCGGCCGCGGATTCGTTTTAAAGTATATTTTCTAAATATCAAGGCCAAAGTTTCGTACCAACAGTAGGTTTTTCCAGAAATTCGAAACAAGGACAGAACATAAATATATAGTTATCGAAAATAGTTTTTCCGACAAAACCTTCTAATCCCTTCAAATCAACTCCAAAACTAATCTAATCCCACCATACACCTTCTTAGGGTGTCATGGGTTCCTAATCACCATCAAGACCAAAGATTACCATGGGAATATTTATAGGGTGACCAATATGTATATATAACTCAATAAATCATGAAAAATGGTATAAATCTCATAACATGCATACTATCTCCAAAAATGAAAAGAAACATATGAAAATGAAAAGGAAACATGAAAATGATAAAAACAAGCTTACAAGTGATTATGATGAGGTGAAAGTAACAAGGATTAACTTAAATACCCGGTTTTATTTCAAAACCTTATATAGATTATATCTAGATTGTAAACACTTGATCAAGCAAAAATTTTGATCCCTTGGCACCTTGATGTTGTGACCGGTTTTGAAGGAGCAAGAAGAAGAGAGAAAACCTTTTCTAACTATGTGAATATTAGTGAAATGAATGAGAAGAAAATAAGGTAGTAAGACTTTTGTATAAGTGTAGAAACATATAATAAATGAACCATCCCTCAATTAATACTTACTTTAAGGGCGTTTTTGTGGATCTTGTTTAGAATTATATTATTTTTTAAAGTATATGTATTATTTGTATATAATTTGTGTATTATTTGTAAAGAAAGTGTAGTAAAAGTGTAAGAAAATGTACAAATATAGGCAATTAAATTTTTGATACAAGTAAGTTTTAATAATTCAAAATAGGATGTAATGAGATGATAAAAATTTTAAAAATACTTTCCTTGTGAAAATTGAGTGATAAAATAATTATCGCATCAATTTTAAGAAAAACGGCTAATAATTAAACTTTAACGATTTATGTACCAAATAAATTTAAAACATTAGGAAAACTCAAAATATAGTTTTTATAACTAAATGTAAGTTTAAAAATACATCGGGATCATTTTTGAAAGTAACGGGTTAAATGTACAAAATAATAACTCAGCTGATAAAGTTTATTAAATATAAAAATTACGCGTTAAATGTGAAATGAAATGCCATGAATGAATTAATATGATGCATTATTAATTTAAGAAATGACGGAATTTGAAATGTGACATTTTCCCATATCGTGAAGATCGCGTCCGTGATTCATTAACGATACTATGGTCCAACCCGACAAGAGTTCTAAAAGTTCATGATACGTACGTCGAACAGTCTAAATGATCATATCAATGCCCATACGCACAGTTCCCCATACAACTAAGTGCGTGCGCGTGATTAGATTGGATAGGGTAAACTTGCAATATCGAGCGTAGCTCTCAAAAGACCTTTAGGTTGTCGATTCTAATTTAATCCCACAACTCATCAAACAAGAACTATCATGAGATTAAACTAAACCGACTTGAGTAAACTTGTCTCTAGCAGCTTGATTTTATAGCTCATCAAACAAAGCTGTCACTAGATCAAGCTAGGAAACAAGTTGTTAGAAAGATAGGATTCCAAATCCTTGAATGAAGTCTTTTGAAAGATTCGCTCGATATTCGATTTGCTTACACAATCAAATTCATCAACAAAATATATAACAACTAAGGTCGATATCAATAGGTCTCAAATTAAGCAAAGTCGTGAACATGGTAAAGATTGGAAGGAAGTTATGCACCCAATCATGTCGAATGCAGAAATAAGGTAGTTGTTCGAAAGAATGTACGTTAAAGCGTTAAGGGCTTCCTCGGTACCCAAATAGAATGCTTCGACCACGTCTGGGGAGGAATTTCAATGTTTGGTTCCGTGGACCTTCTATTGCCAATGCAGGTTGGGCGATTACCTCCTTGATTGGGAGTTCTTTTCGACTTTGGGCCGGGTATTGCGAAGGTGATCTAGACTTCCACACTCGTAACATGCTTTTCTCTGTCCTTGATTTCCAGTCTTGTTTGAGCAATTTTAGCAAGTGGCGGTCACGCCCGCACATTCGCACGCTTGGTGATCTCCTATGTGATGATAATTACATCGAGTGCACAAAGGATGTGGACTGCATATCCTTTCGCTCCCAGGTGGTCGCCCCATAGTTACGTTATTCGCTGCCTCTTGTTTTGCTGATTCGACTCGGTTTCCGGTGATCCTCCTGCAAACTTCGTCCATTGTCGTTTGCTTTTGTTAGTTCTCGGATCGATCACATCATTTGTCAGCGATCATAGCCATACTGCATGACTACTTGAGTGGTTTAGTTTCGACGAAGTGACATCCCTCCTAATTTCGGTATCAATCCCGTATATAGCGGTCAATCAATTTCTCCAGATGGAAACCATGTGAGGAACCATCCTAGTTAATTAGTGGGCGGATCGTGTACTTGTCGATCTCTCCCTACCATCAAGTGATTCCAAAATTCTTCTTCCGGTTTACGCGCTTCATCTTTTCTCAGTACTCATCGGTTAGTAGTTTCTTGAATGCTTCCCAAGATAGCGCATTTGCCTTTTCTTCCCTCAGTGCAGTTGATTGTTCCACCGTGTCAATGCTCGACCACGTAGGTGACCCATGAGAACTCAACCTTGTTCGCCGGTAGCATTTGTGATACTAAGCTTCACTCAACATTCTCGAACCAGGTTAGCGGTCAATGGCACCCTCCGATTCCATGAAATTCCATTGGCTTGCATGTCATGAAAGTTTTATAGCTGCATCCTTGACCGTGTTTTGAGTACCTCTCCGTTGTTGGTTCGCCTAGCATCGAGTTGTGTTATAATTTGGGTGAGTAAATCGCTATTCAATACGTTGTTGTGCGGATTGTCATTGTTGTTTGGGTTTAGTTGTTGTTACCTCCGAAAGATTTGCTGCGGCGAATCCTCGAAGGACCAAAACAGGGTTGAGCAAAACATTTAGAAATTCGGATGAGGTGCGAGAGGTGTATGTTTATAGGATCGCATGGCGGGGTAGGACGCTGCTCTGGCTAACAAGTCGAAGATGGAAAAAGAAGATATGAACAAGGTCGGTAATGTAGGCGTGAACGTAAAACATGCCATGCATACCACGGACCAATGCAACTTGGTGACAGGACTTTAAAGACTCGACTAAACATGATTTAAAACTACCACTCTTATCATTGCATGGTTCTTCATAAATTAGACATAGTTGATCAGGCTATGTATGATTTATGAGTAACAATCAAACGATAGGACTAGTCGACTCGAATGGTGTTCAATGTTTAATAAAATAATATACAAAAAAATTTTTTTTTTTCGGTTATAGTCATGATTTTTATTTTGAAAATCGGCATTCTCTATAACCTTTGGCTCGAATACTGTCACATGCTTACCGAGGAGAAACACGAGGTGTAACTGAAGGAACATAAGCACAAGATAATAGAACATACCAACATTAATATTAAAAAGAAATATTACACCATTACAATACTAGTTTAGCCGTCGCTTCGTGATATATTACAAAGTTTAGATTCCAAAATATTAAGTTTTAATACATACGACTTGTAGCGACAAGTGAAAACTTCTTTATGCAAGACTTGGTAGAAAAAACTAGATCTACAGAATGCATGAGGAAAAAGCGGGTCAACTATGAAAATAGTTGGTGAGTAAACACGTTTAGCAAAAATAAGAAAACTCGAAAGAAATAAACAAAGCTTTGGAATTCGTGAAAATAGTTCTCAAAGCAAAGGCATTGTGTATCATCGATTCAAATCCTAAAACACAAACTTGCAACTGTGTGTACACAACCCATTGCACAAAATATAGTATGTCTAATAGTCAAGTATAAGCGGTCATAATAGTTCACAATATAGTACCACGAATATAATAGTTCAAGGATGCTCAAACATGGGAGACTTTGCCTTTGCTCCAACATGGAGACTCTCTGTCCTTTCGACCACTAGGCGAGATTTATTGAGACCGCTCCACCATAAGTGAGACTTTATAGTGATGCTTCGAACATGGGAGACTTTTTGCTTGCTCCAACAAGGGGAGACTCCTGTCACTTTCGACCTAAGCGAGATTTATTGAGGCCGCTCCACCAATAAGGCGAGAGACTTTATAGTGATGCTAAACATTGGAGACTTTGGGACAAGGTCATAACACGTCTGGTTCAATAAGTTTAAACAAGTCATGAGTCCATAATTAAGTCCAAGAGTCTAAGTCAAGTTCAAAAGTTCAAGTCTAAAGAGTTCATAGAAGTAATAATCAATTTAGTTCAAATATGGTTCTTGCATTTCACCCCAAAGTATAGTAAAGCGGTAAAAGGGGATGTGATTACTCACTAGCATAAAATGTTCAATAAGTTCATAAAACATAGTTAGTTTAGTTCAAGTATAAATCATGCATTCCACCCCAAACCAATTTAAAGCATTTAAAAAGGGAGTGTGAATACTCACGGTAAACTGGTGTGATGACAAGAAGTGATACCGCGAGGTATAATGTGATGCTTAAACGGAACTATTACGAATGATATGATATGTAATGAGTTGCAATGTAATGTTATGCATGCATTTCGTATGTTATTTATATACCATTTTAGGGTTTTGAAAAATACTTATAAATCGAAAAAATACTCTTTTGGCGTCTTGACCATTCAAAATCACTTTCCAAGTTTTCGTCAAAATGTCATCCTACAAAGGTTTTATAATGATTTATAGTGAAATTATCACTTTTCGTTGCAAAACAATGCCGTCGGAATCTTCATGAAGATTAACAAAATGGCTCAGAAAACTAGTTGTAAAATGGTGTCTACGTCGATCGTTAGGAAGCGAACTCAACGGTTTTGGAAAGCTTGTATCAAAATCTAGAAGTTTTAGTACATGAGTTTTTGTCATAGAGGTCTCGAACATAAAGATAATAGGGGTTAAATATGGTGATTTTAGTTACTGTAACACTTATCTCGTAAAAATAATATAGTTTTCTAAAAATTAGTTACGGCAAGTTTATGAAAACGTGTATATCTTAGTCGTTTCAAATCGTTTTACGTATTATATGTCCTTAGCCGTATCAAAGTATACTAATATATTTTTAACAATCGAAATAATTTATGAGCTTGGGCTCGCTTTTGACGGACAATTTAAAAATAGGTTGCTGAATTTTACGAAAATATATTTTTCGCCGTCAAACTTGTAAAGGAAAACTTCACTTCGTTATAACTCCGTTTATCGTTCAAAAGCCAACGGATTCGTTTTAAAGTATAATTTCTAAATATCAAGGCCAAAGTTTCGTACCAACAGTAGGTTTTTCCAGAAATTCGAAACAAGGACAGAACATAAATATATAGTTATGAAAATAGTTTTTCGACAAAACCTATTCTAATCCCTTCAAATCAACTCCAAAACTAATCTAATCCTACCTACACCTTCTAGGGTGTCATGGGTTCCTAATCACCATCAAGACCAAAGATTACCATGGGAATATTTATAGGGTGACCAATATGTATATATAACTCAATAAATCATGAAAAATGGTATAAATCTCATAACATGCATACTATCTCCAAAATGAAAAGCATATGAAAATGAAAGGAAACATGAAAATGATAAAAACAAGCTTACAAGTGATTATGATGAGGTGAAAGTAACAAGGATTAACTTAAATCTTGCGGTTTTTATTTCAAAACCTTATATAGAGTATATACTAGATTGTAAAAGCACTTCAAGAAAAAAATTGATGGCACCTTGATGTTGTGACCGGTTTTGAAGGAGCAAGAAGAAGAGAGAAAACCTTTTCTAACTATGTGAATATTAGTGAAATGAATGAGAAGAAAATAAGGTAGTAAGACTTTTGTATAAGTGTAGAAACATATAATAAATGAACCATCCCTCAATTAATACAACCCTTCCTTGGCGTTTTTGTGGATCTTGTTTCCAAGTATATTATTTTTTTAAAAGAAAGTATATGTATTATTTGTATATAATTTGTGTATTATTTGTAAAGAAAGTGTAGTAAAAGTGTAAGAAAATGTACAAATATAGGCAATTGGAAATTTTTGAGTAGTAAATAAGTTTTAATAGCTCAAAATAGGATGTAATGAGATGATAAAAATTTTAAAAATACTTTCCTTGTGAAAATTGAGTGATAAAATAATTATCGCATTACGATTTTAAGAACGACGTAATAATTAAACTTTAACGATTTATGTACCAAATAAATTTAAAACATTAGGAAAACTCAAATATAGTTTTATAACTAAATGTAAGTTTAAAAAATCGTGGGATCATTTTAGAAGTAACGGTTAAATATTAAAAATAATAACTCACTGTAGATAAAGTTTATTAAATATAAAAATTACGCGTTAAATGTAATGAAATGCCATGAATGAATTAATATGATGCATATTTAATTTAAGAAATGACCGGAATTTGAGAAATGTGACACAACCATCCGCACTGCGGAGATCAATGTGACAACAAACGACGATGAAAGACGTGTCGACTTGGATCTGCTGGAAGAAGGCGAGCGCGGCCATCTGGGGAGGCAAAGTCGAAGTAAAAATGAAAGGCTACTATGATGCTAAGGTGCACGCGTGTTTCATTCCGACCAGACTTTCTACCTGGAATGATGGCGGCGCGGGAAGGTAATCTGGTAAGCTTCGGACCAAAATGGGAAGGACCCTATGAGGTTCTTGAAGCAATAAACGCAGGCGCGTCTGGGGTCACGAGGCTTGGATGGTCGTGACCTACGCGCGCATGGAACATCGGCAACCTCAAGAGGTGCTACCTATAAGAATAGCACTCTGACCGCAGCGCCAGGGCAGCCAGCTTTGGCTATCAATAAACATTCATGTATTCATCTTTATTTTTCATATATATCTGCTTTTCTTTGTTATCTCTCAAAAACTTTGCAAGTATCAATAAAATGCCGCAGTTTCTAGCTAACTCCGCGACACATTTTAAGTTGTTATCTCCATATCTTGTAGGTCTTTAACAATTTTTATTTCTTGCCTTACGATGGCGTGCATGCACTCTGAATAAACCCGCGATGGTAAAAGGATAAGTTAACCTACTAAATAACTTGTTGAGTAAGAGGGTTGCAAACCCATCAACATCGGATCATGTATCCTTGTTAAACACCTTGTTCTCGAGACGTTGGGATAAGATATGTGCGCAACCGCGATGGTTTAGCAGCAGTACCACGTGCTGCGTTTAACAACTTAGGAACCAAGACACTTGTTTCCTCATGTGATATGTACAAAGACGTCGAATATCATACCATACACGATTATGATAAAGTACTTGGAATTATTTCTCAAGTAGACTAGGATTTTTCGTACATGATTATGAATTTTCTATATATTTACCTGGCGTACCGCGTTTGTCTCTTGGCAACAAATACATCTTTACTTGAGACGATGAGATACATATACATTGCAAATATCTACAGCAAGAAAGAGACTTTCATTCATAACCACGAGTTATTACAAGAGAAAGTTATTTTGCAACATATCGGCTACCGGTACGCTACAGCGCAAGTGAAGAGGTGCCAACGTGACTTGTTGCACCTTTAACTTCGCTAACACTTTTCAACTCGTCTGCATCTTGATGCGACCGGTGGCTTAGACCGGCACCCCATCGGACCTTGGCAAGTGAGCGCGCCAACGCACAAAATAGCTTTACTGCAATACCTTCTTTTTAGCAAGGCGGGTGCATGCGCTTCCAGACCTCCTGCAAAGGTACCTCTTTTTCAAAGCAAAGGGATTGGCTATCCCTAGGACGTGCAAACACAGTACTTGCGGTGAGACTCATGGGGCTTCAAATAATAGTCCGGTGTGTTTGGCATCCTCGGCGATGGCGCCAAGGTCAACCCTGCCATAATAACATTTATCGGATAATCTTGATCGCGCTCAAGCTCAGAAATCATTGGGAGCTCTAAATCTTTCATTCTCTGCATGGCGGCGACCAAATGATCATATGACTCCGCATCATAATTCGGTACCTTATCAGCGCCACCTAGTTTTGCCTCGTGGAGCTCTTCAATTGCTTCGATTTACCGCTCGGGCGCGCACCGCAACCTCCGAAGTTAACCACCTCTGGCGATTCCGGGTATTAAGAGCTAAGCGGATACCGTGGCCTATAGAGCCACTGGCTCCGCTATTGTGGACATAAGCTGAGGATACAACTCCTCGTCATATTCAATGCTAAGCTTACCGGTTTTGCCTCCTGCACCTCAATGACCCGGCTCACGTGTGGCTCCCCAAATGCGCAAACAAATTTTTCCTTACCACTCAGGATGTTTAAGTACCAGACGCATGAGACTTGTCTCTGGCGTATCACGCGAGCCTCTTGATTTATTTGGCACATTAGCGCCATTTTGTCATCGGCCTGTTTTTGAGCGTATGCGCTCAAATCCCTTTCCTCTGCATGGGCTATCGATTCTTGCCGGTGCTTGGCCAGTTGCCTCAACGAAGCTATTATGCGGTCCTTTTGAGATCTTGGTTCACCCCCCTGCTACTCAGATCTTTCGGCTTCACAATTAGTGCGGCTGATGTGGAAGACCTGCATAATTCTTCAACCAATTGCTCCATGGGCGCATCCGCATCGGGCCGGTCTTCATTATCCCGCTCTGCGGCTCGGAATCGCCTGAATGTATAGGACTAGCCTTGGGGGTGATTCTATCACTGTTCCTCCCTGCGAATGATCACCGTGAAATGTTATATTAACAACTATATCAACCAACAACACACGGAAATTATATATATATGGCTTCTCACTTTGTGGCTCGACATGGCCCGAGAAGAGTGCGAAGGCGCTTCATCCGTGGAGGATACTTCCACGGTCTGAACCACAGGCGTTTTTCCTTGATGGGCCCGCACCATCATCCCTCGGTCCTTTCGCCTAAGCGGATTCTTCTTCTTCCTCTTCCTCCATAGGGTGAGCCATTTCACGGGTGGTCATGTGCTTCAAGAGAAGTTACTTGGATTAGGGCGGCTTTGTAGGGGTGTACCTCATTACGGTGAGGCCGGTTCATGTCTCCCCGCATTGGCTAAATGGCGCGCCACTGCGGTAGCGTAGGATTGGCTCCTCTCCTCTCTCGCGGCAGCACTGCACATCCCCACCTCAATCGGCTTAGCCAAGCGAACAACGATAAAGAGGTCCATCTAGCAATAGGAAACAAACAAAGCATTGGTTATATAATGTAGGAACAAAGGAAGATCATTCTTACTACAAAGGAGGTGCGGAAGAACGAGTACCCACCGGCCATTGGCTTCTAAAAGATTGGGATCGTCTTGGGACCAAAATAGTTCCTACGATGCCCATGTGTACCAAAAATTCCTGAGGATAGGAATTAATGGGGATGCGGTTAGCGTTTATCAATTAGCATCCTCGGACATAGGATCGAGGCGGGGGGCACTCATCCTTCACCAACGAACCCGGGTATAAAAGTCATAGGTCCAGGAAACGTGGCTATCTACCCGGAAAAGGACTCCTCCAATTCCTAAGCGTCTAGCTTCTTTGTATAACATTGAAATCTACCGTGTGCAGCAAAGGACACCCATGTGTGACGGTTGTATGGTAGAACACGCGAAAAGGTTGATGGTGGGATTCACCGCCGATGCCGGATTCACCTCAATTTTAATTTTAGCGGCGCTATACAATGCAATTGTGATATGTCGCGATTATAATATTTCAATATATACGCGAATGGGATAGAGGCAGCGTTGATTCGCGAAAAAAGCGTGTATACCCCACCTTCCCTTGGGGAAATCGGCAATAGACGCCCGGCGCGGGGAACGCCGGATGTACGTGCGGTATGTAATAATCCGAAGTGAACTCTAAGAGATCACTCGTGGATAGATTGGAGGTGAACTCATGCAGTTGTTTGACCATAGTGGTGGATTTACAGAAGCGCCGCGGTACCTTGTAGGTAGTTTAATTTCTAGTTTGCATTTGGAGTTCTATTTCAACAATGGCGGATTGTTTTTACGGTGGATCACTTTGTGAAACCCGGCGGGTGGTTTTATACTCTTCTCATCCACACGATCGCGTGCCACGTGGATTCCACTTGTGTGGTTGAGATCACTCGATGGGGCCGGGGACATCACTTTCCCAGAATACGAGGCGTTTACATTTCACTTTGATGTCTAGATACAAGCACCTCTGGTTATGTGTATGGCTTCTTTAATACGTTTCGTAAGTTTATTTTATTTCGGACTCCGGTCATTAGTCTAGTATCATCGATTATGCGCATCACAAGGCTGGGGACATGATGGACGTATAGTGCGAGGTGGTCATAAACCACTACTGACCTCAATATCTCACAAAGCGAATTAACGGGCCGACATCAATAGCGTTTGGGCTCACGGCCCAAGCCCATATCTATTTGGAATAGATATCCATCTCTTCTAAAATAAGGGGATAATCATTCCCAACCGACTTAGCGGGATACTGGCAGAAGTTGGGAACAGAACCCAACAAAGGATTCCGTGCGTATATAAAGGAACCATATCCTCGTTTAAGGTGCGATCTCATAACCCCTAAAACTCCTAAAACCTTAAAACCGATTACATCACTCTCAGGAGGATAATCGTGGGAGACAATCCCACGGTAAGCCTAAGCGGTGTTTTCTTGTCTCTTAGTGCTGCGGTCTCAGCGGCAATTCTTAGTGGTACGAGAACCGGAGCTCCAAACCAGGAACGCCCAATTTTTGTATCAACACAAAGATATCAACGAATCTTTATGGTTAATGCATATGGCAATATGGTATGCTTCATGCCAACATACCATGCCTAAGTTTTGAGGTATGTTAAAAAAAATAATAGAATTGCAACAAAAATGCATATGTGCCTTGAAAGAATTGCAACAAAAGATTGGCACAAAATTACACTTTCTTTGTCACAAAATTATTGTTTAAAGACAAAAATAACAGTTTAAAAAACCTTAAGACACAAGGGAACTTTAAGGACTAGATGCTTGAATGAGCTCAATGGATGCATCGAGCTGGTCGGTTATTCCTAAATGTCAAGGCAAACGAAAAGTTGAAGCTCATCGGGTAGGAGCGTGTTTGAGTTTTTTCTTTTCAAATGAAGAAGTGCATCGCTAGCGAAATGGCATATCTAGGTGTAAAAATGGTATCAAAACAATAAGAACACAAGGTGTAATCACCCAACCAACCACCCCTTGGTGATATCAATCTTTTATTATAACAATAACACCTGATAGCTTATTCTCACACGGATCAAGCAAACAATACAATCTGAAAAACAATATGACAGCCCTCTATAAGGTGTTGTCTACAAAACTCACACACTAAACCTTGAACCCAATATAGCTGAAACAAACTATCAACCAAGATCAAGATGATCTTAATACAAAACCAGACTAACAACACCAACTAGTGAAACAATAAACCAGAAACCAATATCAAGATGATGTCGCCGAGAAACTGAGAGATGAAAAACCAGAGAGAAGTATGTAAGTTCTGAAACCAGAGATAAGATCTTTATATAACCTCGGATGTTGCACTTTAAACCCCTCGCACAATATAAACTAAACAAAACTGGCACAAACATTAAGTGATAAGAAAACAGTTATAAAATATTTACAAAAGTAACCCTTATACTTTCATATGATTGTTATTTCAACACTAGGAAGGACCAAAGTATTAAAAATACATATCATTCATGACTCAACTATAGCTTTGATTTGTTTATATCATCTTACGTTAGAAAAAATCAATCTTGTTTGAAGTTAGGTTATCCAAAAAAAACAAAAAAAAAGTCAAGCGACCCATGAAAATCTTTTTACTTACGAGAATTGAAACATAGCCATGCCAAGATTTTCTCATAAATTAGCAAAAATGAAACCAAATTATGTCTTGGATAGCATGAAATGTTGTTTTATGGATAGATTATCATTAAGTTATGTATTAAACTAAGAGCATCCGGTGTGGGTTAGCCGTGCCCCGCCGTTGGCTGAGCTGGCGGTTCGCCGTGCCCCGCCGCCACACCGGGATGGCTCGCCATGCTTCGTCGTTGGAAATGAAATCGTGGTGACGACGAGAGAGTTTCCTGACAAGGTGGGGCCAAATGTAAGATTAATCTTTTTTTTCTTCAATTTATAAATGGTTTGTGGGTTGTGGTTGGGTTGTGTGTGTGTGCAGCGTATGTGTGTGTGTGTGTGAAGATGGTGGTTATGGAAGAAGAAGAAGATATGTTGGTTGGGTTGTGTGTGTGTGTGCGCGCGCGCGCAGCGTATATGTGTGTGTGAAGATGGTGGTTATGGAAGAAGAAGGTTTTTTTTTTTTTTTTTTTTTTTAATTTTGCAGTATATATGATTGTATATATATATATATATTTTTTATATTTTGGCAGTATAGTGTATATGGTTGTATATATATGTGAAAATGTAAAAAAAAAATTAAATTGTAAAGGTGGGCCCCAAATGAAGAAGTTGATGTTTGTTATGAGTGAGGAGGGGGTTTGTTGTGGTTAGTTGTGGAAAAATGAGATGGGATGTGATGTAGGGTGGCGGCAATGAGAGTTGAAGCTTTATTACGACACCTGATGCACTAAATATCATATGTTAGAGAACAAAAAAAGTAGAATTTTCCACTCACCTAGTCAAAGTGGTGTAGCATCAATTCTAAAAAAGTCACTTTAGAAAAGAATGGATCTTAGTCACAGGATTATAAACACGTTTACAACGTCCATCTGGATTGTGATTTGTATAAATTATTCTTTTAAGTTAACTCAAAAGAAGTCAAGTCATGAACACGTAATTCAAAAATCAGGTTGAGCAACTTTTATGCAAATTAAAGTGTAAATATTGTAGTTAAACTGTGTGTTGTAAGCCCCCTCTCCATAAATACTTTTAGCAATACTCTCAATTTGGTATGGGCTTAAGATTTTTTAGTAGACATCTCAAGTTCAAAACTTACATGGTGCAATTTTGGAGACACTCGTCATATGCCTATTCTCTTAGCACAAACGTCTGTGTGGAGCCGGAAAAAGATAGGAATTTTGTGAAACATGTCATTAGTTTGATTTTAACTTCGCCCGATTAGCAAGAAACAAGTAATATTGTATAAGACTTGGTCTTTGCAGAAGGGTTACACCGGATCCTATAAAATGAACTCCGGGTTAAGGTTGTTTGTTGAACCAAGTTTTTTAAGACGTTGTTTTGTATATAAAGCTATAAATATATGAATATGACCAAGGTTGTAAACATAGCGAATCGGTAGTCGGGTGATCGACCTCTTTGTAGATTATAATCGGTTTATACGGGATTAATTGGATTGCATTTTCGGCAAGTTTTGGGTATTTTCGACAAGTTTTGGGTATTTCCCGCAAGAGTTTTCTTACAAAAAGATATTTTATTAGATATAAACAACGATTATAAGTGATTAAAACTCGTTAAACTGATGAAGTTTTGGGTATTTCCCAGAAAGATTTTGCAAGTTTCGTGCAGTTGAGTTGACCCCTTGGATTGTGCCATTCGTTGTGTGATTGAGACACAAAATCGAAAAATTGATGGCCGAGTAACGTCTAAGCGGCAATTAATCGACTTTGTAAAACTTTTTTTGCAACACTGAATATGACGATCACTTTCGTCATTTAATTGTATTGAAGGGATTTATAAATAGTTGAGCGTGCCATAGTTAAATAGAACTCCTGATAGTATTACAACAAAGATGATGCACATTTGTGATGAGTATTGGATCGTTAGTCAACAATGTCTACATTTGGAACTGGAAGAGAAGTCGAAGCCCAAAAATGTTGACTTCAAATGATATTGAGTGTTGACTATGTATACACGTTACTTTTCAACACATATCTTAGGTCAAATTCGAGGTCTTTTGTATACTTTTTCAACCATTGTAAAAGGGAGATGATTTGTACACATTTGGATTTGATTTGCACACTTCAATGTACAATTCTATAAAACATAATTTATAAACTGTACAACTGTTCAATGTCATGCAGACCAGTGTGTTAATAAAAAATAGAGTGTCTAAATCATTTCCCATCAGTAAAAGTGGGATATTGCGCCTTTACATGAAACAGGCCGGCACCCCATGCATAGGCATGGGGCCCTTTGTCCGTCAAATGCATCAGTACCATTTTTTTTTATTTAATTTAGTAGTGTTTATTTTGTGTGGTATATTTAATTTGTGTAGTGTTTTTATATGTATAGTGTATTTATTTGTGTGGTATATTTAATTTGTGTAGTGTTTTTATATGTATAGTGTATTTATTTGTGTATTGTTTCCATTTAATTAAACAATAACAATAAAACATTAGACATTAAAACATTAAACAAGTACAACAACAAATGTGTTCAATATTACAACAAAATCTACTCTACATGAAGATTGTTAATGTCATCTATAAGGTAGAGTATTACTTGGTGACATGCGTGATCAACCTGGATTTCTTGCCAATTCCGGTGATGCCTCCAACGCGTCTTTATTTTTGCCTGCAACAAATTGTTTTGAGCCAACAGCATGTTGATCGTTTTATCTTTAGTTTCGTGAGTTTGGAGCAAGCAAGTTGAAGAAGAGGCTCGACCAAAGTAATTTTGTTAAAATATTTCCTTCCACATGAAGTATCGAAACCCATAGTCTTTAGTCCCATATTTACATGATGAAACAATTATAAGAAATGTATTCTAAACAAACAAGTTATTGATATATTTACGCAAATAAGCAAACGTTTAATTATTTACCTTTGATAAAGGACATGCATAATCGCAGACCACAAGTTTTGGGTACATTGGGATGTTCTTTCAATTATAAATCCACGTCGACAACACAGAAAAGGATTTTCATTTAAATGCGGCCAAAGAATTTGTATAATTATTCACAACATAAATTAGTAATATCATGATTCACAAAATTAGAAGCTTCGTTTTGTCATTTACAATATAAATCAATGTCGTCTATACATGTTTTGTCATTTACAATATAAATCAATAATCGCTCATACATGTTTGTCATTTACACAAAGAATAAATAATCGTTTTCTCGTCCTTAAACATGTTCGTGTTGAGTAAACATATGTGCCCATCCCCGAATGCGTCATTTCTGAACCATCTCCATTGTGGGTGATTATACGGGAGTGGTGAGTTTTCATAAAGAAACGCAAGAACGGTGAAAGCTGTTCTTCCCCACACGAAGAAGCACAACGGGGGACAATATTTGTGTTGTATTTGGACCACTTCTCAGCGGAAGACACATGCCAGATTGTGAATTGGATATACATACAATAGGGCCGGTTAAGACTTGTAATAATACGCCCGTTTACGGCATAGTCATCCATGCGCCAGGTGCTGGACCTTCAAACCAATTCATCGAGTTACGAATATCTCGTAAAATAATCACCCCACATTTGCACATGAACTTCCTCGTTATTGTCTACCTCTTTCCGGCAACAAATTTCGAATGTGGGCCACATTTGTTCCTCGATTACCAAGACCTACGGCAAAGCTCGATAGCCACAATTTCCATCACTGCCACGTTAAAGATCCCTAGGATCCAGTCCGGAAAAGAGGTGAAATTTCAGCCATAAAATATTCGCTAATGTTATCTGGGACGTACAAGTGGTGTCTTAAGTCGCCCTCGCTAGGTCCTTCGTTAGGTCCATCGTTCAAGTCTGGGACGTTAGAAGGCTCTCCCACATATGAACTGTGTCTCGCAGCTTCTTCATTTAAGTCTGGGACTTTTTTAGGTTTTGTGTAGCTTCTGCGGTGCCCTGTAGGGGGTTCTTCGTTCAAAAAATATTTCCTCGAGCTCATCAGTGTGCTCATTTACCCTTTCGTAATAAGTATAACCTTTACGCCTCAAATGTACTAAAAGGAGTCTACAAAGTCATGATTATGCCTCAGACACTTGACCCTCAAGATCCAACCATTTCGACGTTTTATAAATTTCGCCAGTAATCTGAATGGGCAATTAATTTTAGCGGTACTAGTCTGCCGTTCAAGTTCATCTTCTAAACCTTTACGTGCTAGAGGCGTCATGTCTAGAACACAAAAAATTCGATAGAGTACTTATAGCACATATCTGTTTTCTTGATTTAAAAGTTTTAAAACTGATTTAAAAAAAAAAAAAAAAAAACAACTTGTAAAAAACTTAAACACAAAAAAAAAATCAGTCTTGTAAAAGTAAAATGAAAAACAAAGTGTAAAAGTAAAAAACTTGTAAAAAAGTTACAAAAAAAAACTTGTAAAAAATAAAAAACTTGTGAAAGTTAAAAAAAAAAAACAAAGTGACAAACAAAGTAATGCACTAATCATTGGGTGGCACGGAAATATTAGTGAAAAACAACACACCCTAGTTATAATGAGTCTCAAGTCTTCGAACACGACCCTTCATTTGATTTTAAAACATAAGTTTGTCGACCAAATAGTAAATTTCTTATAATAATAAAAAATTTACTAGGCAGGCCGGCACACGAGTCATTTTTCTTACCAAATGTGTGTATCGATCAAATTGTAAATTTTCGAAAAGGTAACACTATATATACCATGATCAAAGTTATTAATATGAGAAACTGCGTAAAAACTAAACATTCAAGTGACGGTTTGTAGCTAATGATTTATACTTTGCAAAGACTTATTTGTTGATGTAAGAAAACTAATGTGCGGGGAAGTATGAAACTGTAAATGCTGCAAGTTTTTATGCGGCGACTCACAAAAAGATACATGGATACATGGAGTCATGGACGTCATTTCTGCTAAGAACTTATATAATCTCACATGAAAAATTAACACCACAAAGAAATTAAATAGAACGAGAACCAAAGACCAAAACTATAATAAGCAGTCAAATATCATAGAGCACGCTAACAATCGTTAGAAGAAAGCTGCTCACAACAAAAGACTGTGTGGCATAAACATAAAACATTATGAGCAACAGTATAACATTCCATGATACCACGATTATTTAAACAGGTTGTCAACGGTAATAAGAATCTTTCAGATGTAGTGGTTAACAAAAATGAGCTCTCACTTCTACTGAACTACTTGAATGAGGTTGGTGCTAATGGAAGGAGAAACGCGTGTTGCATTGATTTAATCTGAATATAAATGTATAATCATAGCCAAAAAAGAATTCATTTGCACAATATATTTTTTGACTTGCACACATCAATGTATAAACTATCAAAATAACATACATATATGATACAACTATTTAATGCATTAGTTGGTGTGTATCAAATGTCCAGAGCCAATGATGGTTGAAAAGGAATTCGTTGATAGGATCTGCGGCACATGCTTTAAAAGTTCCTAAACATGGTGTACGCATTTCAAAATGCAAAATATTACATTGATTAGGGTTACCTCTTACATCTTTTTATTAGTTTTTATTTTATTTATTTATTTTGTGTGTGTAATAATACAATCTGTTTTATTTTGTAATTTAACTTATATTGAATTAATCAGATATTAGACACTAGTCAATGATAACCTAAGAAAGTATAAAATGTGTTTCGAATAAAATTTTCAGATGAGAGATCTAGTACATAAAACGAAAATTTAAAGTTTTTCCCAAAATACATTTTCCATTTTTGAGGCTTTGAGCAACTTTTCTATTTCACATACTAAACTCACCAGGCCCATAGTTTTGGACCACAAAAGATGTTAACCATTAACTCAGTCATTTACTCTTTGAGCCCAAATTAGTATTTCATAGCGTTAAACAAGAATAAATAATCCAAACTAAAGAATTTTGCATTAAAAAAAACTAGTGATAGTTACTTTCATTAAAAAAAAATTAGTATGTCATGAGTTATTTGGTTTGAATTGTTCGGGTTAAAATGTTTCTTAAAAAACCGCATTGCATAATTTTAATTTTTTTCAATTAATTATATAAATTTTTAGCATCAAATATAACTTATAAAATTTCATACGATGTATACTCAAATATATAGTGATAGTTACTTTCACTAACAAAAATAAAAAATAAAAAACGTACAAAATGTATTGGTCCTTTTACGCATATAAATATATAAGATATATACGTAGATATATATTTATAAGAATATGGTTCTTGGTTCGTTTGATTTGAACCCAAAAAATCACTGTGCAAATTTGGTTTGGTTCCAAATCGTGCCAATTCGTTTTAAAAGCAGGGGCGGAGCCACCATGTAGAGAGTGGGGGAAAGGCCCCCAATAAAGCTTCACCGGAATAGCTAAATTAGTAGAGAAAATGGTTAAATTAGTTGCAAAAATAGATGGTGCCCTCATCATAGAAATTAAAGTGCCTTCTACAAGAGAGAAAATAAATTAAATTGAATCTTTAAATTCTTTCACCGGAAACGTAAAATGACAGAGGAAAGTTGCTAAAGTAGGTTGAACCAAAAGTAAAGAGAAGATGTATTGGGAAGTGAGTTACATTAAATATAGGGGACAAGATATTCCTACCCCTATATGAGATACTATAACTCACTCTAGAGAGGATTTTTACTTTTATTCCCTTTGTCCCCCATTTAATACCACAAGTTTAGCAGCTTTTATTTTACGTTTATATTTAGATACATTTTTGTATCTAATAAGTGATACATAACTACATGTAAGTTAACAAAATTGCATTATCAATATGGTCTCATTTTGGATACATCACATCACATCACATCTTTAGTGAATGTTAGTTGCATGAATGAAGCACTCTATTATTTTGTGTTTAATTAAACGGGCCCGACCCGATCTATTTTGAATTTATCTATAATCTTCGTAACCTTTATCGAGTCATTCCTGTCGCTCGTTGCCCCCTTCGAGTTGATTTCCTTGCTCCGCCACTGTTTAAAAGGATTAAGGGTTGTAGACTTTTATAAAAGGTCTCACAAGAGCTTTATCTAGAACCTTATTATATTAAGGTTGGATAAATTTCCAAACTTCATTATAAAATTAAAATAAGAAACGAAGATGTTGACTGCCCATGATTTGAACATATTTAACTGGTTAAGACCTCACTTTACAGATATTTCAAACAACATCTCGAGTTTGGATAATTTATTTAAGTACGTAAATATCATTTTAAAATTTCAAAGTATGCGTTAGTAATGTACTGCTCATAGTCAAAAAACGTTTTTTCCCCTTGCAAGATTTATATTTATTTTCTTTATAAATAGTAGTTCACTACAACGATATGACAAGCGGTCGAGAACATGAGGACGTGTGGAGTGTGTCCAAGTATAATTATAAACTCGTAATGACTTAGGGCGCGTTTGGTGGAGAGAATTCTAGAGATTAGAAATGAGCCTAAGAATAGAAATTCAGAGAAATGAAATTAAGTGAGAAATTTATTGAATTCTAGGGCCCGTTTGGTTACGTGAATCCTAAGGATTCTGGTGGAATTGAAATTCAATTCCATTTCATAACGTGTTTGGTTGAAAAATTTAAAGAATTTGAAATCTGAATTCCAATTCCTTCTTACATGTGTTTGGTTGTGAACGGAATGAAATAAAATTCCTTCAAAATCCCATATATATGAAATTCAACATTACATGGCAATATGAGAAAGATTGTTTACAATTCCATGGAATTCATATTATCTTTATCATTGTTATTATTATTATTATTATTATTAATATTATTATTATTATTATTTATTTATTTTATTTATTTTATTAATTTTTATTTTTTATTTTAATTATTATTATTATTTTATTTTTATTATTTTTATTTATTTTATTATTATTATTATTATTATTATTATTATTATTATTATTATTATTATTATAAACGATCATTTAATTATTATTGTTATTATTATTTTTTTTATATAAACAACCATGTTATTAAGATTTAATAATTATTATTTATTTAAAATTGAATATAAATTATTATTTATTTAAAAAAAATTATTATTATTATATTAATTTTTTTTAAAAATAAATATAATTTATTTATAACTTTCTTTTTTAATTTATACTTTAAAAAATACAATTGTATTTTATATAAAAATTATTTATTTAATATATTAGTTTATATAATATTATTTAAAAAATTATTATTATAATTTGATAAGTAATTTATTTATTAAATAATATTTAGTTTATTAATCTTAAACTAAAATTAAATTTTAAATATTTTAATATAGTTGTTTTTTCTCATTTCATTTTAACCAAATACGGCAATGGTTAGTATTTGCAGATTTCAATTCCTTCAGATTTTAAATCATAAGGATTTCAATTTCTAACATTCAATTCCTTCACATTCCAATTTCTTAGTAGCGTTTAGTAGCGTTTAGTGTTTAGTAGCGTCAGAGAATTGAAATAAAATATTTATGAAAAAATATCTAAATAAAAATTATTATACAATGAAAAAATAATATATATATATATATATATATATATATATATATATATATATATATATATATATATATATATATATATATATATATATATATATATATATATTTATTTTAAAGCATCTAATGTTGCACGTCCTAATTTGTTTACATATATATTTTTTTTAAACAAAACAAATTATTTAACAAAATTATAGTTGAAAAAAAAAACATTTTTTAAAAGAAAAAAATAATAATAATCCATTTTTTCAATTTCTCCACCAAAATAGTGGAAATGTAGCTAGCCAAATTGCATTAACCAATTCTCTCAATTTCTCTCAATTTCTTTACTAAATTCTCCACTTTTTTAATTCTCTCTACCAAACAATGAAAATAAGTCCAATTTTCATTTCTTTAATTTCTTTTCTCTCTACCAAACACACCCAAAGTATTGCAGAGAATATTGTCACTTGTTATGATAACCGTGTGCAAGATCTAATCCTTTCTTGGAATAAGTTATGTTTTATGGTGGAAGTTTATTTATTTTATTTAAAATTTACAATAAATTTGGTACGTAAGGTTTTAAAGCAACAAAAACCTTCAACCTTGCAATAAGTTGCATATATTTATTGTAATTATATGATAATTATTTACCATTTAACTGAAAATAAAAAAGTTCTATATTGAGTTCAACTACTCAAGGGTTCAAGTACATTTATTATTTCTTCAACTTTAAAGACAATACTTCGAAATAGGCTAAATAATTGTTTGTTTTCTAAAAGAATAATTTATTTTTACTTCTTGTTTGCATGTGCGTTTGTTTTTCTTCTTATATCTGCAAGCGAGAAAAGAAAATGGAAAAAATTTGTTTATTTATTTGGACATAAGAGGCAACAATGACTTTTTTCCTCTTTAGTTTTGTAGATTATTTTTATTTGTCTAATTACCATTTCTTTTATATTAAAGACTTCAAATCAACCTCTTCTCTCGCAAACATGATTTTACAAATCAGACCTAAAACATTTGAAAAAACAAACGCGACCTAAATTGACTTTCATTTTTTAACTTTTAATGAATTACTTGTTATTATCTTTACTCTTTTAGCTATCACATATTCATGTCCAATTAACACAACAAACACTTCTCACACTCAATTATAAAAATAAATACTTTCAAAGGAGTTTACCAACATCGACACTTTGGACGAGCAAACCATTTGGGTAAGCAAACCATTTGCTCTCTGATTCATTTCACCCACCATTCTGAACAAAGAACATGAAGAACACATTTTTTGCTCTCCCTCCCAATTGCTTTCCGCCTTGCTACAAGACAAAGAACATGGAGAACAAATACTTTGCTCCCTCTTCAATTGCTCTCCGCCTCACTACAAGACAAAGAGCATAGAAAGCAAATACTTTGCTCTTTCTTCTAATTGCTCCCTGCCTTGCTACAAGACAAAAAATATGAAGAGCAAATGCTTGCTCGCCTCATGTTTGCTCGTCTAAAGTATAAACTTTAGAAAAACGAGTTTAGATGATTTATTTTGATAAAATTGGAGGTAAAGTGTTTATTTAAAAAAAATTCTCCCATATTCATATGCATTTGCTATGGCTACATCTCTTGTACGCAAGTTGATTAATTAAGCACGCCATAAATTGATAGCATGCAACGTGATATGTTATTACTTAAGTAGCTATTGATTGTTACAGGTAATCTTTTGTAACTTTTACTACCTTTATTATTTTGCATTCTAGTTTATACGAGCGGGTTAACCCGCGCGTTGCGGCGGGAGGTTGTTGCTTTATGTTTTATATGTTTACGGTTTTATATTACATTTGGATGTGTAAGGATTATTGTTTTTGTAAATGTCGAATATTTTTTTTTAAAGTTGTTGTTGCCTTTTTTTGGGTTTAATATTTTTATTGGTTTTAAGTTGTGTGTTGGGCTGGGCCGTTTATTATAGGTCATAATATGTACGTATTGGTTATTCTAGAAATTGGTGGAGCTTTACCTTTTCTTCTCGCGTTTAACAAATTAGGCTTTTATTTTTGGTGTGAAGCATCTTGTTTACGGAAGATAATATCACGGTTCAAGTATCGTTAAAATTGATTAAGGTAACTGATTGCTTGTATATCATAGTATATAGATCTATATGCTGTTTCATCATTGTTAATTGTTTCTTTAGGTTTATCGAATATTAGTGTGTAGTATCTGTGTGTCTGCGTTTTTCTTTTTTTCTTTATCTGTAGTAGGCGTTTGTCGTTTAATCTGTTTTGAAGATGCTTTTAGGTAATTAAAGCATGTGTTGTTTTCCTGTTTTGGAATCTCTTCTTGGAAAGAGGAGTAATTAGATACTGTTTTCGTTAGGTTATCTGAATCGGTTGCTACAGTCTTTTAATTGCCTATATAAGTTGGTCTCTTTTTGTGTTACATACCTGTGTCTTTAGGTGGTAATATTTTATAAGAAGTTGTTGAAAAAAGAAAATGGTGTTGACTCCAAATATTAATCAGCTGAAACAGGCATGTGGTTCGGCTGAATTACAGTATGCTTTTGGTCTTTGTTTGTACAGGACCAAGCTGAGAATGAGGATTTTATTATGTTAGTTGGGGAAAAGTGTGATGAGGTGCGTAGGCGTATTCAGAAGAGGATTTACTTGGTTGAGGAGGTCCGTTGGTTGACTGCTTTTCATGGTGTTGCTGCTGTTGTACTTCGATGTTTGGAGGAGGCACAGATTAGGGACCATCAGATCCTTGTTGGATTGATTGGGGTCTTTGATGTGGCTCGTGAGGGGAGGTTTGAGAAGAATCGACATTCTTTATGATGGACTTCTATGATTAGGCTAGTGTGATATGTATTTATTTATGGTGTTTCCTGTGGTGTAGTGTATTTTTTTAATGATCTTTTTTAGGTATTCGTCTAATATTCTTGTGCTAATGTAGGTTGTTGTGTTTGTTACCTGTGTTTTATGGTAGTGTGTTAGGTATCGGTGTCGTAGTTTGTTGGCATTGTAGGTTTCCGTGTTTGTGACTTATGCAATATATCAATAAAAGTTGCAGCTGTTTATTTTGTGTTTTTCTATAGTGGTGTTAATTGTTTTTTACTTATATATATATATATATATATATATATATATATATATATAAATTTTTTATTTGTTTGAGTATCTATGTAATTTGAGCTGTTGGTGATTTTCAACTGTGTGTTGGTGTCTGTAGATGGCTCCTCGATGTCCTAGACTGTCAAAGATTTCGCAACAAATTGGTGATAAGCGTATCGAGAAAATCTTTGTTTAACCATTGTAACTGCATAAAGCAAGTTTATAAGTGTGTAAGTATTATTTTTGAATTGCTTTGTACATATCGTTAATGGTTTATAAAGAACATGATTTGTTACCATTTTTTTCATGGAACTTTGAGGTTGTTGCAGATGCGCCATCCAAAAGACCAGCAACATAATCTGTATAAGGCTGGTGATTGTCTGCAGGTATTTACAATTCCATACAGTCAAGGGATCATTAAGTGTTGCATACAGTATTAATTTAAAACTGGTAATTTAAATGCAACTCACCATAATCATTTATAGAAGGTGGTATTCCTTGGTATGATTCATAATTGGACTTATCTGCATACAATTCTGCACCAAAAGTTATTTGTGAGAAGTTAGTTTTCTTTTTTGGATATTTAAAGCATCCTATTTAATAAAGGATAAAAGGTATGGCTTTTATTGCACTATGCATTTATTGCTTAACTGAATAATAAATATCTTTTTGTTAAGGTGTTCTACATGCAACATTGTATTTCGTTTTTCTTAATATGTTACCTACAATATGTAGCTTCATTAATGTTTTTTTTTGTTTTTTTGTTTTTTTTTTAAGTGTCCTGGTTAACTCACCATGGCTGACATCTTTACTTTGTGTAAATGGCTGAATATGGCAGTTATTGCACAGATAACCATTGTGTAGACACGTAGTTGTTGCACCTTGCTGATTTGCAGTAATAGGATAACATATGTACGGGCTGGCTGAAGGTTTAAAATAACAGTTGTTGTCGTTCCAGGTAGAGCCGTTTGTTGGCACACCTACATTAGGTATGTGCAAATAAGGTAATTGTGATGGCGGTTATACACATTACGGATTACATAAGTCATTTAAACATAATAAGTTAAATAGTAACTGACCATCAGGATTTGTAAGTACATATTGTTGAAACATTTGAGTAAAATATTTGTTGTGTAGAACGTCATTGTTTACAGCATTAGGTGGAAGAACTTGCACATTTAGATTAGCAGGAGAACACATATATGGGGCAACTGTGCTATTAAAAGAGGACTGATGTTGTATGTAGGACTGTTCATCTCCCACTATACTTGCATTATTAAGTAAATCTAAAATAAGTGTTCCATATATCTAATAGACATAAAATGAATGATGTAACTGAAGATTACCTTTCAGTTTTTTGCCTTTTTTGATTGGAAGACAAATACTCAGAGGAACTTCTCGTTTGTGATTTTCATTTTTGCAGCTCTCTTCATTGTCGCTTTTAACGTAAGCAGATGCAGAATGATGTTGTGTGTAGGATTGTTCGTCTCCCACTATATCTGCATTATTATCAAGTAAATCTAAAATAAGTCTTCCATATATCTAATAGACATAACATGAATGATGTAAGTGAACATTACCTTTCAGTTTTTTTCCTTTTTTGATTGGAACACCAATACTTGGAGAAACTTTTCGTTTGTGATTTTCATTTTTGCAGCTCTCTTGATTGTCGCTTTTAATGTAAGCGGATGCAGAATATGGTTCCGAAGGAATATTTGTTCCATACACATTTAAAGGTGCATTTCTTGTTGTTTTTATACTTAATGGTTGATTATGTAATGCATAGACAGTGTCAGGTGTTATGTTTATTTCTTTTTGTTGCATATGTTACTATATGTGAGAACAGATATGCAGAAGTAAGTATTATAAAGCAAAAAACTTACATAATTGCATACAAATAATAGTAGCAACAAATATGTAAGGAAATGTAATTTTGCATAAATTTTATTTTCCAAAGTAACATCAAATAAAAGTGTCAGCATAGGTTAATATACTAAATATGCATGGAAAAAACAAAATATTCCTTACCTGTTTTGGTTTTTTTGCAAGTTGGTCTAGTATGCAAAAGAGCAAGTGAGTTCCAGGAGTTAATATGTTGGAGAAGAGAAGAAGAATGTGTAGAATTTTCTAGTTTGATGTAATAGGTTTAAGGTTAAATAATAATGTGGTATACAGGATATGGTTTGTAACCGAGTAGAATGTGCATTTAATGAGGCTGCCTAGGTGGCATACGTATTGTGGTATAAAGTACTGTTGAAAGGTTGCATCATTTATTGGTTTGCAGCTAAGAGACATCACAAATCAAAGACAACCAAAGGGAATGAGCGTGTACTGTTCATGCCTCCCTACAGTAATAACTTACATGGCCATTCATGTGCTGCCAAATGGACAAATTGTCCCTAATACCACTCATCCAACCAATGGGAAAGAAGATTAGCAATGTAAATGACATCTTTTGGTTCACCCACCGCAATGGGTTTTAGTATATAGTATAACTTTGTTCAACTATATATCCATCCTTATCAGCTCAGGAATATTGAGTCTCAGGATTACAACAACTAGTATGTGTCACAATTCTCAATTTTTGGTCATTTCTCAAACTCAACATTCATCATACTAGCTCATGCATAATTTTGCATTTCACATTAAACGCATAATTTCTTATTAAATAAACGCTATCGCGTAATTAATTATTTTTAACATTTGATCCGATACTTCCAAAAATCATCCCGATATATTTTTGTACTCATATTAAGATTATAAAAATAATATTATGAGTTTACCCAATGTTTTAAATTTATTTCGTATATAAATTGTTATGTTTTATATAAATTCGACGGTTTTCTTAAATTCAACCCGATAAATATTTATTCACTCAAATTTTGCAAGAAATGTATTTTTATAACTTTTATGACCTCAATATATTTTATCTTGACCGTTAAAAGTTATTTTTATCTAACGCTACCCTAAATATTCAAATGTGTATACAATTTACCACATATCTTCAAGTAACTTACATATAACTACACTTATACATGTTTAAAAAAAAAATATAAGATGACTAACACCCCCTTATGGAAGCAAGGGGAATGAGTCATGTGATTCCCAAAATATCTTTCAAGTATATGTAATATACTCTTATACTAAAACACATACACACAAGTAAATCAAAGGTGAAAAAGTCTCTTCTTCCTCTCTTCTCTTCATCCAAAACCGGCCAACCTCAAGATCATAGAAGGGATCATCAAAAATTTCACAAGACAAGGTTTTAACACTCTAGTCTCACTCTTGATTAAGGTTTTGAAATAAAAACCTTGGGTGATTAGGAATAAAACCTTTGTTCATTAACCTCATCAAGTTAACTAGTAAGCATCTCATACGCATCATCATCTTTCATATTTATTTTATGTTCATTACATCATATTGGAGAAAAACATGCAAGTCTTATGGAGGTTTATACCACTTTTTCATTGTTATTAAGTGTTATATATATATTTCATCCTATAATTACTCCTTGAAACATATCACTTTTGGTGATGCCTAGGAACCCATGACACCCTAAGAAGGTGTATGGTAGGATTAGAATAACTTCGGAGTTGTTTTGAATTGGTTAGAATAGGTTTTGGGCGTGAAAAACTCATTTCGACAAGTTTAATTAAGGGTCTGATCTTATTTTTAAATCTGGGAAAATTAGTCAGTTGGTAAAATATTTTGGGCTAGATATTTGGAAAATATACTTTAAAACGAAAACGTGGCCGCAGGCGGGTTAAAACGGAGTTATAACGAAGAAGTTATGAATTTTTGAAATTTGGCGACGAAAACTAATAATTCAGAAATTTCAGCATGAAAATGTCACTCTTTACGGGTCAAAAATGAGTCTTAAGCGTTATAAATTGTGTCGACTTATCAAAAATATATTAGTATACTTTAACACGAGTCAGGATGTAGAAAGCGGACTTGTAACGATTAAATTATACACGTTTACACAAAGTTGCCGTAACTTTATTCTATTAGCAAAATTAATATATTTTCTATTAAACACATACTACGGCAACAAATGACCATGTTGAGGGTCGTTTTTAACAAGGATGCAATACTTTTTATAACGTGATGTCTTCCAGTAAAAGTAAGTTCGCCTAGCATATTTTCCAAAATGTCCAACCGTTCGTCAAGCGGAGTTGTAACAAATAAAATATAGTCACTCAAACTTTGCCGGAAATCACCTTAAAACAATATTTTGGACACAAGTACCATACTTTACCTATATTTTTCTCCATGATCGAGACCTCTAGGATGAAAACTTAAATGCTAAAACTTTGAGATAATGATACAAGCTTCCCAAAACCGTCGAGTTTGTTTACTAACATTCGATGTGCACCATTTTATGACTAGCTTTTTGAGGCCGTATATTCACTTTCATGAAAATTTCAACGACACTATTTTCACGGCCGAAAAAGTTGTAATTTCATAAAAAATCACAAAACGATTATCATAGGATGTTGATTCAACGTATATACTTGTAAAGTATTTATAAACATGACGAGATGTCATAAACATATATTTCGACGATAAATTCTATTTTCAAAAACGTACAAGTGGTATAGATTACATATGGATTTGCATGCACGACATTGTATCATGCATTCATGACAACATATCATAACTTTAGTCATGACATTCATTTAGGTCGCGGATAGTTTCCGAGCCTCATTTTCGTGCACTTCATTTTGTTAGCATATCAATCATACCAGGTGAGTTCATACCCCGCTTTTACTCGTTTAAATTCTTGCAAACTCTTTGGGGGAGATACATGCTTAAATACTTGTTTTTACTCTTGCGAATACTCAAACCATTATACAATTTTGTTACACTATACTTCTTATACTCTTTGGACACTATATGTGGTTTATTGCGATATGTGCCTTAATGTGCTAAACTTGTTTTCAATTATGCTTCAACATACATACTATAGTAACTGGTTAACTCCTGAGCCGGCGTGAGGTATTGATAGTACTATCGGTGACGCCCCCACCCTTGGGTCCTTGATGGACGTGACACAGGGGTGAATATAATATGTTGTTCAATGAGACACAACAAACAATGTAGACTTGTCAAGAGGTTCAGGCATTGGTGATTCTTTGCATTAAGTACATGTATATATCGTATCCACATATGTCCTACTTACAAACAAGATTGACAATTCTATTTTTGGCAATGGGTTGTGAACACATAGGTTGCGAGTGTTGTATGGGCGGAACTTAGGAAGCTGAATGGATTTACAATGCCTTTCTTTGCATCAACATTCTATCTGAGACTTTTTCAAATCATTTTCAACAAACTTATGAACTCACCAACCATTGTGTTGACATTTTTTAGCATGTTTATCTCAGGTTGTAAGGCAATAGCATTTCATGGAGCTTTTGGGTCACATGGCATACATTGGAGTCTTGTGTTTTTATCTATTACCATTCGACATGTTTTGTAACCCTTTATGTATTATCAAACTTTGGGATCTCATGTTTTGTAAACTTCAACTTTATTTAATTGAATGGTAAACCTTTCAAACGCGTCTCATTTTAGAGGTCGTTTTCTGTATCCATACTTTGTGCTATGAAGTCATACCCCAAAGACACTATCGTTCAGCTGCGATATTTTGGGGGTGTGACAGATTGGTATCGACAAAGTATAGAGAACTAGGTTGCATTTTAGTTCCTAGACTATAACCGCTTTCACGTCGATCCTTTCTTTTCTTATCGCCTTACACACTTTTCGTGCGCATATGTTTTCTTAAATATTTCTTCTAGAACCACCTTATTGGATAACGTAGTTTCCTTTGTACCGATAGGAGTCCCAAAATCTAGTCAAGCATCAAAAATATGGAGTTTCGAGAATGAGCACTTATCTAACTTGATCTCGCGGACGCTTTTGTTTGATGAGACACGAGATCGAAGCTAAATAAGTGTTACTATATAGTCTGATAGATTTGATGATTTTGCCCAGGATGGGAGTTCTCGAGGATACTTTGGAAATCACTGGCACTAAACCTCATAGTGACTTTAGCACCTAAAGGAATTTCCTATACACCAAGTGCGACTCTCCCTAGATACCTACCCTAAATTCCTCCTCCACCGCTTAGAATCGGATGATAGAATGGCTAACTATTTCAAGAACAACAATCGCCGACATGTATGGGTGGTATGTACACGTATGTGAAATGAGGCAATTATAATTATGGTGGCCAACATAATTATAAATGCCACAACCCACGCGACATATGCGCACCACGCGATAATGTAGATCGGTAGGTACACCTAGGAACCAATTTGTATGCAGTATTATGTTTGAGGATGTTAAGTATAGATTGGGAACTCAACCGTCCTTTCCTGCAGAGGTCATGGCACCAAAGAGGGTAACACGCAAAGACTAACCCAGGTGGTGCGCAAAGGGGTGGAAGGACAAGTGAGCATGGAGGTAGAGAAGACGGTCGCGACATGGGTAACAATGACAACAACGCCGCGAAACCCGATTTTGCCGCCATCATCGCCAACAACTTCAAATCTGCTTCCTATTGTCACACAAGTTGGAAACCATATGAATAACTCGAAACCACGGAATGGGAATCGACACCAACAATGTAGTTGGTAGTGGCAACAATAACACCACCACCACCACCACCACCACACACCACCACCACCACCAACAACAACAACGTAATTGGATGCACGAGATAAGGAATTTTCGTGATGCAAAACCGTGGAGTTTGATGGTATAGGAGGTGCTTTGGCGTATACTCGATGGATAGAGAAGACAGAGTCTGATCGACATCGCAATTGTGCCACACATCGTAGGGTGAAGTATGCAGCGGCTTGCTATCGTGGAAGGCATTGACATGGTGGAACACACTACAGGCTAGAAGCGCAGAAGCAGCTATAGGTATGATATGGGACGAATTTAAGCGCTATTGCAAGAAGAGTACCGCCGGACAATGAAATGCGAACCGAACATGAACTTTATCATCACTCTATGATAGGAGTCGTCACGCAGCCTACATAGATCGATTCCATGAATTAGCCAGACTAGTTCCTCATATGGTTACCCTTGAGTCCAAGAGAATCTCGAGGTACATATATGGTCTTGTCCCGAAACTGGAATCAGAAAACGACCGAGCCGCCTACAATACAAAGTGCACACCGAGGGCGTGAACCCCGACAGATGAGATGGTTAGAAATGGCACCTTGAAGAGCAGCGACAAGAGGAAGGAAGCTAGTGGGTCAATAAAGTGATGGACGCGTAGCGCACAAAAGGGCAAGTTTTTGTGGCAACCGGTATCAACAAAGAGAGGCGCGGTACACATCCCAAATGTACTAAGTGTGCTTATCATCCCAAGACCAAGCCCCGCTTTGGTACAAATTGTATTAGATACGGTCATTTTAAAGAGCAAGGTAAAGCAAGTAACCTGCCTAATGTGGGTAACACGAGGAATAATCAAAGGACTTGCTTTGAATGTAAATGACCGAGTCACTTCAATAATTGTCCTAAATTGAATGGAACGCAGAAAACCACAGGATAACCAACACCTAGCTTTTAGCAATTGACGGAAACAACCCAAACCCCGTACTCAATATCACCCACCCCGAGGTCGAAAGCATATGTAGGGACCGAGGTGCCCGCACGCGTAACGCACGCTTTTCCCTAGACCATTAAGTGATCCACCGTATTATTCGACAAAGGAGCCTCATTAGATAAGAAACCTAGACATGTAAGTTTTGGCATAAGCACTTTTGACCATACACCCGCTACAACCTAATGGTAGACCTTTAAGTATCATCGATTGAATCACGAGGACGGATTCCTCGACATGGGAAGAATGTCACAATTCTCAAAATTTTGGTCATTTCTCAAACTCAACATTCATCATACTAGCTCATGCATAGTTTTGCATTTCACATTAAACGCATTATTTCTTATTAAATAAACGCTATCGCGTAATTAATTATTTTTAACATTTGATCCGATACTTCCAAAAATCATCCCGATATATTTTTGTACTCATATTAAGTTTATAAAAATAATATTATGAGTTTACCCAATGTTTTAAATTTATTTCGCATATAAATTGTTATGTTTATATAAATTACACGGTTTTCCCGATAAATATTTATTCACTCAAATTTTGCAAGAAATGTATTTTTATAACTTTTATGACCTCAATATATTTTATCTTGACCCGTTAAAAGTTATTTTTATCTAACGCTACCCTAAATATTCAAATGTGTATACAATTTACCACATATCTTCAAGTAACTTACATATAACTACACTTATACATGTTTAAAAAATAAAAAATAAAATAATATAAGATGACTAACACCCCCTTGTGTCGACAAGGGGGGGGGGTGAGTCATGTGATTCCCAAAATATCTTTCAAGTATATGTAATATACTCTTATACTAAAACACATACACACAAGTAAATCAAAGGTGAAAAAGTCTCTTCTTCCTCTTTTCTCTTCATCCAAACCGCCAACCTCAAGATCATAGAAGGGATCATCAAAAATTTCACAAGACAAGGTTTTAACACTCTAGTCTCACTCTTGATTAAGGTTTTGAAATAAAACCTTGGGTGATTAGGAATAAAACCTTTGTTCATTAACCTCATCAAGTTAACTAGTAAGCATCTCATACTCATCATAATCTTTCATATTTATTTTATGTTCATTACATCATATTTGAGAAAAACATGCAAGTCTTATGGAGGTTTATACCACTTTTTCATTGTTATTAAGTGTTATATATATATTTCATCCTATAATTACTCCTTGAAACATATCACTTTTGGTGATGCCTAGGAACCCATGACACCCTAAGAAGGTGTATGGTAGGATTAGAATAGCTTCGGAGTTGTTTTGAATTGGTTAGAATAGGTTTTGCTCGTGAAAAACTCATTTCGACAAGTTTAATTAAGGGTCTGATCTTATTTTTAAATCTGGGAAAATTCGTCAGTTGGTAAAATATTTTGGGCTAGGTATTTGGAAAATATACTTAAAAAGAAAACGCCGTCAGAACGGTTAAAACGGAGTTATAACGAAGAAGTTATGAATTTTTGTTTGACGAAAACTAATAATTCCGAAATTTCAAGATGAAAATGTCACTCTTTACGGGTCAAAATGAGTCTTCGCGTTATAAAATGTCGAACTTATCAAAAATATATTAGTATACTTTAACACGAGTCTAAGGATGTAGAAAACGGACTTGTAACGATTAAATTATACACGTTTACACAAAGTTGCCGTAACTTTATTCTATTAGTAAAATTAATATATTTTCTATTAAACACATACTACTAAACAAATGACCATGTTGAGGGTCGTTTTTACAAGGATGCAATACTTTTTATAACGCGGATGTCTTCCAAGAAAGTAAGTTCGCCTAGCATATTTTCCAAAATGTCCAACCGTCATTGCTTGGAGTTGTAACAAATAAAATATAGTCACTCAAACTTTGCCGGAAATCACCTTAAAACAATATTTTGGACACAAGTACCATACTTTACCTATATTTTTCTCCATGATCGAGACCTCTAGGATGAAAACTTAAATGCTAAAACTTTGAGATAATGATACAAGCTTCCCAAAACCGTCGAGTTTGTTTACTAACATTCGATGTGCACCATTTTATGACTAGCTTTTTGAGGCCGTATATTCACTTTCATGAAAATTTCAACGACACTATTTTACGACGAAAAGTTGTAATTTCATAAAAAATCACAAAACGATTATCATAGGATGTTGATTCAACGTATATACTTGTAAAGTATTTATAAACATGACGAGATGTCATAAACATATATTTCGACGATAAATTCTATTTTCAAAAACGTACAAGTGGTATAGATTACATATGGATTTGCATGCACGACATTGTATCATGCATTCATGACAACATATCATAACTTTAGTCATGACATTCATTTAGGTCGCGGATAGTTTCCGAGCCTCATTTTCGTGCACTTCATTTTGTTAGCATATCAATCATACCAGGTGAGTTCATACCCCGCTTTTACTCGTTTAAATTCTTGCAAACTCTTTGGGGGAGATACATGCTTAAATACTTGTTTTTACTCTTGCGAATACTCAAACCATTATACAATTTTGTTACACTATACTTCTTATACTCTTTGGACACTATGTGTGGTTTATTGCGATATGTGCCTTAATGTGCTAAACTTGTTTTCAATTATGCTTCAACATACATACTATAGCAACTGGTTAACTGCTGGAGCCGGGAGAGGTATTGATAGTACTATCGGCCGACGCCCCACCCTGGTCCTTGATGACGCGACCTGGGTGAATATAATATGTTATTCAATGAAACACAACAAACAATTTAGACTTGTCAAGAGGTTCGTTGGTCGTGATTCTTTGCATTAAGTACATGTATATATCGTATCCACATATGTCCTACTTACAAACAAGATTGACAATTCTATTTTTGGCAATGGGTTTTGAACACATAGGTTGCGTAGTTTTATGTATGAACTTGGAACTCAATGGATTTACAATGCCTTTGCTGCATCAACATTCTATACGACTCTTTTCAAATCATTTTCAACAAACTTATGAATTCACCAACCATTGTGTTGACATTTTTTAGCATGTTTATCTCAGTTGTAAGGCATAGCATTTCATGGAGCTTTGGGTCACATGGCATACATTGGAGTCTTGTGTTTTTATCTATTACCATTCAACATGTTTTGTAACCCTTTATGTATTATCAAACTTTGGAATCTCATGTTTTGTAAACTTCAACTTTATTTAATCGAATGGTAAACCTTTCAAAACGTCTCATTTTAGAGGTCGTTTCAGATCCATACTTTGTGCTATGAAGTCATACCCCAAAGACACTATCGCTCCACGCGATATTTTGGGGTGTGATGATTGGTATCGAGACAGTTATAGAGAACTAGGTTGCATTTTAGTTCCTAGACTATAACCGCTTTCACGCCGATCCTTTCTTTCTTATCGCCTACACACTTTCGTATGCATATGTTTTCTTAAATATTTCTTCTAGAACCACCTCATTGGATAACGTAGTTTCCTTGTACCGATAAGGGAGTCCCAAAATCTAGTCAAGTCATTAAAAATATGGAGCTCAAGAATGAGCACTTATCTAACTCTGATCTCGGATGTTCTTGTTTGATGAGACGAGATCGAAGCAATAAGTGTTACTATATAGTCAGATAGATTTGATGATTTTGCCCGAGGATGGGAGTTCTCTTGAGGATACTTTGGGAACTCGCACTAAACCTCATAGTGACTTTAGCACCTAAAGGAATTTCCTATACACCAAGTGCGACTCTCCCTAGATACCTACCCTAAATTCCTCCTCCACCGCTTAGAATCGGATGATAGAATGGCTAACTATTTCAAGAACAACAATCACGAGACATGTATGCTTGGTGGTATGTATACGTGTGAAATGAGGCAATTATAATTATGGTGGCCAACATAATTATAAATGCGCCACAACTCACGTGGACATATGCGACCACGCATACGTAGATCGTGAGGTATACCTTAGGAACCAATTTGTGGCGTGGTATTATGTTTGAGGATGTTAAGTATAGACATTGGGAACTCAACCGCCCTCTTTCCTTGCAGAGTCATGGCACCAAAGAGGGTAACACGCAGACTAACCGAAGGTGCAAAGGGTGGAAGGACAGGTGAGCATGGAGGTAGAGAAGACGGTCGCGACATGGGTAACAATGACAACAACGCTGGCGGAAACCCTGATTTTGCCGCCATCATCGCCCAACAACTTCAAATCTTGCTTCCCACTATTGTCACACAAGTTGGAAACCATATGAATAACTCCGGAAACCACGGAATGGGAATGTCGACACCAACAATGTAGTTGGTAGTGGCAACAATAACACCACACACCACCACAACCACCACCACCACCACCAACAACAACAACATCGTGAATGGATGCACGATAAGGAATTTTCAAGATGCAAACCCGTGGAGTTTGATGGTATAGGAGGTGCTTTGGCGATACTGATGGGTAGAGAAGACAGAGTCATGGATCGACATCGCAATTGTGCCACACATCGAGGGTGAAGTATGCGCTTGCTTGCTATCGAAGGCATTGACATGGTGGAACACACACTACAAAGGCAGGCAGAAGCAGCTATAGGTATGACATGGGACGAATTTAAGGCTATTGCAAGAAGAGTACCGCCCGGACAATGAAATGCGAAACTGGAACATGAACTTTATCATCACTCTATGATAGGAGTCGGTCACGCAAACCTACATAGATCGATTCCATGAATTAGCCAGACTAGTTCCTCATATGGTTACCCCTGAGTCCAAGAGAATCTCGAGGTACATATATGGTCTTGTCCCCGAAATGCGGGAATCAGAAAACGACCAGCCGCCTACAATACAAAGTGCACACCGAGGGCGTGAACCCACGTGATGAGATGGTTAGAAATGGCACCTTGAAGCCGAACAAGAGGAAGGAAGCTAGTGGGTCGAATAGCAGATGGACGTGGTAGCGACAACAAAAGGGCAAGAGTTTTGTGGCAACTTGTACAACAAGAGAGTATGTACACATCCCAAATAAAACTGTGTGCTATCATCATCCAAGACCAAGCCCTCGCCGCTTGTGTACAAATTGTAATAGATACGGTCATTTTAAAGAGCAAGTAAAGCACGGTAACACCGCTAATGTGGGTAACACGAGGAATAATCAAAGGACTTGCTTTGAATGTAATGTACCGAAGTCACTTCCTAATAATTGTCCTAAATTGAATGGAACGCAGAGGCAACCACATGATAACCAACACCTAGCTTTAGCAATTGACGGAAACAACCCAAACCCCAGACTCAATATCGTCCACCCCGAGGTCGAGCATTCTATGTAGGGATGAGGCGTCAGCATGCGCGTAATCGCACGCTTTCCTAGACCATTAAGCGATCCACCGTATTATTCAGATTCAAAGGAGCCTCATTAGATAAGAAACCTAGACGCGTAAGTTTTGGCATAAGCACTTTGACCATACACCCTGTTTTTGCGAACCTAATGGTAGACCTTTAAGTATCATCGATTGAATCAGGACGCTGATTCCTCCGACATGGGAAGAATGTCACAATTCTCAATTTTTGGTCATTTCTCAAACTCAACATTCATCATACTAGCTCATGCATAGTTTTGCATTTCACATTAAACGCATAATTTCTTATTAAATAAACGCTATCGCGTAATTAATTATTTTTAACATTTGATCCGATACTTCCAAAAATCATCCCGATATATTTTTGTACTCATATTAAGTTTATAAAAATAATATTATGAGTTTACCCAATGTTTTAAATTTATTTCGCATATAAATTGTTATGTTTATATAAATTACGACCGGTTTTCAAATTCAACCCGATAAATATTTATTCACTCAAATTTTGCAAGAAATGTATTTTTATAACTTTTATGACCTCAATATATTTTATCTTGACCCGTTAAAAGTTATTTTTATCTAACGCTACCCTAAATATTCAAATGTGTATACAATTTACCACATATCTTCAAGTAACTTACATATAACTACACTTATACATGTTTAAAAAAAAAATATAAGATGATACTAACACCCCCCCTGGTCGACACAAGGGTTGAGTCATGTGATTCCCAAAATATCTTTCAAGTATATGTAATATACTCTTATACTAAAACACATACACACAAGTAAATCAAAGGTGAAAAAGTCTCTTCTTCCTCTCTTCTCTTCATCCAAAACCGGCCAACCTCAAGATCATAGAAGGGATCATCAAAAATTTCACAAGACAAGGTTTTAACACTCTAGTCTCACTCTTGATTAAGGTTTTGAAATAAAAACCTTGGGTGATTAGGAATAAAACCTTTGTTCATTAACCTCATCAAGTTAACTAGTAAGCATCTCATACGCATCATCATCTTTCATATTTATTTTATGTTCATTACATCATATTGGAGAAAAACATGCAAGTCTTATGGAGGTTTATACCATTTTTTCATTGTTATTAAGTGTTATATATATATTTCATCCTATAATTACTCCTTGAAACATGTCACTTTTGGTGATGCTCGAACCCATGACACCCTAAGAAGGTGTATGGTAGGATTAGAATAGCTTCGGAGTTGTTTTGAATTGGTTAGAATAGGTTTTGCAAGTGAAAAACTCATTTCGACAAGTTTAATTAAGGGTCTGATCTTATTTTTAAATCTGGGAAAATTCGTCAGTTGGTAAAATATTTTGGGCTAGATATTTGGAAAATATACTTTAAAACGAAAACGTGGCGGCTTGAACGGGTTAAAACGGAGTTATAACGAAGAAGTTATGAATTTTTGAAGTTTGGCAACGAAAACTAATAATTCCAGAAATTTCAGCATGAAAATGTCACTCTTTACGGGTCAAAAATGAGTCTTAAGCGTTATAAAATGTGTCGACTTATCAAAAATATATTAGTATACTTTAACACGAGTCTAAGGATGTAGAAAACGGACTTGTAACGATTAAATTATACACGCTACACAAAGTTGCCGTAACTTTATTCTATTAGCAAAATTAATATATTTTCTATTAAACACATACTACGGCAACAAATGACCATGTTGAGGGTCGTTTTTAACAAGGATGCAATACTTTTTATAACGTGATGTCTTCCAGTAAAAGTAAGTTCGCCTAGCATATTTTACAAAATGTCCAACCGCTCGTTGCCGCGAGTTGTAACAAATAAAATATAGTCACTCAAACTTTGCCGGAAATCACCTTAAAACAATATTTTGGACACAAGTACCATACTTTACCTATATTTTTCTCCATGATCGAGACCTCTAGGATGAAAACTTAAATGCTAAAACTTTGAGATAATGATACAAGCTTCCCAAAACCGTCGAGTTTGTTTACTAACATTCGATGTGCACCATTTTATTACTAGCTTTTTGAGGCAGATATTCACTTTCATGAAAATTTCAACGACACTATTTTATTTGATTTAAAAGTTGTAATTTCATAAAAAATCACAAAACGATTATCATAGGATGTTGATTCAACGTATATACTTGTAAAGTATTTATAAACATGACGAGATGTCATAAACATATATTTCGACGCTAAACTCTATTTTCAAAAACGCATAAGTGGTATAGGTTACATATGGATTTGCATGCACGACATTGTATCATGCATTCATGACAACATATCATAACTTTAGTCATGACATTCATTTAGGTCGCGGATAGTTTCCAGCCTCATTTTTCACTTCATTTTGTTAGCATATCAATCATACCAGGTGAGTTCATACCCCGCTTTTACTCGTTTAAATTCTTGCAAACTTTGGGGAGATACATGCTTAAATACTTGTTTTTACTCTTGCGAATACTCAAACCATTATACAATTTTGTTACACTATACTTCTTATACTCTTTGGACACTATGTGTGGTTTATTGCGATATATGCCTTAATGTGCTAAACTTGTTTTCAATTATGCTTCAACATACATACTTTAGCAATCAGTTAACTCCTGGGGAGCCTGGAGAGGTATTGATAGTATATCTGGGCCCCCACCCTGGGTCCTTGATGACGTGACCTGGGGTGAATATAATATGTTATTCAATGAAACACACCAAACAATTTAGACTTTGTCAAGAGGTTAGCTATCGGGTGATTCTTTGCATTAAGTACATGTATATATCGTATCCACATATGTCCTACTTACAAACAATATTGACAATTCTATTTTTGCAATGGGTTGCAACACATAGGTGAGTTTTGTATGGGCGAACTTGAACTGAATGGATTTACAATGCCTTTGCTGCATCAACATTCTATACGAGACTTTTTCAAATCATTTTCAACAAACTTATGAACTCACCAACCATTGTGTTGACACTTTTTAGCATGTTTATCTCAGGTAGTAAGGCGATAGCATTTCATGGAGCTTTTGGGTCACATGGCATACATTGGAGTCTTGTGTTTTTATCTATTACCATTCGACATGTTTTGTAACCTTTATGTATTATCAAACTTTGGGATCTCATGTTTTGTAAACTTCAACTTTATTTAATCGAATGGTAAACCTTTCAAAACGTCTCATTTTAGAGGTCGTTTCAGTATCCATACTTGTATGAAGTCATACCCCAAAGACACTATCGCCCACTTGCGATATTTTGGGGTGTGACAGATTGGTATCAGAGACAGGTTATAGAGAACTAGGTTGCATTTTAGTTCCTAGACTATAACCGCTTTCACGTCGATCCTTTCTTTTCTTATCGCCTTACACACTTTTCGTGTGCATATGTTTTCTTAAATATTTCTTCTAGAACCACCTCATTGGATAACGTAGTTTCCTTGTACCGATAGGGGAGTCCCAAAATCTAGTCAAGTCATCAAAAATATGGAGCTCAATAATGAGCACTTATCTAACTTGATCTCGTGACAATTCTTGTTTGATGAGACACGAGATCGAGCTAAATAAGTGTTACTATATATCTGTATAGATTTGATGATTTTGCCCGAGGATGGGAGTTCTCTTGAGGATACTTGGGAACTGCCGGGCACTAAACCTCATAGTGACTTTAGCACCTAAAGGAATTTCCTATACACCAAGTGCGACTCTCCCTAGATACCTACCCTAAATTCCTCCTCCATCGTTTAGAATCGGATAATAGAATGGCTAACTATTTCAAGAATAACAATCGCCGAGACATGTATGCTTGGTGGTATGTACACGTGTGAAATGAGGCAATTATAATTATGGTGGCCAACATAATTATAAATGTGCCACAACCCACGTGACATATGCGACCACGATACGTGATCGATGGAGGTACACCTTAGGAACCAATTTGTGGCGTGGTATTATGTTTGAGGACGTTAAGTATAGACATTGGAACTCAACTGCCCTTTCCTTGCGAGGTCATGGCACCAAAGAGGGTAACACGCAGCACTAACCGAGGTGGTGCTGCCAGGGTGGAAGGACAGTGAGCATGGAGGTAGAGAAGACGGCCGCATGGGTAACAATGACAACAACGTGGCGGAAACCTCGATTTTGCCGCCATCATCGCTTCTCAACAATCTCAAAGCTTCCCACTATTGTCACACAAGTTGGAAACCATATGAATAACTCGAAAACCACGGAATGGGAATGTCGACACCAACAATGTAGTTGGTAGTGGCAACAATAACACCACCACCACCACCACCACCACCAACAACAAAAACAGAATTGGATGCACGTATAAGGAATTTTCAGTATGCAAACCCGTGGAGTTTGATGGTATAGGAGGTGCTTTGGCGTATACTCGATGGGTAGAGAAGACAGAGTCATTGATCGACAAGAATTGTGCCACACATCGAGGGTGAAGTATGCAGCTTGCTTTGCTATCAGGAAGGCATTGACATGGTGGAACACACAAATACAAGCTAAAAGGAAAGCGTATATAGGTATGACATGGGACGAATTTAAGGCGTTATTGCAAGAAGAGTACTGGCCGGACAATGAAATGCAGAAACTGGAACATGAACTTTATCATCACTCTATGATAGGAGCTGGTCACGCAGCCTACATAGATCGATTCCATGAATTAGCTGGACTAGTTCCTCATATGGTTACCCCTGAGTCCAAGAGAATCTCGAGGTACATATATGGTCTTGTCCCCAATCCGTGGAACTCAAAACGACCGAGCCGTCTACAATACAAAGTGCAATACCGAGGCGGGAACCTGATGATGAGATGGTTAGAAATGGCACCTTGAAGAGCAGACGACAAGAAGGAAGCTAGTGGGTCGAATAGGCAGATGGACGTGGTAAAGACATAAAAGGGCAAGAGTTTTGTGGCAACCGGTACTGAACAAAGAGAGTATGCGGGTACACATCCCAAATGTACTAAGTGTGCTTATCATCACCCGAAGACCAAGCCCCCGCGGCCAGTGTACAAATTGTAATAGATACGGTCATTTTAAAGAAAGGTAAAGCACAAAAGGAATAACACCTAATGTGGGTAACACGAGGAATAATCAAAGGACTTGCTTTGAATGTAACTTGCCGAGTCACTTCCGAATAATTGTCCTAAATTGAATGGAACGCAGAGGCAACCACATGATAACCAACACCTAGCTTTAGCAATTGACGGAAACAACCCAAACCCCTGACTCAATATCAGCCCACCCCGAGGTCGAGCATTCTATGTAGGGACTGAGGCACCCAATGCGTAACTGGTACATTTTCCTGTAGACCATTAAGTGATCCACCGTATTATTCGATTCGAGCCTCATTAGATAAGAAACCTAGACATGTAAGTTTTGGCATAAGCACTTTTGACCATACACCCGTTTTAGCGAACCTAATGGTAGACCTTTAAGTATCATCGATTGAATCACGAGGACGGATTCCTCGACATGGGAAGAATGTCACATTCTTAATTTTGGTCATTTTCAAACTCAACATTCATCATACTAGCTCATGCATAGTTTTGCATTTCACATTAAACGCATAATTTCTTATTAAATAAACGCTATCGCGTAATTAATTATTTTTAACATTTGATCCGATACTTCCAAAAATCATCCCGATATATTTTTGTACTCATATTAAGTTTATAAAAATAATATTATGAGTTTACCCAATGTTTTAAATTTATTTCGCATATAAATTGTTATGTTTATATAAATTACGACGGTTTTCTTAAATTCAACCCGATAAATATTTATTCACTCAAATTTTGCAAGAAATGTATTTTTATAACTTTTATGACCTCATTTTATCTTGACCCGTTAAAAGTTATTTTTATCTAACGCTACCCTAAATATTCAAATGTGTATACAATTTACCACATATCTTCAAGTAACTTACATATAACTACACTTATACATGTTTAAAAAAAAATAAAAAATAATATAAGATGACTAATGTCACAATTCCCAAATTCCGGTCATTTCTTAAATTAAATATGCATCATATTAATTCATTCATGGCATTTCATTTCACATTTAACGCGTAATTTTTATATTTAATAAACGTTATCGTGTGAGTTATTATTTTTTCTGAAATCTAACTTTCTTCAAAATGATCCCGATATATTTTTATACTTATATTTATTTTATAAAAACTATATTTTGAGTTTACCTAGTGTTCTAAATTTATTTGGTATATAAATCGTTAAATTTATATTATTACGACGCTTTTCTTAAAAATTACTTGATAATTATTTTATCACTCAAATTTCACAAGGAATGTATTTTTACAATTTAGTAATACTCTTATTAAGATTTTGAAATAAAAATCTAGAGTATTTAGGCTAAACCTTGTTACTTGCACCTCATCATAATACTTGTAAGCATGTTTCTTTCATTTTTCATGTTTCCTTATCATCTCATATGTATCTTTTCATTTTTGGAGCAAGCATGCATGATATGTGATTTATACCATTTTTACTTGATTTTTGGAGTTTTATATATATATGGTCATCCTATAATTATCCCCTTGGTATTCTTTGGTCTTGATGGTGATTAGGAACCCATGACACCCTAAGAAGGTGTATGGTAGGATTAGATTAGCTTTGGAGTTGATTTGAAGGGATTAGAATAAGTTTTGTCCGAAGAAAACTATTTTCGTATATATTGTGTTCTGTCATTGTTTTGATTTTCTGGAAAATCCGACAGTAGGCACGACCTTTTGGCCTTGATATTTAGAAAATATACTTTAAAAACGAACTCCGGGCAGCTTGAACGGATAAAACGACTTATAACGAAGAAGAAGTTATGGATTTTACAAGTTTGACGAATAAATATATAATTTTCTGAATTTTCAGCATACTATTTTTAGTTTGTTCGGGTCAAAACGAGCCTTAAGCTTCACAAATTATTTCGACTTGTCAAAAATATATTAGTTTACTTTGATATGAAGCTAAGGACGTATTATAATGTGAGAAAACGGATTTGAAACGACAAAGATATCATGCTTTCATAAACTTGCCGTGAACTATTATTTCTTCAAAACTATATTATTTTTAACGATACGTGTTACGATACCGTAACGTCCATGTTGAGGGCATTTTTTAACTATGTTGTGAAACTTTTGGAACCGAAATGTCTTATAATAAAATCAAGTTCACCGGCCATATTTTTCAAAACGACAAACTGTTTGTAAAGCGGAGTTGTAGTAAATTATTTACGGATGTTCAAACTTGGCCGAAACTCATTTTTTCTGCACAACAATTAGCCAAAACCACTATCTTTAACCCTTAATATCTTTATGATCGAGACATTTTGGACGAAAACCCCTGAACTGAAACTTCTAGATATCGATGCAAACTTTCCAAAACCGTCGAATTCGTTCTCTAACGATCGACGTACACCGCTTTACTCGACTAGTTTTCCAAAAGCCATTTTTGTCACTTTCATGAAATCGGCGACATTGTTTTGCGACGAAAAGTGAAAATTTCACAATAAATCATTATAAAACCATTGTAGGATGACATTTTGACGTAAACACTTGTGAAGTAATTTTTGAATGGTCAAGACGTCAAAAGAGTATTTTTTCGACGATAAGTATTATGTTCAAAACTCGCAAATGGTATAAATAACATACGAAATGCATGCATAACCTTACATTGCAACTCATTGCATATCATATCATTCATAATAGGTCAGTTTCGAGATTTCCGCTACATTTTGGTGTAACCACTTTTGTCGTCACATCTATTCATCAAGTGAGTAATCACATCCCCCTTTTTACCGCTTTTACTATATTTTTAACAATGCATGAACCATACTTGAATTAAATTGATTCTTACTTTTGTGAACTCTTTTGACTAGAACTTGTGAACTCGACTTAAATCTTGAACTTAAATACAAACTTATGACTTGTTTGAACTTATTGAACCGTACGTGTTATGACCTTGTCCTAAAGTCTCCCATGTTTGGAGCATCACTACAAAGTCTCCCATGTTCGGAGCATCAACTTAAAGCCTCCTGTCCAGAGCAAAATGTCTCCCCATGGGAACGGAGCATTTTCAATTAAAGTCTCCCTGTTCGAGCAAGGTAAAGTCTCCCATGTTCGAGCATCAACTTAAAGCCTCCCGGTCCGAGCAAAATGTCTCCCTATGGGAACGAGCATTTTCAATTAAAGTCTCCCCTGTTCGGAGGCAAAGCAAAGTCTCCCATGTGGAGCATCAACTTAAGTCTCCCCTTTCGAGCGCTGCAAAGTCTCCCATGTTCGGAGCATCTCTAAATTATTATATACTTGGTATTATATTGGGAGCTATTATGACCACTTACACTTGACTACTTGACGCACTATATATTTTTTATGAATGGGTTGGTATACAAGGTTGCAAGTTTTGTATATGAATTTGAACTGAGTGGATACACAACGCCTTTGCTTTGTGGACTATTTTTTTCGCTGACCTAAAAGCTTTGAATATTTCTACGAAGTTTTCTTATTTTGTTAAAGCGTGTTTACTCACCAACTATTTTCATAGGATTTGCTTTTCTCTCATGCATTTCGTGTGATCGTTAGTAAGTTTTTCTATCAAGTCTTGCATAATGAAGTTTTCACTTGTCACTACAAATCATTATATAATAGAACGCAATATTTTGGGAACTAAACTTGTGATATATTTCCGATGATCTGGCTAAACTAGTATTATGTACTTTTCTTTTTAATATTAATGTTGGTATGTTCTATTATCTTGTGCTTATGTTCTCTCCGCTATTGTTTCAGAGCCTCCGAGGGTGTGAAGATTGGTATCGTGAGCCAAAGGTTATAGAGAATGCCGATTTTCAAAAATAAAAATCACCATAACCGGAAAATTTTATTTTATTTTATTAAACATTGAACATCATCCGAGTTCATCTAGTCCTATTTCATAAATTATACATACCGATCAACTATGTCTAATTTATGAAGAACCAGTGTGATAAGATGTAGTTTTAAATCATGTTTAGCCGAGTTTTGAGTCCGGTCACTGAAGTTGCACATGGGAGTATGCATGGCATGTTTTAAGTTCACGTCTACATTACCACCTTGTTCATATCTTCTCTTTTCCATCTTTCACTTGTTAGACATAGCATGTCTCTGCTTCTCGTCATGTTTCGATCACTATAACACATTACCACCGTTCTTCACCTATCCGACCTCGTTAGAATGTCGTTTACTCAACCCGATGTTTGGTCCTTGTAAGATCATGGTGCAAGAAACACACGCCGTGGAGGTAACAACAACGGCAACCCAAACAACAATGGCAATCCAAACAACAACGCTGCTAGTATGGCGGCTTGACAAATGATGTGATCAAGTCCGAGAACTAACAAAAGAAAACGACAATGGACGAAGCGACAGAGGATCACCAGGAAGCCGAGACCGTGGTCGCAAGACAAGAGGCAACGAATAATCTGGAACTATGGGCTATCACCCGTAAGCGCAAAAGATATAAAGGTCCACATTCTTTGGTACTGATGTAACTATCACCACTCCTGAGATCAGCCAAGGTGCGAATGGGACGATCGCCACCGCTCGAAATTGCTCAAAGTCGAATCGGGTATCACACGAGAAAGGCATACGAGTGTGGAAGTCTAGATCACCTTCGCAATACCGCCCAAAGTGAAAAGAACTCCCAATCAAGGAGGTAATCGTCCAAACTTGGCATTTGCAATAGAAGGTCCACCGTAACCCAACCTTGATGTTTCCCTGCACGTGGTCGCAGCATTCTATCGGGTACCGAGGAAGCCCGCAACGCTTAACGGGTACATCTTTTGAACAACTACCTTATTTCATGATTACATGATTTTGAGTGCATAACTTCCTTCCAATCTTTACCACGTTCACGACATTGATTAATTTGAGACCTATTGAGATCGACCTTAGTTGTTATATATTTTGTTGATTGGATTTGATTGTGTAAGCAAATCGAATATCGAAATAATCTTTCAAAAGACTTCATTCAAGGATGTGGAATCCTACCTTTCTAACAACTTGTTTCCTAGCTTGATCTAGTGACAGTTCTTGTTTGATGAGTTGCGAAAATCAAGCTAAGAGATAAGTTTACTCAAGTCGGTTTAGTTTAATCTCATGACAGTTCTTGTTTGATGAGTTGTGAGATTAGGTTATAATCGACAACCTAAAGGTCTTTTGAGAGCTACGTTCGATATTGGGTAAGTTTAACCTATCAAATCTAATCACTCCGCACGTACTTAGTTGAATGGGGAACCGTGCGCATGGACATTGATATGATCATTTAGACCGTTTCGCAAAGCATGAACTTTTAGAACTCTTGTCGAGGTTCTTGGACCATAGTATCGTTAATCCAATCACGGGACGTGATTCCTACTGACATGAAGAATGTCACAATTCTCAAATTCGGTCATTTCTTAAATTAAATATGCATCATATTAATTCATTCATGGCATTTCATTTCACATTTAACGCATAATTTTTATATTTAATAAACGTTATCGCGTGAGTTATTATTTTGAACATCTAATCCGTTACTTTCAAAATGATCCCGATATATTTTTATACTTATATTTATTTTATAAAAACTATATTTTGAGTTTACCTAGTGTTCTAAATTTATTTGGTATATAAATCGTTAAATTTATATTATTACGACACTTTTCTTAAAAATTACTCGATAATTATTTTATCACTCAAATTTCACAAGGAATGTATTTTTACAATTTAGTAATACTCTTATTAAGATTTTGAAATAAAAATCTAGAGTATTTAGGCTAAACCTTGTTCTTTGCACCTCATCATAATACTTGTAAGCATGTTTCTTTCATTTTTCATGTTTCCTTATCATCTCATATGTATCTTTTCATTTTTGGAGCAAGCATGCATGATATGTGATTTATACCATTTTACTTGATTTTTGGAGTTTTATATATATATGGTCATCCTATAATTATTCCCTTGGTATTCATTGGTCTTGATGGTGATTAGGAACCCATGACACCCTAAGAAGGTGTATGGTAGGATTAGATTAGCTTTGGAGTTGATTTGAAGGGATTAGAATAAGTTTTGTCCGAGAAAAACTATTTTCGATAAGTATATATTGTGTTCTGTCATTGTTTTGATTATCTGGAAAATCCGACAGCAGGGCACGACCTTTTGGCCTTGATATTTAGAAAATATACTTTAAAACGAATCCGTGGCCGCTTGAACGGATAAAACGGACTTATAACGAAGAAGTTATGGATTTTACAAGTTTGACGACGAAATATATAATTTTCTGAATTTTCAGCATACTATTTTTAGTTTGTTCGGTCAAAACGAGCCTTAAGCTTCACAAATTATTTCGACTTGTCAAAAATATATTAGTTTACCGACTACGAAGCTAAGGACTTATTATGTGAAAACGGATTTGAAACGACAAAGATATGCACGTTTTCATAAACTTGCCGTAACTATTATTTTCTGAAAAACTATATTATTTTACGAGACAAGTGTTACGATAAACTGAACGTCCATGTTGAGGGTGCTTTTTAACTATGTTGTGAAACTTTTGGAACGAAATGTCTTATAATAAAATCAAGCTCACCGGCCATATTTTTCAAAACGACAAACTGTTTGTAAAGCGGAGTTGTAGTAAATTATTTACGGATGTTCAAACTTGGCCGAAACTCATTTTTTCTGCACAACAATTAGCCAAAACCACTATCTTTAACCCTTAATATCTTTATGATCGAGACCTTGGACGAAACCCTGAACTGAAACTTCTAGATATCGATGCAAACTTTTCCAAAACCGTCGAAGTTCGTTCTCTAACGATCGACGCATAATCGCTTTTACCGACTAGTTTTCCAAAGCCATTTTGTCACTTTCATGAAATTTATGCACATTGTTTTCGTACGAAAAGTGAAAATTTCACAATAAATCATTATAAAACCATTGTAGGATGACATTTTGACGTAAATACTTGTGAAGTAATTTTGAATGGTCAAGACGTCAAAAGAGTATTTTTCGACGATAAGTATTATGTTCAAAACTCGCAAATGGTATAAATAACATAACTAAATGCATGCATAACCTTACATTGCAACTCATTGCATATCATATCATTCATAATAGGTCAGTTTCGAGATTTCCGCTACATTTTGGTGTAACCACTATTGTCGTCACATCTATTCATCAAGTGAGTAATCACATCCCCTTTTTACCGTTTTACTATATTTTTTTGGGGTTTGAATGCATGAACCATACTTGAATTAAATTGATTCTTACTTTTGTGAACTCTTTTGACTAGAACTTGTGAACTCGACTTAAATCTTGAACTTAATTACGAACTTATGACTTGTTGGAACTTATTGAACCGTACGTGTTATGACCTTGACCTAAAGTCTCCCATGTTCGGAGCATCACTACAAAGTCTCCCATGTTCGGAGCATCAACTTAAAGCCTCCCCAGTCCGGAGCAAAATGTCTCCCCTATGGAACGGAGCATTTTCAATTAAAGTCTCCCTGTTCGAGCTATAAAGCAAAGTCTCCCATGTTTGAGCATCAACTTAAAGCCTCCCCCGTCCGGAGCAAAATGTCTCCCTATGGGAACGGAGCATTTTCAATTTAAGTCTCCCCTGCTCTGGAGTGGTAAAGTCTCCCATGTTCTGAGCATCAACTTAAGTCTCCCCCCGCTCTGAGCAAAGGCAAAGTCTCCCATGTTCGGAGCATCTCTAAATTATTATATACTTGGTATTATATTGGGAACTATTATGACCACTTACACTTGACTACTTGACGCACTATATTTTTTTGTGCAATGGGTTGGTACCACAATGGGTTGCAAGTTTTGTATAGTGAATTTGGAATGAGTGGATACACAATGCCTTTGCTTTGTGGACTATTTTTTTCGTTGACCGAAAGCTTTGAATATTTCTTACGAGTTTTCTTATTTTGTTAAACGTGTTTACTCACCAACTATTTTCATAGTTGACCCGCTTTTTCTTCTCATGCATTTGTGATCGTTAGTAAGCTTTTCTATCAAGTCTTGCATAATGAAGTTTTCACTTGTCACTACAAATCATTATGTAATAGAACGCAATATTTTGGGAACTAAACTTGTGATATATTTTGCCGATGACGGCTAAACTAGTATTGTTATGGTGTACTTTTCTTTTAATATTAATGTTGGTATGTTCTATTATCTTGTGCTTATGTTCCCTCCGTACACCTCGTGTTTCTCGCCCCATGAGGGTGTGACAACTAACACCCCTTGTGCCATATGCAGTGGGGTGAGTCATGTGATTCCCAAAATATCTTTCAAGTATATGTAATATACTCTTATACTAAAACACATACACACAAGTAAATCAAAGGTGAAAGTCTTCTTTCTTTCTCTTCATCCAAAACCGGCCAACCTCAAGATCATAGAAGGGATCATCAAAAATTTCACAAGACAAGGTTTTAACACTCTAGTCTCACTCTTGATTAAGGTTTTGAAATAAAACCTTGGGTGATTAGGAATAAAACCTTTGTTCATTAACCTCATCAAGTTAACTAGTAAGCATCTCATACTCATCATCATCTTTCATATTTATTTTATGTTCATTACATCATATTTGAGAAAACATGCAAGTCTTATGGAGGTTTATACCACTTTTTCATTGTTATTAAGTGTTATATATATATTTCATCCTATAATTACTCCTTGAAACATATCACTTTTGGTGATGCCTAGGAACCCATGACACCCCAAGAAGGTGTATGGTAGGATTAGAATAGCTTCGGAGTTGTTTTGAATTGGTTAGAATAGGTTTTGCGCGTGAAAACCTCATTTCACAAGTTTAATTAAGGGTCTGATCTTTATTTTAAATCTGGGAAAATTCGTCAGTTGGTAAAATATTTTGGGCTAGATATTTGGAATATATACTTTAAAACGAAAAGCGGGTCAGCTTGAACGGGTTAAAACGGAGTTATAACGAAGAAGTTATGAATTTTTGAAGTTTGGCACGCAAAACTAATAATTCTAAATTTCAGCATGAAAATGTCACTTTACGGGTCAAAATGAGTCTTAGCGTTATAAAATGTGTCGACTTATCAAAATATATTAGTATACTTAACACGAAGTCTAAGGATGTAGAAAACGTAGAAAACGGACTTGTAACGATTAAATTATACACGTTTACACAAAGTTGCCGTAACTTTATTCTATTAGCAAAATTAATATATTTTCTATTAAACACATACTACGGCAACAAATGACCATGTTGAGGGTCGTTTTTAACAAGGATGCAATACTTTTATAACGCGGATGTCTTCCAGTAAAAGTAAGTTCGCCTAGCATATTTTCCAAAATGTCCAACCGTTCGTGCAAGCGATGAGTTGTAACAAATAAAATATAGTCACTCAAACTTTGCCGGAAATCACCTTAAAACAATATTTTGGACACAAGTACCATACTTTACCTATATTTTCTCCATGATGAGACCTCTAGGATGAAAACTTAAATGCTAAAACTTTGAGATAATGATACAAGCTTCCCAAAACCGCCGAGTTTGTTTACTAACATTCGATGTGCACCATTTTATGACTAGATTTTCGAGGCCGTATATTCACTTTCATGAAAATTTCAACGACACTATTTTACTTGATCTAAAAGTTGTAATTTCATAAAAAATCACAAAACGATTATCATAGGATGTTGATTCAACGTATATACTTGTAAAGTATTTATAAACATGACGAGATGTCATAAACATATATTTCGACGATAAATTCTATTTTCAAAACGTACAAAGTGGTATAGATTACATATGGATTTGCATGCACGACATTGTATCATGCATTCATGACAACATATCATAACTTTAGTCATGACATTCATTTAGGTCGCGGATAGTTTCCGAGCCTCATTTTAGAAGCACTTCATTTTGTTAGCATATCAATCATACCAGGTGAGTTCATACCCCGCTTTTACTCGTTTAAATTCTTACAAACTCTTTGGGGAGATACATGCTTAAATACTTGTTTTTACTCTTGCGAATACTCAAACCATTATACAATTTTGTTACACTATACTTCTTATACTCTTTGGACACTATGTGTGGTTTATTGCGATATGTGCCTTAATGTGCTAAACTTGTTTTCAATTATGCTTGAATATACATACTTTAGCAATCTGGTTAACTCCTCTGGAGCCGGCGGAGAGGTATTGATATGACTATCGGGTGGCCGACGCCCCACCCTTGGTCCTTGATGACGGACTGGGGTGAATATAATATGTTATTCAATGAAACACAACAAATAATTTAGACTTGTCAAGAGGTTCAATACTGTGCACTTTTCATTAAGCATGTATATATCGATCCACATATGTCCTACTTACAAACAAGATTGACAATTCTATATTAGGAAATGGGTTGTGAACACATAGGTCTTGTAGCGAGTTTTTGTATGAACTTGAACTGAATGGATTTACAATGCCACTGCATCAACATTCTCTATGACTTTTCAAATCATTTTCAACAAACTTATGAATTCACCAACCATTGGTTGACATTTTTAGCATGTTTATCTCGTGTTGTAGGCGATAGCATTTCATGGAGCTTTTGGGTCACATGGCATACATTGGAGTCTTGTGTTTTTATCTATTACCATTCGACATGTTTTGTAACCCTTTATGTATTATCAAACTTTGGGATCTCATGTTTTGTAAACTTCAACTTTATTTAATCGAATGGTAAACCTTTCAAAACGCCTCATTTTGAGGTCGTTTTCAGATCCATACTTTGTGCTATGAAGTCATACCCCAAAGACACTATCGTTCCGCTGCGATATTTTGGGGGTGTGACCGTATGCAACAAAAAATTGAGAGTTAAGGTCCGAAAAGACAATCGATTATTTTGTATAGGGTTTTGCTAAACATTGACTATTGGCAATGCTTAAGGTGCATTAAACAATTTATTATTTCTATATATAAAGTAATTATGTATTTAATGCACAATAAATAAATATAAAAATTAACTTAAATATATATTATTTTTATTTAATAAAGTCTAATTTTTTTTTATTTATATTCATGTTAAACATTGTCCAGTGAACATTGTTTAGCAAAACCCGTATATTGTTAATAGACAGTGTGCTCTTATTTAAGATTACAAATTCTATAAAAGCCACACATCTAACCACATATATCTATGAATCTTCGATATGTCATACTTGTCTTTCTCAACTGTCTATCCAAACATCTTTGTCTTATCCTATATGAAAACTTAATTTCCTAAAATCTCAATTATCATACCTTTTTTTCTGCTCAAGCTATGATTGATCCTATCGCAACGACTATGTATTAGATTATCATCGTTTTAAGATCTATCACTACATACGACAGATATGAGTATATCATATCGGAATTGATACCTATACTATATCTTTTGATGCACGTACTCTAATTTATGTATTACAGTTTGTACCATACAATACTCAGGGCCGTCTCGTGAATTTTAGAGTCCATGTGCCACGTCTACACTATGGCCCCCTTTAACTCGAAAAGAATTAAGACTCGAAAAATAATTGCAAATACGAAGAAAGCTAAAAAAAATCAAGCGTATACATAAACATAAAAACAATAGTTATGTTTTCAAGCTTGGGTTAAAAATGTTAAACTTGTAAACTTGTACATTTTTCTAGAACTAAAACTAAAAGTATAAGGCAAGGTGTACATGTTATAAAATCTAGGAGACAAACATGTAAATGACTCAAACTTGTCATTTTCTTCATCCGGTTAAAGTACAAAGACACACCACTTCGGTCTACAACTCTGTATAACTTCGTAGTAATCGATTTTGACCTTATTCTTTTGGTAAAATCACATATTTTTCATTCTTGAGCACATCGTTATCAGTTTTATGCCCGAAATCGAACTAAACCAACCTATATGTCAATAATCGTGGGTCTCAAAATTAAAGGTCCCAAGCCAGTTGAAGACCTCGACACGCCAAACCGCAATACAATATATGTATAAATTGTTGCAAAGATTAAAATAATATCACCCCATATCATATTTGACAATTTATGTTTCTATAAGATTCTTTAACAATTTATGCATATCACATTTGAACAACTATATCCCAATTTAATGACCACATTTTTTTCAGAAAGGCATTTAATCTTCTTTACGTTTTTCATTTCGCCACGCATCGTTTAACCTAAGAGTGTCATTGTCCAAACTATCATCTTCAACCACTATGTATTGCCTCCCTATACCTTACTGATCGTCTGAAAAATAATTATTTTAATTGATCCAAATAAATGCAACCGGATTGGAGAATCTTGCTAAACTAGAAGATACTTGGATATATTATTGCCTAACCACCTATTACGCTAGTTTACTAGAAGTAATGCTATGTACGGGTGTTCACGAGGTGGTTCGGTTAGGCTCGGTTCGGTTTGAGATTTTAACTATCCATCATGGGGCGGGCAGTTCATTTTACTATTCAACCGTAATAGGCGGGTAACCGAACATGCAGATATCCGAAATGAGCAGTTACCCGTGGTTCAGGTAACGGTTAACCATTCTTAAAAGTTAATCAAAGCGAATCGAACGAACAATAATATAAGCTAGATTGTAATATGTTATTTTCATTAAATTAAATAACATAGAAGACATTAGAGTCATAGTAAAACTGTTCCGTCGCAATAAAACCATTCAAATTATCATGTGTAACAAAATAATTAATACTCTTTATTTGACATTTATGTGTTACGATCACTTTAATGATATGTAATCCATTGACGTTAGTAAATGATCATATTAGGTAAGTAAAAATGCGTTATATGATAAAAGTAGTTCAATAATATAGTTAATACTTGTACATTTTTATAAATGGTTTGTTTAAACCTATAGGTATATTATATGCTGTTCGGTTCGGATAACCGCTGATAACTAAAAGGAAAAATCGAAATCGAACCGTGATAAGCGGGTTTTTCCGGTTTCGAGCTTTCTCTGTTTCAGTTTCTTCGATTATCGGTTGCGTTTTCGATTTGAACGAATCGGCTGGATTCATCAATTTTTCGGATTTTTTGAATATCCCATTGCTATGGGTCAAGTGTCAACACTGAATTATTGTACATTGTCTTAATTTATCGATTAATGTTATGTTTCCAAAAAACTATTTATAAAAGTCTTCTTAATGAGTGATGATTTGCATATTTTATAAATTTATTACCACATTTTAATTTATAGAATTTTGACATATTTATCTTTATAAGGTGAAAATAAATAAAAATAATATAAGATTATAATTGTCAAAATACCAGAATTTGCTAATAAAATTTTGGGGCAATTGCATATATACCCACTAAAACTTGCATATTTGCATATATACCTAAAACATGTTTAACTTGCATTGTACATCATTTATCAAAACTTCAGATTTAGGAAAATATGAAAGTTTTAAGCTTTAAAGATATATATGCAATTCTCCCTAAAATTTTAAAATGTGCAAATAAATTGATTGTACGCTTTACCACATTCCTATAAATTACTGTATTTTTTGGGGACAAATTATTAAGAAACAGATTTACTCCCTCCGTCTCATATTAAGTGTCCGACACATCATGCACAAAGTTTTAGAAAATCTCACTAACTACACTCTCCACCAATCAAATATCATTTTTACACACTAAAGTCTCATCTCATTGGTTGAAACGGAATATGGACACTTAATTTGGGACATCCAAAGATTTTATTACTACACTTAATATGACTTATGGGATGATATCATTTCTCTTCTCGATAAGGATGAGGACAAGAAGAGAGGTCCCGGAGACACCACATTATCAAATTGCTCACGGCGCCGATATACCTCACTTTCTGTGCTTAGTCCAGCCACTCACACAGTCACACTAATTCTACACGTGCGTTATTACATACTCTTTTTCTTTGTATTTCTTTACACTATTATACTAAAAATTAATTTGTACAGGTATAGTTATCAAAAGTAGTTGTTACGAAAAGTGGAGATGACTTGTAGATAGAGCATTAACGAGTAACATAAAATGAAAACTTTTATAAGCTATATGAAGACGCGTGTGTTTGAATATGTTTGATAAAATTACTCTTTTGAAACCTTTTATTAAGTTTTCGCTACTAAATAAAGTTTATATTTTAAATAGCTTATTATTTGAAAAAAATAGGCTAACTATATATTAAATTACTAATACACTTTTGTGACAAACGTATTTTGTTAAGATCGTTGATGTTTATTACTTAGTCACTGAATTTACGAAATTTAAATTTAAATTTAAAGTCTTTGTACTATTTTCTTTTGTTAAATCTCTTAAAATATAATACCAAGGTAATTAAACTTCTTTTAATCAAATTGCGAGAATCAAAACATATGAAGTATCTTAAACATTTACGCACATATGAGGGTAATAATTTGATGTTCTTCCTCATTACTTCATAATAATACTATCATAAGTCACAATCTTACCAAAACTGTATTTACAAGATATGACTCAACTTGACAACCATGTAAGCAACTAGATAATTAACTAAAGGTTTAACATAAATGTAGTAACAATAATGCATTAAAAATAAGTGCATATAAAGAAGGCTAAGACGATTTAGGTGCAACATTTAGTGGGATGTAAACAATGCTCTTCATTAATATTTCGGAATCCATCGAAATATTACGAGAACCGCGAAAATATAGGCTCAGAGGGGTGTAGTAGGGGTATCTTATACTAAAAATGAGTACATAGCAATAGTGTGGGGTAATTACTTGACTAAGGAAGTCAACGTAGTTATAACAAAACACGCTAAAACAAGAGTTATCCTAATACCTCTTATACATAGTAAATCCTAATCACACGAATGTGATCTCACTAGCGATCTCGGAATGCATCACTAAAGCAAGTTCTAGAATCTATATACTATCAGTACACTCATAAGTATTAAAGGTGAATGCTTTTCCTATATATATAAAGGTGAACCTCGTAGAATTTTGAGTGGTATGGTTTTTATGCTAACTATATAACTCCTATCCGTGAGACGCTTTATTAAGACTAAAGCTTAACTTGTAAATGTCATAAACAATTTTAAATTTGTGCTAAAATTACCTTTACAAGTATTTATTTCGGTTTATTACACAATTACTTAAGAACAAGACAAATAACAAATGCATGACTAGTTTCTAAGGTGTCCCTTTTTACCTTCCATGCACCTAAATTGAACATTATCCCTGTTAGGTCACCATCATATTATCACAACAATATGTATTTCTAGAGAGAGAAAGTTATAGAGAGAGAAAGTGGAATGAACTAATGAATGATTAGGAAAAAATGATAATTGCAATTAGCACCAACAACCTCTCCCTTCTGGGAGGGGTATTTATAGTCTTTACATAAGTAGGGGAGTTTCCCTTGGTTCTGAAGAACTTTTCTATCACACCATGGGCTTACTACATGAGCTGAGAAACTCATTACAAACATTTATAAACCATAATTATTAACGACCTATTACAAATGAAATGACCTACACTTGATAATAAAACATGTTCCTAACAATCCCCAGTGTTCTAAAAGTACCAAAATTTGATAAAGGAAAAATAGAAAGAGATGAAAAAAACTAGTACTCCCCTGATTAGCTCGGTATAAATGGAAAACGAAAATACGGTCAAATCATCCTTCAAGAAGATAAGATAGTCCTATGATATGCTCCATATCTAATATAACTTGTAAATATTAAGAAAACGAACATGAAACCTGATGCGTGGTTAGGGGTCGAAAGACTTTCTTTTCTACGAAGAGTTTTAACCCACTAGGCAAGGTACCTAATCACAGTGTAAGTATGGGTAAGCCAAGGGGTTGATCGCTCTCAGGGGAATAGAGATGCTAGTAGAGATGTATGACTTGCATGTGGTTGAGGGTGATTCTTTTTGGATTTTTATATTTTTAAGAAAACAAAGTAAAATCTTGCTTGTTGGTGATTCTACCAATTTTAACTACTTAATATTTAAAACTAAAAACTAATTAACTAATGAAAAGAAGAAAAATCTATGGATTGTATGATTGTGTTATTATGATAATTAAAAGCGTGTTTAGTTGGATTTTATTACTCCCTAGTTATCTCTTATTGATCGGTTGAATTGTCACATCTTCATTCTAATTGGTGCGTTGTATTCCGTGTTAGTCATAGGAAGTGCCTAATTCCCTAGTTATATGAATTGTAACTCTCTAGACTATCGGGATCGCCAAGTACCGTAGTATCTCCCCAATACTCTATTATCCTAAAGTCGCAACTCACGCAATAAACACAATGATGGCTTAAGTGCACTCTCAAGCTTTTTACTATTTAGGACGTTCAAGCTCGCAACAATTAAAGAAGAAGCCAATTTTCCTTACTCTAGCGTCTACCAATTAAAATAAGAGACAACCTAACAATAGTCAACAACTAGGTTTCATAGATCTAAGCAAAGAAAAGAATAATTTAGTTACGCATGATAAATAAGCATGAACACAAACAAACAATTGAACATAGGATAAACATGGTGATAGATTAGATAAACAAACTTATCTTAGAGTGTAAAGAAGGGTTTGGAACCCTAAAATACTGCCCAAGTCAGACTATAATTGAACTAGGGTTTGCACTCCAAAATATTACACATAAAATACAGAAAAATCGAAGTCTATATATAAAATTACACTTGAGACGGGCCACCTTGATGGTGACGCTTGCCCGTCACCGTCATTATGGTTTCGTTATGGACAAGTCATCGTTAGGACGACGTCAGTCGAGGAAGTGTGACGCTGTCTGGATTCATTAAGGACGCTGCCTTGGAAGATAGTCTTGGTCGTTCTGGTAAAATAAAGGGCGATGGCCCTCGAATAAGGCGTGACGCCATGTTGTAAAACCTAAATATGACATGAGCCAAGCTTGAGACTTTTAGAAATCCTTGTGAGATAATGGGCGCTCTTGTCAGACGCCGTCAGCAAAACAAACCTAGAAATCTTGACTTTGTCGTTTTCTTCATGTTTTCGCTCCTTTTCGTTCAAAAGTGCTTGATTCCAAAGAATTTACTTTCAAAAGACCTAAAATTTGAAAATGAACGATTTTAAGCAGTAACGGATATAAAATATATCGATTTAGGGCATAAATGACCCCCTAAAAACATATGTTTTAAATCCTTTTCAAATATCCTTACACTTGGAATTTGCTTCTTCTTAAGCAAATGTGCTTTTGGCTAATCAATTTATGAGTTAGGGGTCATTTAGCATTGGTTTAAAATAGTATACAACAAGTACAAATGCCACAATAGTCAAAACACGCATGGAAATTATACACTAGCACCTCACAATTGGTGTTTGGATTATCTCATCTCTCGGGTTTATATGAAATATAATATATAAGGAAATGGAAGATAAACACTCACTACCTGTCATAGTACATAGATTACCATAGGCTTGAGATATCAAACCTCCCCCGCTTTGACGTAAGTACCTAGAAATACCTATCTAAGAGGTCTTTACAAAGATTTATAATGTTAGGCTTCGGGTAGGGAAATTAAGGGTTTTGTTGGATATAGGGATATTTAGTGGTGGCAAGTCAAAAATCTTAAGTTACAAGCATGTAAGACGCGACGTTGCTAAGCCAAGACTAGACTCACTAACACTAGATAATAACTTGAAACAAAATTAAAAGACATAAACTTAAAAATATAAACATAAAGATATATGTAGTATGGTAGCCCGTATGTTTTTCTCATTTTTTTTTCACTTAACTCATTTTTTTCGATTTTTTTTCATACCTTTTACTCTACCATCCTCTAAGATAACATCAAAATAAAGGGATTTATAAGAGCATCCCTACACTTTAGTTATTATTTCACTAACACTAATTGACCCGATTTGGAAAAATCAAAACACTTGGAGTACATAATTACGTAGAGAAAGGGAAGTTGAATTTATCGTTCCTTCCCGTTACTCCATAAAATACTACTTTAACCCATGAGTCTCAATCGTCCTAAAACTATATACAAAGGATATAACTCGACTTAGCAACCATGCAAGTAACTAGATAATTGAACTAAGGGTTTAAACAATGATTGCAATAATGCACTAAAGATTGCATACAAGTGGGCTAAAGAGATTTGGGTGTAACATTTGGGGGTGGATTGTAAACAATGCTCTTCATTGATATTTAAATCGAACATCACGAGAACCGTGAAAAGATAGGCTCTAAGGGTTACCGGTAGGGTATCACCAAAGATGAGTACATCAAGCAGTGTGGGAAAATTACTTAACCGATGAGGTGGACGTAATTAATTAACGTGTTTTAAACAAGGGTTATCATATGTCTCTTATCATTTAGTTAATCCTAACTACAATTATGTAACTCACTAGCTATCTTGGAATGCATCACAAAACAAGTTCTATAATCTAATATACCACCGTACAATTTTACCTAAGCATTAAATATGAATGATTTTATTCCTAAAGATCTAGGAAGTGAACCCTCATTTTGGGAGCGGAATTTGTTTTATACTGCATTGTGCTAGTCATATAACTCCTATCCATGAGACTTTATTAAGACTAAAGTTTTACCAGAAATGCCATAAAATTTAAATTTGGTTCTAAAAGTACCCTAACAAATATTTCTCATAGTTTATTACACAATTTACCAAGGACAAGACAAAAATCAAGTTTAGTGAATAGTTTTAAGTTCCTCGTTTTATTCTTCCTCCTACACTTAAATTGAACATATCTCCAATACCTTCAAAGTATCAAAGTTATGATAAAGGAAGGTAAATAAAATATAAAGAAACTAATACTACCCTGATTAGCTCAGTAGGATATGCGTAGAGTTGCGGTTAAATCCTCCTCCAAAAGGAATGAGCAAGTAATAAGTGTTGCTTCCATCATGTACTTCATCTTCTTGTCTAACATAACCTGCACACTTATAAGAAAATGAAACGAAATCTCACGTAAAATCGGCGGTATAAACTATATAAGACACAAAACTACACTAGAAAGTAAGTAAGATATAATGCTTGTGGAATGGATGTTTGCAGATTTTCTAGAAAATTTTGAATTGAAAGTTTTCAAAAATTACAAATTAGACAGAAAACGAAACTTTGAATCTGTTTATACATTGCTTGAAGCCGTCGGGCTTTAGTCCCGACGCCGTCAGGTTGTTCTAACAGAAAGAGTCCGATGGTTTTCCCGAAAAATTCTGGAAAAATTACTTCTTTAAAGACCTGAAAAAATTCCTGCAAAACATCCATTATGACTCGATACAAGCATTTGACTCTAACAAACATAAAAATATATAAATTTTCAATTATTGTTAATCTTATGTTCATGCAAGTTCTAAAAACATATGTGATCTTTCCTACACTTATCTTTTTTTTAAATACCTTTATATGCAATTAAGATGAAGTTAAAAACAAAATAAAGTATTTTCACAAAATAAACATGAGAATGAAGCAATAACGAAAAAGATATATAAACACACAAACAAAAATGAAAAACAAACATGCAAACAATTAAACATGTGTTGCCTCCCAAGAAGCTATTTTCTTTATTTATGAGTCTTGTAGCTAGACTCTAAGTCATGCCCTACGTCATCTCATCATCCAAAATAATATCCTCATCATTTATTAATTCGTTATTGTTGGTTTTGTAATACTTCACTCGTTGTCCGTTTACGGTAAATTCTCTCCCATCGTTGTCAAGCAACACAACGGCTCCACCACTCGTTGCCCTCTAACCTGAAAAGGGGTCATACCATCTTAATTTTAGTTTTCCCGAGAATAGCGTTAATCTTGAATTATATAAGAGTACCTTGTCTCCCTCCGCAAACTCCTTAGGACTTTTTATTCGTTGGTCATGCCATCTTTTTGCCCTTTTTTTGTGCGTGATTGAGGACTCATAAGCTTCTAGTCTTAGCTCGTCTAGCTCTTGAAGCTGTGAGAACTTATTTGACCCTGCCTCAGAATAATACATATTACAGGCCTTGAGCGCCTGATGCAGGATTTTCGACCAGGATTTAATATTTATATTTTCTCGTCTACCTAAGGTCTACCTAATGCACTAACGAGCAGTGAACCCGATTGTGCGTAGTATAGAAGGTAGTAAAGCCGAGGTCATTCCCAAGAGCTATGTAGATGAGGATCCAATTAAGTCTAATTGTCACTTGTTTTAACTAGTTTGAAGAAGAAATGATTAATTAAACTAAGAAATAAAACGCGTAAAGAAAATAGAGGTTGTGATCAATGGAGAGAAAGGGTGCTAACTTAATTAATCATCCTATCGTGCAATGTCTATGTTTTATTACTTCCAATTGATTCAAGTGGGGGTTTAAGTCTCTAGGACAGTATTTGGTAAATTCGTCCTAACTTATCAACAAAGGCTCCTACCTGACATCAAAGGTTTACCCCTTGGGGAGTCGAGGGTCTTAAGTCACCTAAGCCAAGTCACTAAGCACCTTACATGCAAGATTTGAAATAATAAGTGCCCGGGCGCTAGCATCTTACTCATCCCTAACTTCTTAAGTTCATCTGGATGACCAGTGATCATTTGGTCAGTTCGCACAAGAGAGGAAGGGTTGTCAGTTGGTCAATTCTTACCCTTCCAAACTCTACCTACCTACTTATGGTCAGTTGGTCAATTATCCTAAGCAACTAGATACGACCGCATTTCAAAACTACCAAAGCTAGGGTAACTACCATCAAACTATGCATGCATACACTAGAAACAATTATATGGAAGCATGAAACATAAACAATACATTCAAGGAATCATAACTAGGCTAGCACCAAAGGTGCTTAATGATCATAAAAGAAACAATGAATTCGATGTTTAACATAATGAAAGACATGAATTAATAGTAAAAGATAGAAATGATCGCTAATGCTTATAGATATGGAGTGATTCCTCCCTTGGAGATGGCTCCGTATGCTTCGTAAGATCTGCCTTAAAAACCCTCTTCACGTTCTCTGCCTTTGAGTTGTGAGTGAATGATGTGAAATGCAAAGTTTAGGGCTTGTATTTATAGGCACGATCATAGTTACGGCGTAACTTAAGTTGAGAGTTATGCCATAACTTAATTATCCTCCAAATATAACTCTCGTTAAATATACTACGACGTAACACTAGGGAAAGGTTACGCCGTAACTTCAATACAGAACTCTCGTTAAGTGGACTACGACGTAATTATTGTTGAGGAATTACGGCGTAGTTGATGGAGGCGCGAAATATTTCATGACCTAGATGATTACGGCGTAACCTTAGTTGGGAGTTACGCCATAATTGCTATTAAGAAGGCAATTTGAGATAAAACACTAGCTACGGCGTAATGTGAGAGAATAAGTTAAACCGTAGCTTCTTCATAAGTAGCATACTATCATAAACCGTTAGAAAACTATCCAAATCCGCGTCTCTAACCTCCAATGCTCATAATTTACCTGAAAGTGAAATGTAAAGGAATACAAGCATAAAGCCATATAAATGACATAAAATATAAGCATAATCGGGGTAAATTGACACTAAAAAGTCAGGACTATTTGATGTTATCAAATATCCCCCCACTTGAACTCTACTTGCCCTCAATTAGACATTATTACAAAATTTTCTAAAAAGATATCCCCCATTACCTAGAAGACATGAGTTTAAATATCCCTTATGCTAGAATAAATCAAAGTCGAACACCTCACGAAATGTGAACAAACACTTAAATTCTCTTAAATAGTCTAAGTTTCAATTTTGGGGTGATCACTCAAAGCACAGTCATAGCAGGTATTCTATCATAAGATTGGCGGTTACACAAATCTCCACCACTAGAGTTAAGGACTAAACAATCTTTGAAGGCAATATGGGTGGACACAACATGGGTTAAGGGTGAAATGTCATTACTAACGTGTCACGGCAAAGTGGACAAAATCAATGATACATGACCAAATTCATGGCTAGTACACCAAAGATTGCTCGCTTCATCACCTATACACGCTTCATGACTAAAAGGTAGGATAAGATATGGGAAATAATTGGTGTAAAAATAAAACAAATAGTCTTAACCTATAACCAAGTTGTCACCGCCTATCGTTTACCCAAAGTTCAAGCTTTAAGGTGAAGAAACTGGATCATGATGTAACAAGTAGATGTGCCATTAGCAGACTTCATATATGCACATGACCTGTTTTCCAATTGTTGGCGTAATAATTGCCAACTCATTCTTCAACTGTGACCGAGGTTGCCTCCTCGATGCTTAATACCTGATGAGCTCTTATCATAGTGCTTATAACATTGCACTTAACAATAACTATTTTTCTTTCATAACTAAAAACGTAACATCCTCCCACTTGAGATGAACATATAATGAGAATATGGGGGTCCTTCGATGATCTTCAAATATAAGTCTTTGACGAAAGCGTGATTCAACCTCTCTACTTGAACCTTGAACTTTGGCAAACAATGACTTCCCGATCACAAATTAAGACTACACGGTAGGCTAAGGTGAATGGGTGTAACGAAACAATCATAAAGGGTATACAATGAAAGGAAAGGCTATGAAGGGTGTATCTAAGGGTGGTATCTTTGTTAGGATTTGGAAAATCCAGTAGTTAAAGTGTCGGTCACCTAAAGTATATGTAATCGTTAGAAAGCTCGTAGTCGTAGTTATTTAATGTTAAGTAGTATTTAGCTTTGTAACACCATGGAGGACGGACGGGTCTTTACCCACTGTATGCCTGATCCACGCACGGTGGCATTTTATGTAATGACTATAAATACTCTCTACCTCCCAAGGTAGAGAGTTGTAGTTCATAATAAGATTTTTCTTTTCTTACAAGTTCTCAAACCTCTAACTTTCTCTCTAAAACTCATCTTAGACGCCACCTTTGATTATGGTTTGATGTGTATGTGAAATCCAATATGTTACAAATGGTATCAAGAGCCATGGTTAGATCATCTCTAACATATCTTTGGATTTCTAGTGGTTTTAGGTGGTTTTTGAGTTTGAGAAAGTTTAGTGGTTTTTGCATCATTGGTGGATTTAGTGTTAAAGTTTGGATTTTGATTGTACTTTGTGTTAGGATCATCACAAGTGTTTAGGTTTTGATTTGGAAGGCTTGAATCATCGTGGTTGGGTTGTTTTGGATTGAAAAGTGTGTTGTTAAAGTTTTTCTAGCTAGCGACTTGAGCTACTGACTTCTTTCTTGGTAGCGACTTGGTTTGTAAAATGGTAAGCGTAGTTGTAGTTGTTTTGTACGATGGTGGTTAGCGACTTGTCTATTGAGACAAGTGACAAATTATACACTTAGTGGATTCTCCACTACGGGTATCGACTTGGTAACGGTAGCGACTTGCTTTCAATTTTGTTAGCGATTTGTTCTTTAAGTTTCTTAACGACTTGGTGCTAATGTAGTTGGACCTTAAGTTGCTATTTAGCGACTTGACATTTTAGCGACTGGTGCATAGCTTACTTGTCCAAAATTTGTAGCGACTTGGGTACTTAGCGACTTGTTTTGTTATTACTTAGCAACTTAGTACTTAGCGACTTGGTTCAAGGATTATTAGCGAATTGGTTGACTTTTGTGTGTAATACGGTTCTCTTGATTTAGTAAAATCCCGTGAAAGAATCTATTTTCCGGTTTAATCATTGAGTTATAAAATCCCGTGTAATCTGTTAACATGTCTACCAACGTACCTACAATCATCTCCACTGCTGTCGGGATGTTCAAGCAACGGTTCGTATACTGCCCACCCATGCTGACGAACCGACTATGACTCGTGGGCTCAAAGAATCGATTATACCGTCTTGGAAAGGAAAATGGGGTCAACATTCTCAAATCGATTGATGAAGGACCTTATCGTATTGAGACTACAAGAGACTTAATTGATACAGCTCATAGATGAAACAATGATCTATGGGATGTACGCTGACCAAAGACATATGATGAGCTTAATGATAAGGAGAAAAAGAGATTCGATGCCGATATCGTGGCTTCTAACATCATACTTCAAGGTCTTCCAAAAGATTTCTACAAGCTTATCAATCACAACACCGGCAACAAGTGTGGGATAATGTCAAGATGCTTCTTTCTGGTTCTGAATTAACTATGGAAGACAGAGAAAACATACTTGCTTCGTTAGAGAACTTGATGGTGTGGAATTATTAAGAGGTACTCGTGGTTCTAACCTATACACCATATCTATCGAAGACATGATGAAGTCTTCTCCAATATGCTTGCTGTCAAAGGCTTCTAAAACAAAGTCATGGTTATGGCATCGTCCTCTCAATCACTTGAACTTCGGCACCATTAATAACCTTTCCGAAAGGATCTTGTCGGAGGCTTACCCGCATTAAAATATGAAAAAGATCATCTTTGTTTAGCTTGCCAATTGGGTAAAAGCACGAAATATGCCCACAAACCAAAACCCACAAATTCATTAATGGAAGTTCTTCATACCCTTCATATGGATCTGGGCGGACCAATGAGAGTGCAAACGATAAATGGGAAGAAATACATTCTAGTAGTTGTTGATGATTACTCTCGATTTACTTGGGTAAAGTTTTTGAGGACAAAGGATGAAACTCCGGATGTCATCATCAAACTAATCAAACACCAGTTCGACTCAACAATACAAATAATTGTTCGAACAGTATTAATGGCACGAGTTTGTTAACAAAGACTTAATTCATTTTATGAAAATGTTGAATCAGTCATCAAAGAAGTTGTCCACCTAACCTCAAATGAATGTGTAGTTGAAAGACGAAATCGAACTCTTGTGGAAGCCGCAAGAACAATGCTAATTTATTCATAGGTTCCAATGTTTCTATGGGTAAGCCATTGCCACCGCCTACACCCAAAATCGTTCCCTTATACACACCTCTCATGGAAAAACTCCATATGAACTTGTTCATAAACGAAAACCTGATCTCTCCTACCTTCGTGTGATTGGTGCTTTGTGCTATCCAACCGAATGACTCAAGACTTAGGTAAATTAAGAGCAAGGATATTGGAGTTTTGTTGGTTATGCACCAAACAAGAAGGGTTACCGAATCAACAACAAGAGAACCCTAAATATCATGGAAACAATTCACGCTACGCTCGATGAGCCGACCGGTCAAATGGCTCTGGACAATCCAGCCTGACCAAGACTTCAAAACAATCCCATTGGTTCATCACTTGTACCAAACTCATCTCAGCAAGAACTCCATATGTACCTCCATCTCAAGATGATTTAAAGAAATTGTTTGATCCAATGTTTGATGAACACTATGAACCAAATGCTGCTGAAATGTCAATTCCGAGGTCGCCCTATCCCTGTGAATGAAGTCAACCCTTCAGCTCAATATCATTAAGTCAAGAAGCGCTGCCGGCCGATCACTCGTCTCATCAACAAATCATCAATCATCAAATGTACATCATGGAATTGTTTCTTGCATCAATGAAGAAGTTAATCCCTTTGCTACTCCCGAAGATGCTCCATTTTAAAATATCTTTGCTCCTAATCATCATCGAACCTTCTTCATCGAGATATCGACTCTCTACTTCAGCCACAACAACAACCACATGAACACCCTAGAAAATGGACACATGATCACCCATTGGACAACATCATTGGAAACCCTCTCGCCCAGATCCACACGGAAACAACTTGCAACCGATGCCTTATGGTGCTTCTTCAACTCAGTATTCTAAGGTCGAACCAAAGACATTAAACCGCCATGAATGAAGATCACTGGTTCAATGCCATGCAAGAAGAAATTCATGAGTTTGATCTACTAGATATATGGGAATTAGTACCGCCTCCATTGTGCTATGATCATTGCTCTAAAATGGATCTTCAAAGTGAAAATTGATGAGCATGGTGATGTTTTAAAGAACAAGGCAGATTGGACAAAAGGATACCGCCAAGAGGAGGGTATTGACTTTGAAGAATCATTTGCTCCTTGCCGTGATGAAACAATCGAATCTTCTTGGCTAATGCCGCTAGCAAGAATATGGTAGTATCGATGGATGTTAAAATCGCTTCTCAATGGAGATTTAAAAGAGGTGGTTTACGCCACGCCCGAGGGTTTTGTGAATCCGAGCATCCTACTCATGTCTATCGCTGAAAAGGCCCTTACGGTTTGAAGCAAGCTCCTAGAGCATGGTACGATACGCTATCTAGGTTTCTTCTATCTCGGATTCAAAGAAAGGAGCAATTGACCCGACATTGTTCACCATGAAATCGCAAACATTTAATTCACGCTCAAATTTATGTTGATGATATTATTTGCTTCGACCTGACCCCAATGAATGTGATCGCTTTTCAAATGAAATGGGTTCCAAATTTCAAATGTCAATGATGGGACAAATGTCATTTTTCTTGGGATTACAAATTTCACAAAGTCCCGAAAGCATTTTTATAAATCAATCTAAATATGCAAATGAGATTTTAAAGAAATTTGGATTTGTATCATGTAAAACCGTTGACACTCCCCATGATTGAATAAAATTTGGATGAGGACAACCTGTGGATCATGGTAGATCAAACGAAATATCGAAGTATGATTAGATCCCCGATGTACCTCACATCTAGCGCACTGCACATCTTGTTCGCTGTGTGCATGTGTGCTAGATATCAGGCTAAGCCTACTAAAAAGCACCTTGAAGCGTTAAACGGGTCTTTCGGTATCTCCAAGGAACCATCAATATGGGACTATGGTACCGAAGGACACCGGTATGTCACTAATGCTCTATGCATGCCGATCATGCAGATGTCAAGATACACGCCAAGACGCCGAGAGGTGCTTTCGTTGGTGATAAGCTTGTGAGTGGTCTTCAAAGAAGCAAATGAGTACTTCTATTTCTCTACGAGGAATACATAGCCATGTCATCTTGTTGTGCTCAAATCCTTTGGATGAGATCCCAATTATCTATGGCTTTGAATTCAACAAAATCCCTCTCTCTGCGATAATAAAGTGTTATTGCTCTCTCATGCAACAACGCATAACACTCAAGAGCAAAGGACATTGACATCCCACATCATGTCATCGGGAGCAAGTGGAAAATGGTGTGGTGGAACTCTATTTTGTGAAGTCGTAATACAGTTACGTACATCTTCACCAAAGCTCTTCCAAGAGAACGTTTTGAGTTTATTCTTCCTCGACTTGGCTTGAAAAGCCTTAAACCAGAAACACTCAAATGTCTTCAGGAGGAAGACGAGGAGTAAAGGTCTTTCCTTCATCTATATTTTGTATATATTTATTCAAAAATCAAAATACAAAATTATAAAACCAACTAAAAGCAAATAGAAAAATATAAAACTTTCAAATAATCCAAAAAAATAAAAATCTCGAAAAATCTCAAAAATATTGTTCTTTTCTGTTTTTCTTTCTTGATTCGATATATATCTACGGTCTTTGCTGTCATCAAAGAGTGACACGGGACTTTAGATGTTGTTCGAATGTTTAAAAAAAAAAAAAATCAAAAAATATTTTTGGGAGAAAGTAAAACAAATGGTTTATTGTCATTTCGTGCAAGAACCCTTTTCAAAGAAAGAACAGAGCCATGCTTTATCTCATGTTTCAAACCTAATACTCTGATTCTAAAAACAAATGTTTGTCATCAACAAGACAAATGTTTAACTTCAAATATTTTTCCTTCTAAAGATTCATCTGAACAATATTTGCAATCTTATGAAAACTCAATTGTTTTGAAAACACTTCGGACTCTATTTTTGAAAATCAAAAGAACTTATCAAGTGTCAAAATCTCAATTCATCAATCAACGAATTTCGTCATTAATTGAGGGGGAGAATGATTTTTCAATTAAATCAAAAAGTGTTATTTTCAAACAATTTGCACTTAAATGAGTAAGGTCTACTCTAAATATTTTTCAATATGTTACACAATTGGTCCCGCACCTTGGTTATTATTATGTTTTCAAAAGATAATTATGCATGTTTAATCAATGGAGTTTAAAGTCTCTAAATCCAATCCTTATCGCTAAAAACGCTTTCATAATCAAGTCACAATTCTCCTTAAAAGCTTTCAAAATCAATTTAAATCTACCGAGATCACAAATCTCAAATGATTTGATAATTGTGATCGGGGGAGAATTTGTGATTTAAATTGGATTTAGACTGATAATTCGATAAATGGTTTCATAAGTCTTTAGCATGTTTTCCTCCCCGCAAGTGACAAACGATTTCAAATTTTCCATGCACATGTGAGGGGGAGCATCTATTTTAAACCTCAAATTATTGAAACGGGATGAATTGTCTCTTGTGCGGTTCTCTAATATGTGTAAAACTCTTTCAAAATTCAAGGCACATATTGAGGGGGAGCAAAATTGTGAAAACCTCATCCTTCCTCAAAATGTTTTATCTACTCAAATTGATTGGGAAGTGATGATGATCATTTTAGAAAATGTTAATCAAAAGATTGGACCTTTCGTTCTTAATCTAATGATTTCAAAGATCTCTTGCCTCCATGTACTAAACAAATTCTGAATTTTTATGCATATGTTGAGGAGGAGTATTTCTAAAATATCAAAACAATTAAGATACAAAATGCTTTGATTCTATATCACAAGTATCTTGATTGATTTTCAAATGGTTTCAAGGCGGAAGAACTACACCAAAAGACCGACCAACTCTACTTTATGCATGGTGATATAAGGATGATAAGGTTAGGTTAAGGTCCCATGATCTACCGTAACCGGAGGGATCTACCTGTGGACAATCCACTAGATAGTGTAGAAGTCCTTAGGTATGATGAAAAAGGAGAAAAGTGAGATATGGGAAGAGTGCGGACTGAGACAGAGCTAGTACTCGAATAAACCCAACAAGGTTCTAGTAATGAAGTCTTGGTAAGCACTGAAGGGGTTGAAGAATGAAAAATAATTTGATGTGAAAAGGGTGAAAAGAAATAGCCTCCATTTATTCAACCTTAGGGCGAAACCGGTTCAATTCATATACTAATGGTGGTTACCAAGGTAACATCGGTATTGAAAACAAGACGTCATGGACCCAAAGGACGACCTGCACTTCAACTTTCCAAACCACTCAAGTTTCTCTTAAAAGGGCTTGTTTCATTCTCACGAACCGATATATCTATCGACTTTCTCTTAGAGATTGTTGATATTGAAGAAGGAGACCCTCTCCCTAGTCTCCCGCATAGGAACCAAATATGCACAATTGAGTCTAGAGCCACGAGATCATCAATAAATCTCATTAGGACACTTTCAATGAAGACTCTCTGTTTCACACAATGTGGAAATAGAGATTATATCTTATGAGTCCTACGCATTATCCTTGTGGTATTGCCAGAACATCTGAGTGATATGCAAACATATTCACAATGAAGATGGAAAGCCTTCTCGAGCCAACATCAAACAAGCTCCTGGTAGGTGGCATGTGAGATCTATCCAATAGATCAATCATGTGACAACTAGACGTAAACAATGGAGCGATTCAATCTTTGAATCAATCCCGTTCAGTTATGGATTGACGGATACCTTTGAAAAGCCGGTCGTTGTGCTTTAAAACTCTTTTCTTTAGCACATCGACCGTGTACTTATTTCTCAAAATAAAAGGTGTTTATGATTGATAATTGATTCTCATTAAAACCTTCGTATAACAGAACAACAATTTCTATTGAGCAGATAACGATTGTTTTTCAAATCTCTTTTCATCAATCGAACCTCATTGGCCGATTCACTCACCTGTTGTCTTTGAGACGCCCGTTTGAGAACAAACTAGAGCGTACCGCGAAACTGCCAAGGAAATTCTTCGAATTATACCGATCACATGCGTACTTGTAATCGATCAACGGGAACCATGGGCCGTGGACTCAATTCGAAAATGATCAAAGACACTTTGCACATTTTATTACTAACTTTATGCAGTACACCCCGACGTTTAAAATGACGTAATGGAGCGGTCAATCCAGTCAGATGCTCACACAACACAATCATATCTAAAGAAATCATGATTAGTGTATCAATGACTCTGATATTTTCACTCCATGCTTCTGCTATGCTGCCGCCAATATCATGAATCAACGAAGCTTCCGCTACTCGATAAGAAGATATCATGATCCGCATGTGAGCATGTCGGTCCAAAAGTCACACCATCACATAATACCAACACCACAATGGATGAGTCAGAGATTAATGTGACTGATGATCTCAAAGTCGGCTAATAATTCATTATCACGTGGATCGCTTAAAGACCTCCACTAGATTATCCAAACATGCGAAAATGAAGAATCAAAGACTACGAGCTACAGAACAAGAATCCAAGAAAAATCTCAATGTAATATCGGTTTGTTTTCTTTGTAATTTAATGTGTGCTTGAGGTGACCTCCCTTTGAGGGAGATTGTTAGGATTTGGAAAATCCAGTAGTTAAAGTGTCGGTCACCTCAAGTATATGTAATCGTTAGAAAGCTCGTAGTCGTAGTTATTTAATGTTAAGTAATATTTAGCTTTGTAACACCGTGGAGGACGGACGGGTCTTTACCCACTGTATGCCTGATCCACGTACCCGCCGCATGCTTTATGTAATGATATAAATACTCTCTACCTTCGAAGGTAGAGAGTTGGAGCTCATAATAAGATTTTTCTTTCTCTCACTAAAGTTCCCAAACCTCTAACTTTCTCTCTCTAAAACTCATCTTGTACGCCACCTTTGATTATGGTTTGATGTGTATGTGAAATCCAATATGTTACAAATGGTATCAAGAGCCATGGTTAGATTATCTCTTACATATCTTTGGATTTCTAGTGGTTTTTAGGTGATTTTTGAGTTTGAGAAAGTTTAGTGGTTTTTGCATCATTTGGTGGATTTCTAGTGTTAAAGTTTGTATTTTGATTGTACTTTTATGTTTAGGATCATCACAAGTGTTTAGCTTTTGATTTGGAAGGCTTGAATCGCCGTGGGTTGTTTTTGGATTGAAAAGTGTGTTGTTAAAGTTTTTCTAGCTAGCGACTTGAGCACTACTTTTCTTTCTTGGTAGCGACTTGGTTTGTAAAACGATAGCGAGTTGTAGTGTGTTTTGGTAGCGACTTGGTGCTTAGCGACTTGTCTATTGAGACAAGCCGACAAACAATACACTTAGTGGATTCTCCACAACGAGTAGCGACTTGGTAACGTAGCGACTTGCTTTCAATTTTGTTAGCGATTTTTATTTAAGTTTCTTAGCGACTTGGTGCTAGCAGTTGGACTTAGCGAGTTGCTATTTAGCGACTTGACATTTTAGCGACTTGGTGCATAGCGACTTGCTGTCAAAATTTGTAGCGACTTGGGTACTTAGCGACTTGTTTTGTTATTACTTAGCAACTTAGTACTTAGCGACTTGGTTCAAGGATTATTAGCGACTTGGTTGACTTTTGTGTGTAATACGGTTTTCTATTGATTTAGTAAAATCCCGTGAAACAATCTATTTCCCGGTTTAATCATTGAGTTATAAAATCTCGTGTAATCTGTTAACATGTCTACCAACGGACCTACAATCATCTCCACTGTTTTCGAGGATGTTCAAGCAGCTGGTTCAGATACAAGGTTATTGTGCCAATATTGAAAAATTTTAAACCGTAGGAAGAATTACGGCGTAACTATAATAATGAGTTACCGTAATTTTGTTAACCTCGAAATCGCCTTAAGAGAAGCTTACTGGCGTAGTGATGGAATGAGATTTCACCGTAATGGTTGATAACCTGGAGATTAGCCATTGAGGAGATGTTACGGCGTAACAAAAGGATGAGTTACTGCACTTCATAACAGGACAAAATAGGTCCCCGTTTTAATCACCGTGAATTCGTCTCCCATTCCTGCAAAAAATGTTAAAAACACAAAACCCATCAAATAAAAATAAAAAGAAACTAAAATAAAAGGGATAATTCGGGTTGTCTCACGAAAGAGAACTTTTTTTTATTATTGAGTCTTTAAGTTAGACTCAAAGACATGGGGCTTAAAAGTGATTATTCGTCATTTTGTGGATGAAGCATTCTCCACGTTGAATCCATTCTATGAGTGCTTCGTCCTTTTTATATTCATCCCCAACCTTTAGACACCCTATGTAAAAGTTTCTTATCTTCTGGTGCGGGTTCTTAACCCCATTAACTTTATCCTCCTCGCTTATTTCCAGAAGTGGTCGTGCGTGGCTTAACTGCTTCTTGGTCCATTTTTGAAATTCGAAACGGTCCTTGGCATTTTAAAGATAGTTTTGTCATTTTTGGTTTTTAACCAAACAATCCCTTTCTCAACATCCCCGTCTAATCTAGACATTTTCTTGAAAGGCTTTCCAAAAATTACACCTGGGAGTCCATCCTCTATAAATTCACTAATGTCATCCAATACAACGAAGTCTGCCAAAAAGGTGTGCATCCCGACGAAGACATGAACATTAGTTGTGATCTCAAGGAAATTATTCCTTTTATATTCCAACTCTTTCATCATAATTTGGTTGTAACAATCTTTTGACATGATGTTCACCGGAGAGTTCATGTCGATGAAAGGATGGACATCGATGAACCCAATTTTGTATGAAATTTGAAGATTATAAGGGTTTCGATAATGAGTCCGAGTCCCCATCTCAAAGAACATAGGTTGGTCCGCTGGTGAAAAAGTTTCCTCATGATTGTTGTGCCAGGGGACCATGTCGATGTCACTAGAAAAGTCATCGGGACTAATTCCCAAATTCTCCTCCTCTTCTTCAAAGTTAACGAACATGTCAAAATCTTTATCTGAAGCAACATCGTCAGGATTTGAAGGGGTCTTGGGAGCTTCACTTAAGAATTCTTCCAAGCCATCACCAAAATTACCATTATGGTCGATCGCACATACCTTCTTAGGGATAGACAAAAGTTTATTCGCCCTGAAGGTAGCAACTTCTCCATTAGCTTCAAGTGTCATTTTCCAAATGAAAACATCAACTTTCGTGTGAGCAGTTGCAAGCATGGGCCTTCCTAGAATGATTGGTATCCGATTATCTTCAGCAATATCCAAGATAATGAAGTCCACTGGGAAAAGGAACGTGTTAATTTTCACTAATACGTTCTCTACAATCCCCAAAGGTGACTACATGGACCTATCTACCATCTCGATGTTCATTTGTATCGGCCTTAGACTTCCGACTCCCATGTGTAAAAACATTGAATGGAGCATGATGCTAATACTCGCCCCTAGATCAGCCAATGCATTGCAGATGTTTAGATTTCCAATTAGGAAAGGGAGAGTAAAACATCCTGGGTCTTTTTCTTTTTGTGGCAATTCATTCCTTAAAATTGCCGAACATCGTTCATCTAGTTGAACCGACACTGTCTCATCAAGGACATTCTTCTCATAACTTAATTCCTGCAAAACATGAACATTAGTTTTAAGTGAATTAATTAAAGGCACATTTACCGGAAAAGCCCCTAGATCATGAAGCAAGAGTTTTTCTTTGTTGATCTGATCCTATTTTTGACCTTCTCGGAGAAGGTAGTTGGCTCCTCAGAAACTGCCTCAATTGTTACTGAATTGACAATTTCTTCATCCCACTTATCCAGATAATCAGTAATAGCTTTTGAGCACAAGTCCACTTTTTTTTCTAAGCTTTTGATCCATTCATCGTGAATTTTAAGAGAAGACACGGTGCTCTCAACAAATTCTCTCATCATTTTTTCTTCCCTCTCATCACTTTTCTTGGATTCCTCAATGTGCTTAAGAATCACTTCTTCTAAGTTATTTTTTACTTTGGTTCCAACTAAACTCTTTACTTCTTCCATTCTAAAAACTTCATCATCATTAGCCTTCTCTAGTCTCCTTTTCTCAATTTTCGCCCCATAATCATCTCCTTTTTTGGTCATAGTTTTCATTACATTGTGCTGGAAATTGTCCTTGGGCCCATAACCGGTTTCCACATGCCATTTGCAGCAATGATCAGCTATCCGTCGAATGGATTCCAAATCTTTAGGTGTCATCCCCGGAATAGGTCTATGTGAATCAAGAAGTTGACGGGTCTCCATGTTAATGCTCTATAAAAAACGTAGACAATTTGGTGCTTATTCAGGCCATGAGTAGGACAACAATAAAGAAGCTCATTGTATATTTCCAAATTCCCATGCTTGATAAAGTGTTTCTTCACTCCCTTGAATGAACTTATAGATGTTACTGAGAAGCTTAGTAATTTTCGAAGGAGGGCAGAATTGTAGTACAAACTCTTTTCTGAGTCGACCCCACGTTTCCTTACATTCGTCAGGGAGTTTATTAAACCACCTTTTAGTTGTTCCCGTGAGAGTCATAGGGAAGATCTTTACCGCAATCGAGTACCTAGAAACATTTCGGATGCTAAACGGAGAAAGAAAATAAAGTACTTCCTCAACATGATCTTGCACATCTTCATTCATGTCTCCTAGAAATTGTAATTCATGCAATTCCTGGATGATCTGGTCTGGAATAGAGAATTCCCCCATTTTAGAGTTTTGTGTGAAAGCCCTTTAACAATTTACGTTTGTTTTTTCCAGATACTATTCCATTGTTAGCTCGTCAATACTCACTTCCTCAATCGCTTTGGGCTCAGCATCAGATTGTTCAGACTCAGAAACGAGAAGATATTATGGATAGGAATAGGTGAGTAGTCTTTTCTTGTCCGAAACTGTCTTTCCGAGTTGTCAAATGGAGTGGCCAGGAATGGCTTGGAGCTTCTAGTGTTGAATCCTGACATTACAAAAGAAAAACAAAATTAGATAAAAACAGACTTACTGAAAATCCTAATATATCTCCCCGACATCAGCGCCAAAATTCTGATGCAGGATTTCTGACCAGGATTTAATATTTATATTTTCTCGTCTACCTAAGGTCTACCTAATGCACTAACGAGCTGTGAACCTGATCGTGCGTAGTATAGAAGGTGGTAAAGTCGAGATCGTTCCCAAGAGCTATGTAGATGAGGATCCTATTAAGTCTAAGTGTCACTTGTTTTAACTGGTTTGAAGAAGAAATGATTAATTAAACTAAGAAATAAAACGCAGCGAAAGAAAATAGAGGTTGTGATCAATGGAGAGAAAGGGTGCTAACCTTATTAATCATCCTATCATGCAATGTCTATGTTTTATTACTTCCAATTAATTCAAGTGGGGGTTTAAGTCGCTAGGGCAGCATTTGGTCAATTCGTCCTAACCTATCAACAAAGGCTTACCCCTTAGGGAGTCGAGGGTCTTAAGTCACCTAAGCCAAGTCATTAAGCACCCTACATGCAAGATTCAAAATAATGAGTTCCTGGTGCTAGCATCTTAGACACTCATCCCTAACTTCTTAAGTTTATCCGGATGACCGGTGTTCATTTGGTTAGTTCACACAAGAGAGGAAGGGTCGTCAGTTGGTCAAATCTTACCCCTTCCAAACTCTACCTACCTACTTAGGGTCAGTTGATCAATTATCCTAAGCAACTAGATACGACCGCATTTCAAAACTACCAAAGCTAGGGTAACTACCATCGAACTATGCATGCATACACTAGAAATAATTATATGGAAGCATGAAAACATAAACAATACATTCAAGAAATCATAACTAGGCTAGCACCTGATCATATTAAAAGAAACAATGAATTCGATGTTTAACATAATGAAAGACATGAATTAATAGTAAAAGATAGAAATGATTGCTAATGCTTATCGATATGGAGTAATTCCTCCCTTGGAGATGGCTCCGTATGCTCCATATGGTCTGCCTTTGGAACCATCTTCACATTCTCTGCCTTTGAGTTGTGAGTGAATGATGTGAAATGCAGAATTTAGGGCTTGTATTTATAGCTACAATCATAGTTACGGCGTAACTTGAGTTGAGAGTTACGCCTTAACTTAATTATCCTCCAAATGTAACTCTCGTTAAATAGACTACTGCGTAACACTAGGGAAAGATTACGTCGTAACTTCAATACATAACTCTCGTTAAGTGGACTACGACGTAATGCTTGTTGAGGAATTACGGCGTAGTTGATGGAGGCGTGAAATATTTCATGACCTAGATGATTACGGCGTAACCTTAGTTGGGAGTTACGCCGTAATTGCTGTTGAGTAGGCAATCTGAGATAAAACACTAGCTACGGCGTGAGAGAATAATTTACGCCCTAGCTTCTTCATAATTAGCATACTATCATAAACCGTTAGAAAAATCTCCAAATCTGCGTCTTTAAGCTCCAATGCTCATAATTTACCTGAAAGTGAAATATAAAGGAATACAAGCGTAAATCCATATAAATGACATATTATATAAGCATAATCGAGGGAAATTGACACTAAAAATTCAGGACTATTTGATGTTATCAGCGCCCAATATGCCTTTTGCTCAAGCTCGATCGGGAGATGGCATGCTTTCCAGTACACTAAGCGAAAAGGAGTCGTTCCAATGGGCGTTTTATAAGCCATTCTAAATGCCCAGAGAGCTTCATCAAGCTTGAATGACCAATCCTTTCTATTTTGATGGACCGTTTTTTCTAATATTCGTTTAACCGCCCTATTTGTGTTTTCTACTTGTCCATTTGTTTGAGGATGATATGCAATTGAGAACCTGTAAGAAACACCATTCTTCCTCATTATCTTTTCCATTTGAACACTGTAGAAATGGGTCCCCCTGTCACTAATTAGTGCTTTGGGAATTCCGAATCGCGCGAAGAGTTTCTTGAGGAAATGAATGACTACCCTCGCATCATTAGTTCTAAGGGCTGGCGCCTCCACCCATTTGGACATGTAATCAATGGCGATAAGAATGTATTCATTCCCTCCGGATGATGGAAAAGGTCCAATAAAATCGATAACCCAAACATCGAATATTTCGCAGACTTGGATGTAGTTTTGGGGTGCTTCATCTCTTCTCGAGAAGTTAACCGATCGTTGGCATGCATCACAGGTCTAAACTAATTTCTTGACATCACGGAATACAGTAGGCCAGTAGAATCCGGCATCGAAAACTTTTCATGCCGTAACATTTATACCGTGATGCCCCTCTGACGGTCCCGCATGACACTATCCCATAATTCAATCAATCTCCCTTCCTGCAACATAGCGTCGGATAATCTGATCGGGACACATGCGGAATAGAAAGGGTTCGTCCCAAAAATAATACTTTAGCTCAGTAAAGAATCTCTTCTTCTCTTGCCTCGTCATATAATTTGGTAAGACCCTACTTGATAAATAGTTAGCATAATCTGCATACCATGGCTTAATTTCCTTAATGGACATTAGTTGCTTCTCAGGGAAGGAGTCCTGAATCTCGTCATTGTTTAATTTCTCCAAGTCTAGATTTTCCAACAGTGAAAGATGATCAGTAGCAAAGATTTTCGCTCCCTTTTTTATCCCGAATTTCGATATCGAATTCTTGGAGCAATAGAATCTATCTAATAGGTTAGGGATTTGCATCTTGCTTTGAGAACAAATATCTTAAGGCAAAATGATCAGTGAAGATGATGGTTTTAGAAAGAACAAGATGCTGCCTAAATTTATCGAAGGAAAAGACCACAACCAGAAGCTCTTTTTCGGTGGTGGTGTATTTCTCTTGCACCACATTCATGGTCTTGCTAGCATATTAAATTGGCTAAACATGTTTTTCTTTCCTTTGGCCTAAAACGGCCCCCACAGCATAGTCGCTAGCATCACACATAATCTCGAATGGTTGAGACCAATCAGGAGTAGCCATTATAGGAGCTTGGGTAAGATCTTGCTTTAAGCGATTTAACGCGTCCTTACATTCCTCTGAAAAGTCAAAGGGTGCGTCTTTGACGAGTAGTTGGGTCATTGGTCGGGCAATTTTTGAGAAGTCTTTAATAAACCTCCTATAAAAACCCGCATGACCAAGGAAACTTTGGATAGCTTTAACGGTTGTAGGATATGGTAATTTAGATATCGCCTCTATTTTAGCTCTATTGACCTTAATCCCATTCCCAGAGACCTTGTGTCCCAAGACAATCCCTTCTCTCACCATGAAATGGTGTTTTTCCTAATTTAAGACCAAGTTAGTTTCTTCACATCACTTTAGCATCTTCTTAAGATTAGATAAACAGAGATCGAAAGAATTTTCTAATACCGAGAAATCATCCATGAAAACTTTCATGCTATCTTCAATCAATTCATAGAATATGGTCATTATACATCGTTGAAAGGTAGCGGGAGCGTTGCATAACCTAAAAGGCATTCATTTGTAAGAAAAAGTCCCATAGGGTCATGTGAAAGTGGTTTTTTCTTGATCTTCGGGGGCAATAGGGATCTAGAAATACCTTGAGAATCCGTCAAGAAAACAATAGTACTCATGTCCAGCTAACCTCTCAAGTATTTGATCGATGAATGGTAATGGAAAGTGATCCTTTCGGGTTGCATCGTTCAATTTTCTATAATCGATACACACACGCCAACCCGTAACCATTCTCTAAGGAACCAACTCACCCTTATCAATTTTCACAACAATCGTTCCTCCTTTCTTCGAGACCACTTGGACGGGCTAACCCAGGGACTGTCATAAATAAGGTAAATTAGACCAGCATCAAGGAGCTTGATGGCCTCTTTCTTTACTACTTCTTTGATGTTGGGATTTACTCTTCTTTGAGGTTGAACGGTGGGCTTGTAGTCTTCCTCCATAATAATTTTATGACTACAAAAAGTAGAGTCAATTCCTTTGATGTCAGCAACACTCCATGTGATCACTCCTTTGTATTCTCTTAAGACTTCCCAGAGCTTTCATTTTTGTTCGGGAGTCATGGAGGAACTTATGATTACTGTGAGCTGGTCTGCCTCCTAAAGGAAGGCATATTCCAGATGACTTGGAAGATCTTTCAATTCCAATGTAGGAAGTTCCTTAATTGATGTTTTAAGCTTATTTTCTGGCTTTTGAAGATCAAGAGGTTCAATCTCCTATCTGCGCGGGTAGAAAGAACGACTCCAACCATTTCAGTCTTTTCCTCTTCATCATCATACAATATACCATCATCAACATTCACAAATCCGTCTGCTAAATATTCTTCTACACAACCATCAACCTCATCAACAAACTCATCAACTTCTTCAACAAGATAGACAGGGTGATCATGCGAGGGAGGGCGACTTATAGTGTCCTTGATATCAAAGGTTAAGCTCTCAGATCCCACCCGCAAAGTGAGTTTGCTATCATGAACATCAATAATGGCGCGAGCCATGGCCAAGAATGGCCTCCCAAGGATTATCGGAACGGAGTCATCCTCCTCCATTTCTAAGATCACGAAATCTACCGGGAACTCATTCTCTTATCCTAACCAGCAACTTCTCGAAAAATCCAATGGGGTATTTCACCGATCTGTCTGCAAGCTGAATACTCATTCTGGTTGGTTTCAGGTCCTAAATATCCAAGCTTAAGGAATAGAGAGTGAGGCATCAAATTAATGCTTGCCCCAAGATCTGCCAAAGCGTTTTTCATAAAAAGTGCACCTATGGAACAAGGAAGGGTGAAGCTACCCGAATCTTCTTTCTTCTTGGGTAGGCTTTTCTGGATAATAGTTGAATGATGAAGCTTACACAGCGCGTTCGGGGTCAAAGGAACTTCCTTTTCGTTGAGCAAGTTTTTCAACATCCTAGGCAGTGAACCTAATCGTTGTAGTGTAGTATTAGGGTAAGCCACGGGAATTGATATCGTTCTCTAGGGGAATAGGAATGCTAGTGAGAAGTTACTACGCTAAGGTTGGGGTTGAGGAAGATTATTTTTATCTTTTTATGTTTTTTAGGAAATGGAAAGGTACGAATCTCGGGGTTTAGATTTGGGGGTTGGTATCTCTACCGATTACTTCTACTTTTCTAATTATCTAAACTAAGGTGTATGTAGTCTATGTCTATTGTTGTGTGCTCGTATGATAGTTAAAAATGTATTTGCTTTGGCTTTATTACTCCTTAGTTATCTCCTATTGGTGGTTGAATTGTCACATCCTTATTCTTAATCACATTGTGTTTCTAAGGTCGTAGGGTATGCGTTTATCCCTAACTCTTTGAAGATACCAAAGGTTAATGACTACAAAATCTCTAGGATTTATAAACTTTAACTCTAAGGTATTCTTTGGATGTATAGCCTACAATTACTCTAGGTGATTATAAACTAAGGTTCAACAAAGTTTAATCAAGCATTAACAACACAACGAATGACCTATCGCAATACTAGGTCAATCACAATTAAGATAAGAGACAACCAATCAATATTTAATATCTAAGTTTCATATTACCTAAGCAAACACACAAGTAAATTAGCCGGACATGGGGAACATGCAAGCATACACACAATCAATTGAAGACATAATTAAATTAATGAAGTAAAACACTTATCTTGATGTAAGATAGAGCATGGAACCCTAAAATACTGTACAAGACATCCTTGGTTCGGTTTAGGTTTTTACTCCAAAAGACTACACACTGAAAACTGTAAAATTCGGATTCTATATTTAAGATTACAAATGCGATGGCGTCACCCTTTAGTTTGTGACGCCGGGTCAATTAGGGTTTTTCGTCTTGGCCACGTTAGCATTGCGACGGCGTCACCTTATGCTTGTGACACCGCCTTCTTCGCCTCGACGCCGTCCGGATCAAATCTAGGCCGCCCTGAGCCGCGACGCCCTACCCTTTAAAACCTAAAGCCGCCACTTGTAAATAAGTAATTTGGCTACTGAGTCGTCACAAAATTTTCCGACGCGCTCTAGTAGAACTCGACGCCGTCACTTGTAGAACCCGACGCGCCCCTTCAGTTCTAGCGCCGAGTATCTCGATTCTTGACTTTGGCCATTTTCTTCGTATATTCGCGCCTTTTCGTCTGAATAAGTGTCATTCCAGCAATTTGCCTTCAAGATACCTAAAAAGTGAAATGGAACGATATTAAGTAATAACGGATACAAAAGTGATCAAATAAGGGCTTAAACGACCCCTCAAAAAGGTACATTTTAAAACCTTATCAAATATCCCTACACTTGGTATTTGCTTGTCCTCAAGCAAATGTGCTTTTAGCCAATTAATTTATAAGTTAGAGGTCATGAAGCATTAGTTTAGAACGATTCACAACACATATAAGCCCCGCAAAAGTCATAACAAGCACGGAAATTACATACTAGCATCTCACATGGGGTGTTTGGGTACCCACATCTCTCGGGTGTATATGAAATATAACAAGTTGGAAATGGAAGATAAACACTCATTAACCGGTCCTAGTACATAGATTACCATAGGCTTGAGACTAGATCAAACCTCCATCGCTTTGGCGTAAGCACCTAGGAAAGACTATCCAAGATGTCTTTTAAAGGGTTGTAACGTTAGGCTTACGGTAGGGAAACAAAGGGTTTGGTGGGATAGGCTATTTAGTGGTGGCAAGTCAAAAATCTTTATGTTACAAGCATGCGAAGAATGGTGTTGCTAAGCCAAGACTCGACACTCTAAACTCTAGACAACTGAAACAAACAAACATAAATTTAAAGATAGATGTAGGATGGTAGCTGGTATATTTTTTTTTTTTACACACATTTTTACTCTACCATCCTCTACGACAACATCAAAATGATAGGGATTTATAGGCACATCCCTACACTTGAGTTTTTATTACTCTAAAACTAATTTGACCCGAATTGAAAAGATCAAAACACTTGGAGTACATTATTACGCAAATAAAGGGAATTTGAATTTAACGTTCCCTTCCCGTCATTTCATAAAATTTAACTTTTCCCATGAGTCCCAATCGTCCCAAAACTGTGTACAAGGGATATGACTCGACTTAGCAACTTATGCAAGCAACAAGATAATTGAACTACGGGTTTAGTGTGATAACAATAATGCACTAAAAGTGAGTGCATACAAGGTAGGCTAAGGCGATTTGGGTGTACATTTGGTGGTGGATTGTAAACAATGCTCTTCATTGATATTCCAGAAAACCGAAACATCACGAGAACCGCGAAAAGGATAGGCTCAGAGGGGTTAACTAGGGGTATCGTGTACTAAAGATGAGTACAACGCAAAGGTGTGGGGGAATTACTCAACCGATGTGGAAGAAGTAATTATATTACAGGTATCAAACAAGGGTTATCCTAATGCCTCTTATCATTTAGTTATTCCTAACTACACAAGTGTAGTCTTACTAGCGATCTCGGAATGCATCACAAAACAAGTTCTAGAATCTATTATACTACCGGTTTACACTCTAAGCATCAAAGATGAATGCTTTAATTCCTACAAATCTAAGGGCGATCCTCACATTTTGGGTAGAATTTAAGTGGTAAAGGGTTTTTTGTGCTAGTCATATAACTTCCTATTCATGAGACGCTTTATTAAGACTAATGGCCCACTCCTATATGTCATGAAAACTTTTAAATTTGGTGCCAAAATTACCCTAACCGACATTTTCTCATGGTTTATTACACAAATGCAATTGGACAAAGCAAATAATCAAGGATAAGCATAGTTTCAAAGTTCTCGTTTTAATTTCCCTCCATACACTTAAACTGAACATTGTCCCCAATGTTCCCCAAAAGTATCAAAGTTATGATAATGGAAGGTAATTAAAAATGAAAGAAACTAGTACTCCCCTGATTAGCTCGGTAGGATCCGTGTGTGAAGTGGTGGTTACATCTTTCTTCAAGAAGAATGTTATGCGTTACAAGCTCCTACTCATCTTATGTATCTTCTTCTTGGTAAATTAAACCTGCACACTTGAAGAAAACAAACGAAACCTTCGCGTAAAATCGGCGGTAACAATATATATAAGACTCCACTAAACAAGGATATAATGCTTGTGGAATGGATGTTCTGATTTTCGGAAATTTAAGACCGAAAATTCCAAAATTTATAAGTAGCTCGAAAAGCGAGAAAGTAATCAGTTGTTTCTCGCTCCTTCCTGACGCCGTCAGTTATCCTGACAAGAAACTTGTTCGCATTTTGGAAAAAATTCTGTAAAATTTACATCTTTAGAACCTGGAAAAATTTCCCTGAAAACATCCATTATGACTCGATACAAGCATTTGACTCGAACAAACACACATGTATATCTTTTAATTAATTGTAATTCTCATTTTTACGTTTCTTTTGAAAACGTGTGTAATCCTCCCTACACTTATCCCTTATGTAAAATACCTTTATATGTAATTAAGACGAGGTTAAAGACAAAATAAAACATTTTTACAAATTTAAACATGAGAATAAACAATCAATAAAAGATACACGACACACAAACAAGCAAACAATTAAGCATGGGTTGCCTCCCACGAAGCGCTTTTCTTTATTTATGAGTCTTGTAGCTAGACTCGAAGTCGTGCTCCTACGTAACTTCATTACCGTCACCTTCTTCTTTTGCCCATCCTTCATCAAAAGAGCGTAGACGTTGTATGCTTACCGTGGATTCCTTCCCAACGTCGTCTATTATGGTAACGGTTTTATCCTTTAGATTAGTTTCCTTCACCGTATAAGGCCTAAACCATCTTGGTTTGTTTCTACCTCGTAATGCTCTTGTTCGTGATTTGTATAAGAGTACTTTCTCTCCCTTTAAAAATTCCTTAGGGTTCTTTTGTGTTTGTGGTATTGAAGTGGGATTATTTCCTAACTTTTTATCGCGCTTCCATAATGTTGCATGTAGTCCTTGAACCATGAAATCTCTAAGCCCTTTCTCCCAATCGTTCATTTTGTTCCTAACCACATTGTTAGGGACTTGTGGATTCTCATCCGTAATCTTCTCCATGATCTTAAGAGGATACCTTGGAACAATAGGTATCATAGCGTACCCTTTGACACTTTTAAGTATCATGATGCCCTCCCCACATTTGATGGTTGCCTTGGCAGTGGCCAGAAAAGGTGTCCCAAGAATGAGTGGCATGTTTCTATCTTCCTCAATGTCTATGATCACGAAGTCCACCTGATAGACAATATTAGACACCTCTATTAAAACATCCACTGCAATTCCTATGGGGTAGACATAGGTGTGATTTGCTAAGGAAAGTCTAAGATCGGTCTTGGCTGGCTTCTCCCTAGTCAACTTATTATAGATTGATAATGGCATTATGTTTACATCCGACCCTTGATCAGCTAAGGCATTTATATTATCAATGTCACCTATGCTACTTGGTTTCACGAAGTTCCCCTTGGTTTCTCGCTTTTTAGTTACTGGTTTTTTTAGAACCAGCTCATACAGAGGTCCCATAGGCATGGTGTCATACTCTTTTTATGTTATTTTTCCTTCAAGAGCTTTCCTAAGAACCTCATTGTACCTAAAGTTGTTCACTTGGTTGACAATGGTTTTTTTATTAATTTCGTGCTTAAGGTAGTACTCAATGGTCTCGGGCTCATCATTAGTTTCAGCCTCCTCCTTCTTGCTTTTCTCAGTTTCCTTATCCTTAATCTTTCCATCTTCATCGGGCATAATGGAAATGGCGTTAACAAACGAAGTGGGAGGGTAATCATCGCTTCTTACTACTATCTTTTCAGGAGTTCTTGTCTTGGTATATTCTTTTACCAAATTCAACATCTCCGTCATTTTTGCCTGCATCTCCTCCCTTTGCCTATAAACCTCTTCTTCAAATTTTGGCAATCTCTCCGTATGAGCTGCCATGTACTCCCTCATTTGTTCCTTAAAGCTTGGTGAGAGCGGTATTGGGGAAGTAGAACGGAAGCGCCGTTCGGAATTAAGATTATGCTCATGACTCGGGGATTCGGAGAAAGGTGTTGAGTGGTCGGCGGAATTGGCGGAATTAACCATTTCCCGAGGGATTCGTTTGGGGGCTCTCTTATGCCTTTCAATCAGATAATCGATCCTACGCTCAAGAGCACTCATTTGCTCTTCGACGTTGGAAGACTCAAGAGGAATTGATATGGCATTAACCACCTTAGCGGGGGTTTCAAGGGATTCATTCCAGTTTGTAGTTTTGATCAGAAGCTTTTCTATAATATCCTAGGATTCCTCTGTGTTGAAGTCGCTAAGCCTTCCACCGGCGGCTTGACCAATGGATCGCCTTGTGATGAAATCGGTATGGTCATAGAAGATTTAGATTTGAAGCCAAAGATCAATGCCGTGATGAGGGACCCTATGGAGTAAGTCCTTGAATCAAGTCCATGCGTTGTAGAGAGATTCGCCTTGAAGTTGTTGAAACGTCAAGATGTCTCGTCTAAGTTTAGTAGTTCTCCCCGGTGGGAAAAATTGAGCAAGGAAACGAGAGGTGAGATCATCCCAACTTGAGATGGAGCCGGCGGGAAGTCGCTCAATCCAATTACTAGCTTGGTCCCGTAGAGAGAATTGGAAGAGACGCAGACGCGTGGTCTCCCGAGTAGTAGCATCGAGGTCGATGGAATCGATAATTTTAAGGAAATCCTTAAGATGCTGATTAGGATCTTCGGAACGAAGTCCATGGAATGCACATCCGTTTTGCACCAACCGATGGTGTCGGATCGCAGGGCCGTAGTTTGGGCTTGGTCCGGAAGCTCAATGGTGTTTCTATAGCCTAGGTGGCTTGGTCTCGAGTATTCACCAAGAGTACCGGCTCTTGGCGGGTCATTTGGTGGTAGGTTGATGAATGGTGGTGGGTTATCACCTTCCATGATGAAAAGTGATGGGGTTTACTAACAAAGGTCACGAAGAAGGGGGATAGACTACGAGGAAGCTAAAAATGGAAAAAAAGCTTACTTGATAGGAATCAAGCAAGGAAACCTAAACGAGGTGGACTCCTAACTAGCTATTCTATTCCCCGGCAGCGGCGCCAAAAACTTGATGACGCTTACACAGCGCGTTCGGGTTCAAAGGAACTTCCTTTTTGTCGAGCAAGTTTTTCAACACCCTAGGAAGTGAACCTAATAGTTGTAGTGTAGTATTAAGGTAAGCCCCGAGAATTGACATCGTTCTCTAGGGGAATAGGAATGCTAGTGAGAAGTTATTACGCTAAGGTTGGGGTTGAGGAAGATTATTTTTTATCTTTTTATGTTTTTTAGGAAATGGAAAGGTACGAATCTCGGGGTTTGGATTTGGGGGTTGGTATTTCTACCGATTACTTCTACTTTTCTAATTATCTAAACTAAGGTGTATGTAGTCTATGTCTATTGTTGTGTGCTCGCATGATAGTTAAAAATGTATTTGGTTAGGCTTTATTACTCCCTAGTTATCTCCTATTGGTGGTTGAATTGTCACATCCTTATTCTTAATCGCGTTGTGTCTCTAAGGTCGTAGGGTATGCGTTTATCCCAAACTCTTTGAAGCTACCAAAGGTTAATGACTACAAAATCTCTAGGATGTATAAACTTTACCTCTAAGGTATTCTTTGGATGTATAGCCTACAATTACTCTAGGTGATTATAAACTAAGGTTCAACAAAGTTTAATCAAGCATTAACAACACAACGAATGACCTATCGCAATACTAGGTCAATCACAATTAAGATAAGAGACAACCAATCAATATTTAATAACTAAGTTTCATATTACCTAAGCAAACACACAAGTAAATTAGCCGGACATGGGGAACATGCAAGCATACACACAATCAATTGAAGACATAATTAAATTAATGAAGTAAAACACTTATCTTGATGTAAGATAGGGTATGGAACCCTAAAATATTGTACAAGACAGCCTTGGTTCGGTTTAGGTTTTTACTCCAAAAGACTACACACCAAAACTGAAAAATTCGGATTCTATATATAAGATTACAAGTGCGACGGCGTCACCCTTTAGTTTGTGACGCCGTCGGGTCGCCGTATTAGGGTTTCGTCTTGGCCACGTTAGCATTGCGACGGCGTCACATTATGCTTGTGACGCCGTCCTCTTCGATCTCGGACGTCGTCTGATCAAATCTAGGCCGTCTGAGCTGCGATGCCCTACTCCTTTAAAACCTCGAAGGCCGTCACTTGTAAATAAGTAATTTGGCTACTGAGTCGTTACAAAATTTGTCCGACGGCGTCTCTAGTAGAACCTGACGCCGTCACTTGTAGAACCTGATGCCGTGCACTTCAGTTCCAGCAGCCTGAGTATCTCGATTCTTGACTTTGGCCATTTTCTTCGTATATTCGCACCTATTCATCCGAATAAGTGTCATTCCATCAATTTGCCTTCAAGATACCTAAAAAGTGAAAAGGAACGATATTAAGTAATAACGGATACAAAAGTGATCAAATAAGGGCTTAAACGACCCCTCAAAAAGGTACATTTTAAAACCTTATCATTGAACATTCCTCTCCTAATGTTAGCAACCCTTCAAGTTTCTTTCGATTGGAGAGGAGTCTTTTGAAGTATGTGCTATGTTTGGGTAGATGATAGAATGCATAGAGAAGATGGATGGTAACAACTGCACCTTTGAAATATGATAGTAATCTCTTATTGTCTTCTTTAGCGTTTTGGTTCTTCAGACATGAGGGGTAAGGTATTTTTGTGAGAGTTTTACTTTGGATGGGTGCAGATGACTGCGAAGTGGGGTTGTGAGAGGTCGGAGGGGGCTCGGGCGCTCCCTCCTTGTTTTTACCAGGTCCATTGGTCGTAGAAGATTGGACCGGGTAGGGTGGATCTTTAGAAGTGGTCCAAGATCGAGTGGTGATAGCAAACGTTGGATCTTGCCGGATTGGGCCGGGTCCGCTTATTCTTTTGTGAAGTTCGGCGAATTGACCCTCTAATTTAATCTGTTGCTCTTAAATGATGTTAGGAATTAGAAAATTCAGTCGGTAAAGAGTCGGTCACCTCAAGTATATGTATTCGATAGAAAGCTCGTAGTCGTAGTCAAGTTATGTTAGTAAGTAATTTGTTAAGTAACACCGTGGAGGACGGACGGGTCTTTACCCACTGTATGCCCTGATCCACGTTCGTAGGTGGCGCTTTATTTGTAAGACACTATAAATACCCTCTACCTCCCAAGGTAGAGGGTTGGAGCTTCAATACCATTTTTCTTTGTTTCACATAGTTCCCAACTCTCTTCCATTTCTCTCTCTAGAACTTTCTCTCTCTAAACATATTGAACGCCCCATATGGTTATGGTTTAGTGTATTTGTGAAATCCTATATCTTACAATTGGTATCAAGAGCCATGGTTTGATCACTCATCTTTCATGCTCTTTGTTTTGGTGGATTTCATAAGGTTTTTGGGGTATTAAGTGTTTAGGAGAGCTTGAATCATTTGGACAAATTCTAGTGTTAAAGTTTGAATTTTGCTTGTACTTTTGTGTTTAGGATCATCATATGTGTTTATGTTTTGAATTGGAAGGCTTAAATCATTTTGGTTTGGTTGTTTTTGATTGATAAAGTGGTTATTTTTGAACTTTGTACAAAGCGAGTTGAGTCTCGGATATTTGTTTCTTCGAAGCGAGTTGCTTCACATCGGATGCGAATGATATATGCGACTTGGCTATTTAGCGAGTTGACCTTTTACTTGGGTTCTAAGCGAGTTGTTTCTTTGCGACTTGAGTTCTAAGCGACTTGGCTATTGCTTTAGTTGTATAGCTAGCGAGTTAGTTTAGCTTAACTTGGTGGTTAAGCGAGTTGTGTCTGCTATTTGCGACTTGCTATTGCGAGTTGTCTCTATATGCGACTTGGCTATTAAGCGAGTTGACTCCTTAAGCGACTTGTTTCTTTAAGCGAGTTGATTTTTTAGCGAGTTGATAATTAAGCGAGTTGAGTGTTTAGCCACTTGTCTATTGAGTCTTGTTACTTCTTCGTGCTACATTCTTACGGTTGTTCTTTTGGTTTAGTAAAATCTCGTGAAAGAATCTATTTCCCGGTTTAATCAAAGAATAGTAAAATCCCATAGAACTTGTAATCATGGCAAACATCGTTCCAACTATTGTTTCTTCTCAGAATGAGGGGACGTTCAAGCAAGCGGGATCGATCAGATACTCGTCCACCTATGCTTGACAGAACTGATTATGACTCATGGGCTCAACGAATCCGATTGTACTGTTTGGGAAAAGAAAACGGAGTCAACATACTCAAGTCAATCGATGAAGGACCTTATCAGATTGAGACTATAAGAGACATAATTGATAATCTGCTGCTGATGGAACAATGATCTTTGGATTAGACAGACCAAAGATGTATGATGAGCTTAATGATAAGGTGAAAAAGAGATTCGATGCGATATCGTGGCTTCCAACATTATACGTCGGGGTCTTCCAAAGGATATCTACAAGCTCATCAATCACAACAATCGGCTAAGGCTGTCCGGGATAATGTCAAGATGCTTCTCTCTGGTTCTGAGTTAACTTAGGAAGACAGAGAATCACAACTGTATGATGAATTTGAGCACTTTAAGATGAAACCGGATGAGTGTGTCTATGAGTACTACGTGAGATTCCATAAGCTTGTGAATGACATGAGGAACATCAAAATGACTATGCCTAACATTCAACTCAACTCAAAGTTTGTGAACAACATGAATCCCGAATGGCACAAATTTGTCACAGCTGTAAAGCTAACCAAAGGATTGAAGAATACAAACTATGAGCAATTGTATGCCTTCCTGCTTCAGAATGAGAGGCATGCTATATTTGAAAAAGGATTCGAACAGTTCGAAACCAATCAGGGAGAATCAAGCTCACCAAATGATTCTACTACTTTCTACACCAATGTTGGTATTACCACCAAAGCCTCACAAGTTATTCCCATGGGTGATGGTAATTACAAACTCATCCCGGATCCAGCATATAAGCCACAGACCCAAATACATTCATGGAAAACTTCATCAATCAACTATCTCTCATGGTCAGTCAAAACATGAACTCTCTTCCACACACCAACAATAACCTCAAAACAGCATCCAATCCACATAATCAAGCAACTGCCGAGATGGAAGGTTATGGTGCAACCAGTTCAAGAAAGGAAGTATGAACAGGGAAGAGGTGGAGCTGGTAGAGGTTATGTTGCTAATCAAAATCGGGGAAGGATTGGGAATCAAGGTCAAGCAAAGCCAATCAAATGCTACTACTGCGGTGGTGAGGGACATATTGCAAGGAACTATACATCTCTAAAATGTCCTCAGAATGCAGAATACTTCAGAGACAAGATCGCTTATGCAAGCTCGGACAACTAGCAACTTTGGATGAAGAGGAGTTCTTGTTTCTTTCGGGCTTTGAAGGAATGCTAAGACATATGATCGATGTAGATGAGCGTACCAGTGGGTATGGGTCGAACAATCCAAATGCATTTCAAGTAGCTGATTGTGATGCTTATGATTCGGATGTGGATGATGAACCAACTGCCCAGTTAATCTTCATGGCAAGGATCTCTCCTATGGTCTCTCCTAAGGTTCCTTCACCGCAACAAGCTGGTCCATCCAAAGAATCAATCATCTCAGAGGTATTAAAACTATATGATGATGTTGATCAGCAAAAGATACATAATGAAGTACAACCACTTGAAACTTATGACTCAGATAGTGATAATGTGGGAAATAGTAATATTGTCCCATATGATCAATATGTGACACAAAGTGAAAGTGAGATTGTACTACGTGATGTATCTTCTGCAGTCAATAAAGGCTGTGTGTTTCATGAATACACTGCATGTGCCCCTGATGATTCTGTTATCTCTGAACTAAATGCCTATAAAGAACAAGTTGCTATTTATGAACAGCATGCTAAGTTTGAGTTAACCACACGTGGAAATGGATGACCAAATGCGCGTACAATTATTCAAAAAGTAATTTTAGAGAAGAAGTATTAAAACAAGAGTTAACCTCCTTGCAAGAAAAGCTTTCTAAAACTGCTAAGCAAAAACAAGAACTGCAAGAAAATGTTAAATTGCTTAAGCAAGAATTCAATGCTAAGGAATCAAAACTGTTGAATGATTTTTCCAATCTAAAAACTTTGTAAAACAAACTTGAAAATAAGTTGTACGTACAAGGAAATACCATTCAGACTACTCACTTGATCACTAAGCACAGAGTTTTGAGTGATAAGCATAGTACTCCCCTTGTTGAGGAACCAAATCCAGAGGTCATTAAAAGGCTAGAACTGCTCATAAGGTTATTTATGATGGTAATGAAATCCTTAAGCCTAGACTGAAACCTAGTTGCGCTGAGTGCACCGAGGAAGATAAGAAATCAGATGAAGTCACTAGGAGAAAATGAATAAAAACTCAACAACCCTACATGTAAAGAGAAAAACATAACTATCAAACCTCATGATTACACTAAGGAAAATTGGATCTCCCTTAACATGTTTAAGCCTTAAACTCAATTAACCCCGCAATGCGATTTTTGGAAGAAAGATATGGAAAAGCAAAAAGCAGAGAATCTTGTTGTAACAAACCCTCCCCTTAGGAAAATGCCTGCACCGACTGTGTATCCTCCAAATACACCAATGCATTTAGTTCCTAGAACTATTGCCACTAAAAGCAAGACCTTAATCAGCAATATGTTATCTTTCAATTATTTGTTGATTTTGAGAAAACGTGTAAGAAAAGGATCACACCCACTGGGATAACTGAAGGGGAAAGGGGTTTTAAGCAAACTAAAGAATGTTATTTAACTGAGGTTATGCCTGATGAGTGTGTAAATACTCATCATTTTTAATCAAATCTGAGCTGCAAAACATCTAAAAACACTCCGAAATGCATCAAAATACTGAAAATATCTCAAAATTGTGTTTTATATGTTTCAGATGCAAAATTATTGAAAAACGAACAAAGTTTGCATAATTGGCAGTTTCAGTCCCCCAACTTTTAAAATGGCAACTTTAGTCCCTGGAATTTCAAAGAATGACAGAATTTACCCCTGGACATTTTAATTTGGAAAATAAACATTTTTAGTCCTTTGGTAATTCCTACTTGTCAAAATTGGTCATTTTGAGAATTTTTGGAAAACTACAATTTCAGTCCTTCAAGTTTCACAAATGACAGATTTGGTCCCTACATTATTTGAGTTTTTACAAGTTTGGACCTTGGATAGCATTTTCAGAATTTCATGATTGGTCCCTGGATTTTCATTTTTGGCAACATAGGTCCCTAGAATGTTTAAATGGACTCATAATAAATCCTTAAATCCAATAACAATCCTTAGGCCCAATTAATACTTGGTCCAATCCACCCCCGTACCCGGTCAAACCCTACCCGGTCAAGAATAACCAAAATACACCCTCAACCCTTCTTCTTCCCTTTCCCGCCCAAGCAGAGAAGCCAAGAAAACCTAGATACCCTAACTGCTCTTTCTCCACAACCAAGAACACTCAACCCCTCCCTTCTCTCTATTACCCAGCTGCACCTTTACCCAAACCCACCTTAATCTCTTTTAACCGGATTCACCCAACTCCCAAACCCACTATCTTATTCCACCTTCCCCAAGACTTGCCACCATGGCAATCCCAGCTTCAAAAAGACTTCAGTGGATGGCTAAGATTCATTCTAAATGGTACCTAACTATTCAAGGGTCAAGATTAAGCTCAAGGAAACACAAGTTGGATACAAGAAGCACAAGAGATGAAGATTGAAGGGAGGATAGTTGTAGTATAAATAGTGGTTGTAAGCCATAGTATAAGGCACCCCTAGTTTTAGTTTTTAACTCAGTTTTCATTTTTTTTTCAAATTGTAGTTTGTTCTCTCATTAATGAAAATTCCTTTTTATTGAATCTGTTTCACTAGTATTAGATTTATCTCAGTTGTTTAATGTTATGTTTCAAGGTCTTATGTTAGTTTACCATTTCAAGTTTTAGCAAAGAAACCATATTCAGTTCTTGAATAGTTTTTTTTTCTTTGAATTCCATTGTCTTCAGGGGTGTTTGTTTTAAATTGCTAGGTGGTCAAAATCCAAGTTTTCACCCATTTGACTTATCAAGTCAAAGTTCTTTTGTCAAGTTTAGGTTAGTGTAGGAGGGTGGGCAATGTTTTCAAAAGATTTGTACAAGTTTGGATAAGACTAAATTGCTTTTCTGTCTTTTGAGTTGCACAGACAGCAGACAAGTCTGTTGTTCTTGGCGATTTTTCTTGGCCTAGTTGATATCCAAATTGTGCAAAGTTTGTGTTTCTTAAACCTTTTTATGTCCAATTCACTCTATTGTCAGTTTTGAATCTTAAAGTTAGCTTTAGCTTAGTTAAAATCAACTTCAAAAGTGGTACTTGGCAACAAATTTTAAAGCCTGCATCAGTAGAATAAGTGGCAAAAGCTAGCTGATCTCAGCTTATTTTCAAGCTGTAAACAGTTTTTCTTGGATCTTGATTGTCATTTCTAACATCTTTGCTAGGCTAATCTTGTTTGTGTGCAGCTTATAGTGCTTTGGAAGTTCATTTCAGAGCTTAAAATAAGCTTGAATGGTCCCCCAAGGCTGCTTTGCACCTGCCTGTACCACGTGCCATTTCCCTTCTTTCTTTACTCATTAGCTTAATAGTCATTTAACTTAGCTTATTCCAGTTGTAAAATGCTAAATCAGTGTAATTAGATTAGTTTAGGTATTTGTTAGCTTATTAGTGCTTATAAGTAGTCTACACCTTAATTTCCATTTTCTTAGTTTTAGGAATCTCCATATCAAACCATCTTAACCAACTGATTTCCCTCTTAGTTTAGCTTAACTTCCCAACTGCTCTCCCCCTCATTTAGGTGTTTTAGCTTATTTTTGTTAAATAATCTCATGTCCTAGCTTAATCTCACCCCTAGCTGCCTTTTGTGCTTAACTTGGGCTTAACAGTAGCCAAAGGATGTTTGGTTGTGTGCTCAAAAAGGAGTGTTTGGTTGTATTTGATTGCTTACTGTTGGAATAAGCAGTTTCAAACTGGTTGTTTCAAGCTTTTCAGAAAAGTAGTCTTTATAAAAAATCTTCATTTTGATAAGCTTTTTAAGTTTCAATAAGAAAAGTTGAAAAAAATAGTTTTCAAAAATGGCATGGCTGGGACTCGAACCCACGCCACCCAGCTCAACACAACACCACTTTACCAGCGCCCTTGGGACTTGTCTCATTCAAACTTTACACAATTAAATACTTAAGTGTCAAGTGGCAGTTTAGCTCATAAGCTATTGTTAGCTTATTTCTTGCTTATTTTCTATAGCAACCGCCATTTTTTTCATTTTTCCTAGATTCTATAGTATCTCAAGTAGTTTTCTGTAAATTTTCAGATTTTTCTATAGTAGTTTAGTATTTTTAATCATTTAATTAGAGTAAAATAGATTTTAATTCGTAATAATTATTTTAAAAGTCAAAAAAATATTCCGCTTTTTCCTAAAATCATTTTTAGTCAATTAGAACGTAGGAAAATTGATTTCACACCCGTAGCCCTTAAATTGCATAATTTTTACGTTTATGGCTCGGGTTGTTTGCCTGCTTTACGCTTTTAGCACCCTAGGACTTAGTGTAGCTTCGTTTTAGCATTCCTTAGGCTTAGTGATAGTTTATTTTTAGTTTATTAGGGTTCCCTTGCCTTAATTACCTTCCCGTTCATTAAATTGTAGAATTACGTAATCAAATCCAAATCATTAAAAACCAATTCAAGTTCAAATCACGAAACTCAACGAATCCTTCCATTCACACCTCGTTGGGACACGACCCGGGAAATCACTTTTCCCGTATCACTTTTATCACACCCGTGAGGTTTGGCACGTTGACCTTTTTCCTAAAGGGTTGATTTGTCGAATTTTATGGTTATTTTGATATACGTTGATATTGTGTTTTTCACCACTCACTTTACAACGAATCAAATTTTGCCGCGGGGAGGTGTGTTGCGACAATATCGTGAAGTTTTTGCGATTAGTGACTTGAAGAACCTTCCTCGTGAAGTTATTGTCTTTATAAAAATACAAAAATACAAAATATTTTTCTTTTCTTTGTATATATATGTAAAAGATTAAAAATACAAAAAGATTTTCCTTGTTGTTTTAAATAAATAGAAGACACAATCAAAATAACATTCTCAACTGAGGTGTTATCATTATAAGTTCCCGAACAAAAGATTTAAAACTTGCTTTTGTGTCGCTCGTGTTTTGGTTTACTTTTATCGGTTTAACAAACTGTGTGAGGGGTATAAGGACGGTCTGACATTAAATTGCGGGTAAAAGAGACGGGTTTTAATAAGCTTCGCGCTGACCTACAAAGTCTCTCCGCTCCTTTGTGCGTTTTACTTATAGAAGTGATCATTTCACGTGGGATTATTGGTTTAAGTTCACTGTCGTTTTGCCTCGATTTTGTTTTAATCGGATTTGTTATTATAAAACCCAAAAAGATTCTTCTCACACCCCATTTTACAAACGTCTTCATAATTCCCATTTCTCTCCTTAACTCTGAGTCTCTTAGAGTTAACTCTAGTGCATGCGCACTCGTTCTTCTAGATCATTGAGTCCTTTGGGTGATCTAGCAGAAATTCCTAGACGACGTTCTCGTAGACGTCGCCCAAATAGTCGCAACCCGAGATTCGTACTATTTCAAACAACAACATGGCAGACGAACGTACTATGGCGGAAATGCTCCAAGCACCCACCGAGGGTTATGGAGATGCCATCGTTTTACCAGTAATCAATTTTGATCACTTCGAATTGAAGACACACTTGATCCAACTTGTGTCTACAAATCAATTCCGCGGGTCTGATCGTGAAGACCCGTATGCACACATCCGTTGGTTTAACAAATTAACCTCAACTATCAATTACAAGGATGTGCCACAAAAAGTGATCAAATTGATGCTCTTCCCGTTCTCACTTGAGGGGCAATCGCAAAATGATTTGGCCGAAAAAGAACCCCTCGATCCATCTAAACATGGGAGGATCTTGTTCAAAAATTTGTCAATTATTTCTTTCCTCCATCAAAGACGACTAATCTTAAAAATGAAATTTCTTGATTTCGTCAAAACTTCGATGAAAACTTTGGAGAGGCATGGGAGAGATTCAAAGATCTCCTCGGGAAATGCCCCCATCATGAATTCACGGAGCTTCAACAAGTTAATATCTTTTATAATGGGTTGAACGGTAACGATCAAGATTCTTTGAACGCAGCCGTCGGTGGCAATATCTTGAATCGTAAGCCTAAAGATGTGATTGAGATTTGCGAAATAAAATCAAAAGTTCCTATTTCTCGCAACAAAGTCAATATTCCGAACACTCCGCTTCTTCATCCGTAACTCTTCCGAAGTTAGCCGCTCTAACGGACGTCATCCGTTGTATGATGAAAGAGGTTAAGGAAATCAAAAGCGAGATTCATAAGCCGGAACCAATCAAAGCCGTGAACAAGGTGTGTGAAACTTGTAGTGGTCCACACACGTATTATGATTGTCAAGCAACCGATGCTTCCTTTACCAAGCTCCCGTAGCTTCGTAAACCACAATCAATACCACCACAAGCCGATCCTCAATACCGTGCACCTAGCGGTATGACACCACCGTTTTCCCCGTGCAAAACCATGGCAATCAGAATCGTTTTGTTCCAAATCAAGGACAAAACTTCAATAACTCTCAAAATTTCAATCAAAACCCGAACAATTTCAACCAACCATATCAAGCTCCAAATCAGCAAAGTTATCAACAACCTTCTCAAGCTCCCCCACCAAATGACTTCATAAAATTACTGAGTCAAGCATACGTTCAATGCAAACTCAGATCAATAACATGAGAGTTGAGCTAAAAAGGAAATTGATACCACAATGTCTCGGCAGACAAATGAGTTGAAGAATATGATGAGCAGTTTCATGAACATGAATATGAACAAAGCTTCGTCATCTTCTGGAGGACTCCCAAGCAATACTGTTCCTAATCCAAATGCCGAGTTGAAAGCCGTCACCACTCGTAGTGGTAAGACGCACAATGGACCTTCGACTCCAATGCCTCCTCCACCTGGAGCAATGAGTCAAGTTACCAAGGATACAACGGACAAGGTGCATTTCAAGCCCACGGTACGCACACGCCCCACCTTCGGTAGTCCAAGCTTTAAGTCCGGAACCCGAAGTTCCGAAGACAAATTCCCCGAGCCGTAAATGACTTCCGTCCCAGCTCAAAAGTCTAGTCAACTTCCTTACCCATCAAGATTGCATGATGAGAAGCTCAAAGACAAAAACAAAGAGCAAATGGAAAAATTTTTCCAAATCTTCAATGAGCTACACTTTGATATAAGCTTCGTTGATGCTCTCGTTCTAATGCCTAAATTTGCATCCACGCTTAAAGGCTTGCTGAGCAACAAAGATAAGTTATCTGAGATGGTTAAACCCCTCTCAATGAGCAATGCTCAGCGGTCCTTCTCAAGAAGCTTCCCAAATAGCTTGAAGACCCCGGCGTGTTTTAATCCCGTGTGATTTCTGGGGGATGGTTCAATGCTCCGCCTTGGCCGATCTTGGCGCTAGCATTAACCTCATGCCACTCTCAAGTATGGGAAAATTGTCTCTTCCTAAACTCACACCCACTTGTATGACACTCGAGCTAGCGGATCGTACCCAAACTTCGCCCACTTGGGATAGCCGAGGATGTCGTGGTGAAAGTAGGAAAGTTTCACTTTCCTACTGACTTTGTTGTGGTAGACTTTGATGCTGATCCTAGAGTTCCCCTCATCTTAGGGAGAGCTTTCTTGAGAACGAGCCATGCTCTAATCGATGTATTTGTCTTTGAAGAGTTGACCATACGGGTTGACAACGAAGAACTCACGTTTAATATCAACCATAACTCCAAACCTCTATACAAACATAGTGTTGCCACAATTGATCAAAAATGCAAAGAATCAATGCAACACTTTCAAATTTCACGGTTAAAAGGAGTCATGAAAAACATGCTGAGCTAAAAGCTTTGAAAATCAACCCTGGTTCAAACAAATGGTTTGAAAATTGTACCAAAGAAGTCCAGAGTGTTCTTGATGATGATGATCTAGAATCGGAGACTTTATCTAAGTGGTTGAAATTGCTAGCTCTAAGAGCACACCACTTGTCCCACCTCCGGAATCAGTTTATCGCATCGAGTTTGTTAACTCTGTGAATGAAACCAAACTCTCTTCGGTTTCATCTGGATTGGACAATGGTGTTTGTGATCCAAGGGGAGACAGTCTTCCCATTGAAGAATTGCTCAACAATGATCCATCATCCCCTAGTCCCATTATTTCCGACTCTTCCATCCCTTCTCTCACTCCGGATGAGGAAGATGACAAATTTTGGAATGAAGTCGATGCCTTTCTGAGTGATGAGTCAATTCCAACAGGAATTGATAACACTTACCTTGATCCGGAGGGAGACATCCTTTTTCTGGAAAATCTGTTGATTGAAGAACCATTTCCCACCCTCCCTCCCGGACATCTTCTTGACAATCACCATCTAAGCTTCAAGTTTAAGCTTAAAGATGTCAAAACTGGGGATTTGCTTCTCTCTCTGAGGAATGGACTTGCATTCTCATGTACGTCTTTATTCCATTCTTCACAGATGGTGTGGTTGCTCTTTCCCTTTTCTCTTTCGGAAATGAGGACACCATCTTTGACCCCGGTATCATCCTTTATAGTTTCTACTATTAACGATACCATGTTGTATCTCGTCGGTGTGGAACTTTCCGATGTTCATATGTTTATTAACATTGTGAACGAAAGTCCGATCGAGATTGGTTTTCCACGTTGCTTCCCCAAGAACAAATGAATGCGGGGTCGAGTCAAGCTAGCGACTCGGGAATAAAAAACAGTAGCATGCCATATGGGTTTTCACCCGTATTTCTGATTTCTTTCTACTTTCTACCACCCTAGTGTGGGGGGGTTGCCCCACATGTTTTGTAAAAAAAAAAAGAAAAAAATTCAAATAATGGCCGTAGTATTTCCCTTTTACGTTCTTTGTTTCGGCATATCCGCCGGTACTTTGAATATTGAGGGCAATATTCATTTCTCAGTGTGGGGGGGAATTCTCACGAATTTTATCATGTATTATCCATCTTATTCCCCCATTTTTGGCCAAAATTTTTTTGGAGTAAGTGTTTTGCACTTACTCGATTACGGTTATCATCCGCCATGTCTAATAAACAAAAGGATTGGCTAATCCAGGAGCAAACGGCTCTTGGTAAAGATTTCTCAAATCCGTTGACGGCTTGCAATTTGCCCAAAATTGTATGGTGTTCAACTCACCATATCTTTAATTAGTGAAGAGTTGGCTAGCCCGCAAGTTTATGGCTTGTGGTAAAGGCAATTGGAAAACCATAATTGGTAATCGACTCACCAAAGATAATATTGATAATTTATCTAAGAGTTGGCTACTCTAGAGCAAACGGCTTCTGGTAAAGACAAATCAAAACCGTTGAAAGTCGGTGGTTTGCTCAAAATCACATGGTTATCGGTGTACCATGGTTCTTACTTGAAATAAAACATTTGGCTACTCCGTAAGTAATGGCTTCTGGTAAAGAGACTCAAATCCATTAAGTTTTCTCAAAAGATTGCTAGGGACTAGCAATGTTTTAGTGTGGGGGATTTGATGAGTGTGTAAATACTCATCATTTTTAATCAAATCTGAGCTGCAAAACATCTAAAAACACTCCGAAATGCATCAAAATACTGAAAATATCTCAAAATTGTGTTTTATATGTTTCAGATGCAAAATTATTGAAAAACGAACAAAGTTTGCATAATTGGCAGTTTCAGTCCCCCAACTTTTAAAATGGCAACTTTAGTCCCTGGAATTTCAAAGAATGACAGAATTTACCCCTGGACATTTTAATTTGGAAAATAAACATTTTTAGTCCTTTGGTAATTCCTACTTGTCAAAATTGGTCATTTTGAGAATTTTTGGAAAACTACAATTTCAGTCCTTCAAGTTTCACAAATGATAGATTTGGTCCCTACATTATTTGAGTTTTTACAAGTTTGGACCTTGGATAGCATTTTCAGAATTTCATGATTGGTCCCTGGATTTTCAGTTTTGGCAACATAGGTCCCTAGAATGTTTAAATGGACTCATAATAAATCCTTAAATCCAATAACAATCCTTAGGCCCAATTAATACTTGGTCCAATCCACCCCCGTACCCGGTCAAACCCTACCCGGTCAAGAATAACCAAAATACACCCTCAACCCTTCTTCTTCCCTTTCCAAACCCAGTAGAAGCCAAGAAAACCTAGATACCCTAACTGCTCTTTCTCCACAACCAAGAACACTCAACCCCTCCCTTCTCTCTATTACCCAGCTGCACCTTTACCCAAACCCACCTTAATCCTTTTACCCGGATTCACCCAACTCCCAAACCCACTATCTTATTCCACCTTCCCCAAGACTTGCCACCATGGCAATCCCAGCCTTCAAAAAGACTTCCAAAGTGGATGGCTAAGATTCATTCTAAATGGTACCTAACTATTCAAGGGTCAAGATTAAGCTCAAGGAAACACAAGTTGGATACAAGAAGCACAAGAGATGAAGATTGAAGGGAGGATAGTTGTAGTATAAATAGTGGTTGTAAGCCATAGTATAAGGCACCCCTAGTTTTAGTTTTTAACTCAGTTTTCATTTTTTTTTCAAATTGTAGTTTGTTCTCTCATTAATGAAAAGTCCTTTTTATTGAATCTGTTTCACTAGTATTAGATTTATCTCAGTTGTTTAATGTTATGTTTCAAGGTCTTATGTTAGTTTACCATTTCAAGTTTTAGCAAAGAAACCATATTCAGTTCTTGAATAGTTCTTTTTTTCTTTGAATTCCATTGTCTTCAGGGGTGTTTGTTTTAAATTGCTAGGTGGTCAAAATCCAAGTTTTCACCCATTTGACTTATCAAGTCAAAGTTCTTTTGTCAAGTTTAGGTTAGTGTAGGAGGGTGGGCAATGTTTTCAAAAGATTTGTACAAGTTTGGATAAGACTAAATCTGTTTTCTGTCTTTTGGAGTTGCACAGGGACAAAAAGCCACAAGCCTGTTGTTCTTGGCGATTTTTCTTGGCCTAGTTGATATCCAAATTGTGCAAAGTTTGTGTTTCTTAAACCTTTTTATGTCCAATTCACTCTATTGTCAGTTTTGAATCTTAAAGTTAGCTTTAGCTTAGTTAAAATCAACTTCAAAAGTGGTACTTGGCAACAAATTTTAAAGCCTGCATCAAGAGAATAAGTGCAAAGCTAGGATCTCAGCTTATTTTTCAAGCTATAAAAGCAGTTTTTCTTGGATCTTGATTGTCATTTCTAACATCTTTGCTAGGCTAATCTTGTTTGTGTGCAGCTTATAGTGCTTTGGAAGTTCATTTCAGAGCTTAAAAATAAGCTTGAACAGGTCCCCCCAAGGCTGTTTGCACCCTGCTGTACCACAGGCCATTTCCCTTCTTTCTTTACTCATTAGCTTAATAGTCATTTAACTTAGCTTATTCCAGTTGTAAAATGCTAAATCAGTGTAATTAGATTAGTTTAGGTATTTGTTAGCTTATTAGTGCTTATAAGTAGTCTACACCTTAATTTCCATTTTCTTAGTTTTAGGAATCTCCATATCAAACCATCTTAACCAACTGATTTCCCTCTTAGTTTAGCTTAACTTCCCAACTGTTCTCCCCCCTCATTTAGGTGTTTTAGCTTATTTTTGTTAAATAATCTCATGTCCTAGCTTAATCTCACCCCTAGCTGCCTTTTGTGCTTAACTTGGGCTTAACAGTAGCCAAAGGATGTTTGGTTGTGTGCTCAAAAAGGAGTGTTTGGTTGTATTTGATTGCTTCTTTGTTGGAATAAGCGGTTCCAAACCTTGTTTCAAGCTTTTCTTTAAAAGTCGTATTTATAAAAATCTTCATTTTGATAAGCTCTTCAAGTTTCAATAAGAAAAGTTGAAAAAAAAATAGTTTTCAAAAATGGCATGGCTGGGACTCGAACCCGCCACCCGACTCAACACAACACCACTTTACCAGCGCCCTTGGGACTTGTCTCATTCAAACTTTACACAATTAAATACTTAAATTGTCAAGTGGCATTTAGCTCATAAGCTATTGTTAGCTTATTTCTTGCTTATTTTCTATAGCAACCGCCATTTTTTCATTTTCCTAGATTCTATAGTATCTCAAGTAGTTTTCTGTAAATTTTCAGATTTTTCTATAGTAGTTTAGTATTTTTAATCATTTAATTAGAGTAAAATAGATTTTAATTAAGTAATAATTATTTTAAAAGTCAAAAAAATATTCCGCTTTTTCCTAAAATCATTTTTAGTCAATTAGAACGTAGAAAAATTGATTTCACACCCGTAGCCCTTAAATTGCATAATTTTTACGTTTATGGCTCGGGTTGTTTGCCGTTTTTACGTTTTAGCACCCTAGGACTTAGTGTAGCTTCGTTTTAGCATTCCTTAGGCTTAGTGATAGTTTATTTTTAGTTTATTAGGGTTCCCTTGCCTTAATTACCTTCCCGTTCATTAAATTGTAGAATTACGTAATCAAATCCAAATCATTAAAAACCAATTCAAGTTCAAATCACGAAACTCAACGAATCCTTCCATTCACACCTCGTTGGGACACGACCCGGGAAATCACTTTTCCGGTATCACTTTTCTCACACCCGTGAGGTTTTGGCACGTTGACCTTTTTCCTAAAGGGTTGATTTGTCGAATTTTACGGTTATTTTGATATACGTTGATATTGTGTTTTTCACCACTCACTTCACAACGAATCAATGCCTTTCTTTAAACAACTAAAAGATCAATTTGAGAGTCTTAAAAAGGGAATGTATTTAGATATTAAAGAAATGGAAAAGGAATTTGATGCTATGATAGTTGAGGTTAGTGACTTTGAGCGAGAGTTAAAATATAATGAGATTGAGAGGAAGAACTTGCATACATTGAATGAGAATCTTATTTCTGAATGTATTACTCAAGATGTGTTTTATACTGCTACGAATTGTTCCATTAATGCTTCTCAATTTCATGAATTATACATTTGCTCGAAAGTCTCCCATGATCTTGTCATTGAGCTTGAAAAACCTAATTCTAAACTAAATGAGAAAGTTGAACAGGATGATCATGATAATTTGGTAAAACAGTTTTCTAAATTGGAAGTTGAGCATCTTGCTTTGCAATTAAAATATCAACATCTGAAGAAAATGTTAAAACCTCAAATATCAAGACATCCTTGGATGCTCCTGAATTTGATGCAGTTTTTGAAATTAGCAAACGTGATGAACAGATTCGAGCTCATTGTAACACGATCAGAAAGTTGAAAGCCCAAATCTCTCAATTAAAGGGTGAAAAGAACAATGTGACTGGATCCCAAATGCCTCCTCTTTTAGATTCTCAGTATTCTCAAACTTTTCATCTTCAAAACTTAGTTAATGCCTTACAAAAGGAAAACGAGAGTTTTCTAGAAGAAAATGAAAAAGTTAAACGACACTTTAAAGAGTTATATGATTCAATGAAAGTTACTCGTGACCAAAACAACGAAAAAATAACGTCTTTACAAAAAAAAAATTAAGAATCAAGAGTCGGAAAATGGGAAAGCGCCACTTGTCTTTAATGAGAATGTTGCATCAAAGTCATCCTCAATTGCAAATACTTTGACTGTTAAATATATTCCTCCTCATCTTAGGAATAATGAAACTGCGTTTCATGACTATTGTGCTCACCTTAAGGATAGTCTAGAATGTCTCTGTGAGATTGTTGAAGAGGATTTCATTAATAAACCTCTTGATAGAGAAATTAGGTTTGCTTGCCTTCAGGCCAAACGATCTCAAGAGCTGCTAGAATATGTAATTGCAACATGTCCTAAATCCTTAGGTGCGAAAGGCAAAGCTGTGATGCCTTGTTCCATGCCCAGTGCCAAGCATACAAATCATTCTATGCCCAACTTTAAGAAAGTGAACACTAATGTGCCTTCAAGTAGTTCAGATCCCTGCACATCTAGTTCAGGAATGCAAAAGTAGATCAACCAACTAATGTTCCCATAATTCCCTCTACAGGAGTAATCGGTGACATTAAAGCAAGCGGGTCAAAGCCTCCGGGCAATACCAAGCAAGATAGGACCTCGCAAGCTAAGAATGTGCATTGGAAGAGAGTAGAAGATCATCCTAGGAATATTAAGTTTGAGTTGAATAAAACAAATCGTGTTGATTCTAGTATTAGCTATAAGCGTACTGTAATTAATTCGAATTCTGCTACTATTCGCAAACCATGTAATGATGACGCTTGCTTTACATTTACTAATCATGAATGTGGTGTGAATGTTTTGTCTAATCTTGTCAAATGCCCGATAAAATTGTTAATGCTAAAATCAAGCTAAGAAGGCTAAAAGGCAAAGGCAAAGAAAGTTAGAAAAGCGGAAACCCAGGGAAGGAAATTTAGTAAAATAGGTTATCAATGGATACCTACCGTGCCGTAAGATTAATGAGCTTTGCCCAAACGTTGCTAAATCAATGCCCACTAGAAAATGGATGCTCTTGGTAGAACTATTCCCTTAAGAGATGAACATACTTTGAATAGGTCAAATATGGACACTAGCCAACATCTATTTCTAATGATTCCATTGTTTCTACTTGATGTGGTGTTCCAATCACTGTTACTAAGCAAGTGGAACCCATTCTTGCATGGGGATCCCAATTATCCAGTTATCCATTCTTGTGCGTGTTCAAGCTGCAGATCGTTCAAATCGTTCTGTGGTACCTGGACTCAGGTTGTTCCAAGCATATGACTAGAGACCGGTCGCGGCTCATGAACTTCGTGAGTAAATTCATCGGAAGTGTTAGATTCGGGAATGATCATTTTGGTGCTATTATGGGTTATGGAGATTATGTTGTCGGTAATAGTGTTATCTCCAGGGTATATTACGTAGAAGGTCTTGGTCATAACTTATTTTCTGTTGGTCAATTCTGTGATTCTGATCTAGAAGTGGCCTTCAGAAAACATACTTGTTTCGTTAGAGAACTTGATGGTAAGGAACTTTTAAGAGGAACTCGGGGTTCAAATCTATACACCATCTCTATCGAAGATATGATGAAGTCTTCTCCAATTTGCTTGTTGTCAAAGGATTCAAAAACAAAGTCATGGTTAAGGCATCGTCGTCTCAATCACTTGAACTTCGGCACCATCAATGATCTCTCGAGAAAGGACTTAGTTGTAGGTTTACCTAGACTAAAGTATGAAAAGGATCATCTTTGTTCAGCATGCCAATTGGAAAAAGCAAGAAGTATGCCCACAAACCCAAACCTACAAACTCATTACGAAGTTCTTCATACAATTCACATGGACTTATGTGGACCCATGAAGTCTGAGAATATCTTTGGGAAGAAATATGTGTTAGTTGTGGTTGATGATTACTCTCGATTCACTTGGGTTAAGTTCCTAAGGACAAAGGATGAAACTCCGGATATCATCATCAAACTTATCAACAGTACTGCGGGTTCGACTTAACAAACTGTCAGAATCATCCGAACAGACAATGGAGCTGAGTTTGTTAATAAACAACTTAGTGAGTTTTATGAAAGTGTTGGAATCGGTCATCAAAGAAGTGTTCCACGAACTCCTCAACATAACGGTGTAGTTGAAAGCGAAATCGAACTCTTGTGGAAGCCGCAAGAACAATGTTGATTTACTCAAAGGTTCCAATGTTTCTCTGGGATGAAGCCATTGCCACTGCATGCTACACTCAAAATCATTCACACTGCTCATGGAAAAACTCCATATGAACTTGTCCACAATAGAAAACCTAATCTCTCATTCCTTCGTGTGTTTGGTGCATTATGTTATCCAACTAATGAGGGTCAAGAATTAGGCAAACTTAAGGCTAAAGCGGACATTGGAGTATTTGTAGGATACGCACCAAACAAAAAGGGATACCGAATCTACAACAAGAGAACCCGAAATAGCATGGAAACAATTCGCGTTACGTTCGATGAGATGACCGGTCAAATGGCTCCTGAACAATGCAGTTCTGTACCCGCACTTCAAAATAGTCCCATTGGTTCATCCCTTGTACCAAACTCATTTCCAACAACTCCTTATGTACCTCCTTCAGAAGATGACTTGAAGAAACTGTTCGATCCAATGTTTGATGAACATTATGAACCAAACGCTAATGATCTGCCAATTCCTTCATCAGAGGCTGCTACTATCCCTGTCAATGAAGTTAACCCTTCAATTTCTATGACACTAGGTCAAGAAGCGCCTGCTGCTGATCACTCTGTCTCATCAAAAATCATCAATCATCAAGTGTACATCATGGAAATGATTACGGTATCAATGATGAAGATAATCCCTTTGCTACTCCCGAAGATGCTCCATTTGAAAACATATTTTCTCTTGAATCATCATCAAACCATCTTCATCGGGAGAAATCGATTCGCTACTTCATTCCCTCAACAACAACCACATGAACACCTTAGGAAATGGACACATGATCATCCATTGGAAAACATCATTGGAAATCTCTCTCGTCCAGTATCCACACAAAAACAACTTGCAACCGATGCCTTATGGTGCTTCTTCAACTCCGTACTCTCTAAGGTCGAACTAAAAGATGTTAAAAGCGCCAAGAATGAAGGCAATTTTGGTTCAATGCCATGCAAGAAGAAATTCTTGAGTTTGATCGACTTGATGTATGGGAATTAGTACCGCTCAGTTGTGCTATGATCATTGCTCTAAAATGGATCTTCAAAGTGAAACTTGATGAGCATGGTGATGTTTTAAAGAACAAGGCTCGATTGGTTGCAAAAGGATACCGTCAAGAAGAGGGTATTGACTTGGAAGAATCATTTGCTCTGTGTGCATCAAAGCGATCGGAATCTTCCGGCTAATCTTACTGCAAGCAAGAATATGATTGTCTATCGGATGGATGTAAAGCGGCTTTTCTTAAAGGAGATCTTAAAGAAGTCGTATCGTCGACCAACAGGAAGGTTTTGTGAATCCAGAGCATCCTACTCGTGTCTATCGCTTGAAAAAGGCCCTTTACGGTTTGAAGCAAGCTCCTAGGGCATGGTTTGATACGCTATCAAAGTTTCTTCTATCTTCTGTATTCAGCAAGGAGCGATTGATCCACATTGTTCACAGAAAGTCGAGGAAAACATTTAATTCATGTTCAAATATATGTTGATGATATTTTCTTTGCCTCGACTGACCCTAATGAGTGTGGCCGTTTTTCAAATGAAATGGGTTCAAAATTTCAAATGTCAATGATGGGACAAATGTCATTTTTCTTGGGATTACAAATTTCACAAAGTCCCGGAGGCATTTTTATTAATCAATCTAAATATGCAAATGAGATTTTAAAGAAATTTGGATTTGATTCTTGTGACCCTGTTGACACTCCCATGATTGAGCGTAATAAACTGGATGAGGACCACTCAGGGATCATGGTAGACCAAACTAAATATTGTAGTATGATTGGATCCCTGATGTACCTCACAGCTAGTAGACCAGACATCTTGTTCTGTTTGCATGTGTGCTAGATACGGACAAAGCCTACCAAAAGCACCTTGTAAGCGGTTAAGCGGGTCTTCGGTATCTCCAAGGAACCATCAACATGGGACTTTGGTACCGAAGGACACCGTATGTCACTAACGGCCTATGCGAGATCTGATCATGCGGGATGTCAAGATAGACGTCGAAGTACATGCGGAGGTGCTCGATTTTTGGTGATAAACTTGTGAGCTGGTCTTCAAAGAAACAAATGAGTACTTCTATTTCCTCTACAAAAGCTGAATACATAGCCATGTCATCTTGTTGTGCTCAAATCCTATGGATGAGATCCCAATTATCTGACTATGGCTTTGAATTCAACAAAATCCCTCTATCTTGTGATAATAAAAGTGCTATTGCTCTCTCATGCAACAACGTACAACACTCAAGAGCAAAGCACATCGACTTTCGACATCATTTCATCAGGGAGCAAGTTGAAAACGGTGTGGTGAAACTATACTTTTGAGGACTGAATATTAGCAACATCTTCACCAAAGCTCTTCCTAGAGAACGTTTTGAGTTTATCCTTCCACGACTTGGTCTTATGAGCCTACAACCGGAAACACTCAAGCGTCTTCAAGGAAGGAAGAGGAGTAAAAGGTTTTCCTTCATATATCTTTGTATATATTTATTCAAAAACCAACAAAAAGTAAAGAGAAAAATATAAAACTTTCAAAAATTCATAAAAATTTGAAAAATCTTGAAAAATTCCAAAAATATTGTTATATTGTCATGTTTTTCCTTGTTCGATATCATCTACGACTTTGTATTGATATTCTAAGAATGTCACGGCGGGTCTTTAGATGTTCTTGAATGTACATTGTTTTGTTTAAAAAAAAAAAAAAAAAAAAAAGGAGGAGAAAAATGGTGGTTTATTGTCATTTTAGAAGCATTAACCCGTTTAAAGTAAAGAAACGAGCCATGCTTTATCTTATTTTTCAAATCTCATGCTCTGATTCTTAAAAAATGTTTGTCATAAAAAAGACAAATGTTTCTCTTTCCAAATATTTTTCCGTCTAATGATTCTTATGAAAAATATTTGCCATCTAATGAAAACTAAATTGCTTTGAAAACACCTAGTACTCTATTATTCGTGTAAATCATTAGTGCTTATCATCTGTCCAAAATCTCTCATCTCTCAATCAACAACTTGTGTCATTGATTGAGGGGGAGAATGATTTTATTCGAATTAAAAAGGTTATTTTGAAAGGTCTCCTTTCAAACAATTGACACGTAAATGAGCAAGGTTTATTGTTGAAAAAATCAAAAAGAATAATGTAAGATATAACTTTTCACATACACATCATAACATTAACACAAGGTAGCATATAGATGGAATTCTAGAGAGAGAAAGTTAGAGGTTTAGGGAACTTAGTGAGAGAAAGTGAAAGATATTATTATGAGCTCCAACTCTCTACCTTGGGAGGTAGAGAGTATTTATAGTCTTACATAAAACGCCACACATCGGGCTGTGGATCAGGCATACAGTGGGTAAAGACCCGTCCGTCCTCCACGGTGTTACTTAACTAAATACTACTTAACTTAAAATAACTACGACTACGAGCTTTCTTACGATTACATATACTTGAGGTGACCGACTCTTTAATACCTGGAATTTCTAATTCCTAACAATCTCCCCCTAAGGGAGGTCACCTCAATCATGCACTAAAATTACATTGAATACAAACAGATATGACATTAACAATTGTTCTTGCATTCTTGATGTAGTCCTTTGTTCCTAAGCTCGTAGTCATTGATTCTTCACATTGCATGTTTGGTTACTTCAAGTGGAGGTCTTTTACTGATCCACGTGATAATAATTTTGAGCCATCATTTGAGATAATCAGCCATAAACAAATCTCTGTGTCATCCTTTGTGGTGTTGGTATTATGTGATGTTGTGACTTTAGGACCGACATGCTCACATTCTGTATCATGATATCTTCTCATCAGAGTAGCGGAAGCATTTTTGAATCATGATATTGGCAGCAGCGTAGCAGAAGCATGGAGTGAAAATATCCGAGTCATTGATGCACTAATCATGATTTCTTTTGAGATGAATGTGTTAGGGAGCATGCGGCTATGGATTGACCGCTTCATTCTGAACTGAAACGTCGGGGTGTACCGCATAAGACAGTTAGCAATAAAGCGCACGAAAGTGTCTTTGATCACTTTCGATGAATTGAGGTACACGGCCCACGGTTCCCTATTGATCAGTACAAGTACGCCTGTGATCGGTATAATTCGAAGAATTTCCTTGACAGGGTTTCGCAGCTGCTCTAGCTGTTCTCAAACCCGAACATCTCAAAGAAGACAACACGGAGTGAGTGAACCAGCGAATTTGAGTCCACTGATTGATGAAAAGAGATTTGAAAAACAATCGTGTATTGCTCAATAGAAATTGTTTTTGCAATATAACGAAGGTTTTAATGAAAATCAATTATCAATCATAAAACACCTTTTGATTTGAAAAATTAGTACACGGTCGACATGCTAATGAAAAGAGTTTTAAAGCACAAAGACCGGTTTTTCAAAGGTATCCGTCAATCCATAACCTGAACCAGGATTGATTCAAAAGATTGAATCGCCCCATTGTTTCTGTTCAGTTGTCACATGGTTGATCTGTATAATAGATCTCACATGCCACCTACCAGGAGCTTGTTAGATGTTGGCTCCAGAAGGCTTTCCATCTTCATTGTGAATATGTTTACACATCACTCAGATGTTACGCAATACCACAAGGATAATGCGTAGGACTCAAGATATAATCTCTCTTTCCACATTGTGTGAAACAGAGAGTCTTCATTGAAAGTGTCCTAATGAGATTTATTGATGATCTCGTGGCTCTAGACTCAATTTGTGCATATTTGGATCCTGTGCCGGAGACTAGGAGAGGGTCTCCTTCTTCAATATCAACAATCTCTAAGAGAAAGTCGATAGATAATGTCGGTTCCCCGTGAGAATGAAACAAGTCCTTTTAAGAGGAACTTGAGTGGTTTGGAAAGTTGAAGTGCAGTGCGTCACTGGGTCCATGACGTCTTGTCTTCAATACCGATGTTACCATCAGTAGCATATGAATTGAACCCGGTTTCTGGCCTAAGGTTGAATAAATGGAGGGCTATTTGTTTTCACCCTTTTCTCATTCAATTCTTTTTAATTCTTCAACCCCTTCAGTGCTTACCGAGACTTCATAGCTAGAACCTTGTTGGGTTTATTCCAGTACTAGCTCAGTCTTAGTCCGCACTCTTCCCATATCCTCATTTTTATCCTTTTTTCATCATACCTAAGGACTTCTACACTATCTAGTGGATAGTCCCTGGGTAGATCCCTCCGGTTCTGGCGGATCATGGGAACAAAACCTAACCTTATCATCCTTATATCACCGTACATAAAGTAAAGTTGGTCGGTCTATTTGGTATTGTTCATCCGCCATTGGAACCAATTGAAAACCATTTGAAAATCAATTCGATACTTGTGATATATTATCAAAGCATTTTGTACCTGAATTGTTTTTGATATTTTTAGAACGAGAACTCCCCTCAACATGTGCATCAAGTATTTGAAATTGTTTTGCACACGGAGGCAAGAGAAAGAATTAACTTCTTTGATTACCATTTTCTAAAAGATATCAACATCACTTCCCAAATCGAATCAAGTAGATAAAGCATTTTGGGGAAGGATGAGGTTTTCATGATTTTGCTCCCCTCAATATGTGCTTCTAGGTTTAAAAGGAGTTTTACACATACTAGAGGGAACCTGCACATTGAGATAAATGATCACGTTTCAAATCATAGGTTTAAGATAGATGCTCCCCTCAACATGTGCATGGAAAATTTGAAATCGTTTGTCACATGTGGGAGGCAATAGCATGCTACATCACTTATAGAAACCATTTACCTAATTATCAGTTTAAATCCTATTTAAATCACACACTTCTCCCCGATCACAATTATCAAATCATTTGAGATTTGTGATCTCTGTAGATTTAAATTGATTTTGAAAGCTTTTAAGGAGAATTGTGACTTGATTATGAAAGCGTTTTAACTGATAAGGATCTGATGTTGAGATTTTAAACTCCATTGGTTAAACATGCATGTATATCTTTTGAAAACAATTTAATGCCAAATAACTTTTTAATTTAATTGAAATCATTCTCCCTCAATCAATGACATAGGTTGTTGATTGAGAGATAGAGATTTTGACAAGATAAGTCCGATGATTATCAAAAATAGAGACCGAGTTATTTTTCAAAGCATTTAGTTTTCAGCAGATAAATGTTTATAGAATCCGAGCATGGAATTTGAAAACATGGTAAAACATGGCTCTGTTCTTTCTTTTTAAAACCGGGTTATTGCCTGAAAATGACAATAAACCATTGTTTCTCTTTCTCCCAAAAATATATATATATATATTTTTTTTGATTTTTTTTGATTTTTTTTTTTTTTTTTTTTTAATTCGAACAACATCTAAAGTCCCGTGTCATTCTTTGAATGACAGCACAAAGACCGTAGATATAATCGAACCGAGAAAAACATGACAAATAGACAATATTTTTTGAAGATTTTTCGATATTTTCAGATTTTTATGGATTTTGAAAGTTTTATATTTTTCTATTTGATTTTATAGGGTTTTATAATTTTGTATTTTGTTTTTCGAATAAATATTTACAAGAGATAAATTAGTTTAAGAGAATGATGAAATGAGTACCGAGATAAAGATATCGTTCAGCACGTTGTAGAAGAAAGGAATCAACATCTCTTAAACTTTCGCCACCAAAGCATTCGAGGCTTCTAAGAAAATCGTCCGGACATGAGCCTTCTCAATTTGAATCTTTGGTAGCTTCCCCCCAAACCGACAAACATCGAATAAAGACCATTTTCCTAAGAAGTAGAGTTGAATACAAAGCGGTCTCATTGATTGAAGCTCAGCACCCTTAAGAACACGAGAACACCGAAGTAACAAGTTGAAACATTGATCATCTCAATGGTTATCAAATCCGGATTAACTGATTACGACCGATCACATGAACCTGTTGTGCATCCCGATGTACACCTTACTCTTCAAGATTGACCAATTGTCTATTTAGGGGAACAATATATCAACATCTTCATTTTACCAAGTGCATTCCAGTTATATAACATATAACCAATCAGCACATAATGTACACATGTACCCAACAAGAGTAGAGACGATGACATCCATGTAACATGTTGAGTCACTAATCATCTCTATGGATGTCAACTCGAAATAACTGAATTAGCTCGATCAAGTGAACATGTTGTGCATATAACCGGAAGCACTTTATCATAAACCGTATATAAGATGTCGATAGGCAGTATCATCTCACGTTCCAAAAATTCTTCTCCAGCGAACTGAGTAACATAAACCAAAGGTTCGAGACCACTTCCAAATAGTTGGAATAATATATCTTTCCCCAAATGGTTTTGATACCTCCGAATCAGCAAAACATAATATATCCATAAACTTGAAATCTTGTGAGAAGAACTCAAATAGCCCAAATGAATCCTGTGAGAATCAACTGCTACATAAACTCTCTCTCTGACTATCTTTATCAACCCATATGTAGACAATTTGAAGTGACCACTGTTTAAGAAAAACCCAATATACCAAACTTGAAACTAAAGTCGAATTCCCCGTATTTGTGTCTTAAGCTTGCACTTAAAGATGGAAGAACGGTGTCGAGAATTTATGCACCAAGCAAATCTCTTAAGTACTCAATACTCAATTAAAGTATGAGACATTAACACCTCTTACGATTATCCACAACGTAATATACGCGTGACACTGAGTAAAACAACGTAACTCCTAATAGTGATAGTTAACCAGGTCTTCAACCATCCACCTCGACGGCTGGTAACTAGATAACCCAAGACTTCAACTCTAATTCTTAAGCTCGAGCAAGTTATCAAATAAGATCACGCCTTTGTGAACGTCAACTTCAACCTCAAATAAGTGATAAAAGAGTAACTTCGAAGTAATCAACTTGTGTCAAATGCCCAACATGTGAATAAACATACAACCGGATGTACATTCACCCAGTGAATGAACCGGAACAAATGATGCCTCAACATCAATGTATTATTCCTAAAAGTATTCATGTAGAGACCGATCTGGAGGATACACCAATAACTTCGAGCGGATGAGGTAGACATTTTCCTTGAAGTTCATGTGGTTGATTTATAGCATGCACGATGTGAGGAACAATAATCCATGAAGATTTGGCAAAGGAATACCAAAGAGTGGTTCATTATTCATGAACAATAATCCGTGAAGATTTGGCAAAGGAATACCAAAGAGCGGATCATTATTCATGAGTGCAACTGCAATATTATGATAATCATTATCAACGCCTTGAGGAATAACTGGAGATAGGGATTTTTTGTGTAGTCTGAGTTGTACTTCTTTGATGATCATCAAACATATCTTGAACTCATGAATCACATAGTCTTTGATGATCATCAAATATTCGCTTGCGGTTGTAAATACTCATCAAACATATCTTGAACCAATGAATCCCAAACAATAAATCCCATTTATCCTTCATGAGTGAAACATTAGGCGTTGGAGGAGAGTCATCAAAAATCAAAACAATGAATCCCAGTTATCCTTAGTATATTCACTCATAATCAAAAAGAATAAACACTCATCATCATCAAAAATAAAGTCGTATAACCATTATTCAAACATCCATCATCATGTAGTATATTCACTCTTCTCCCCCTCAAAAATTGCATCCGAAGTTGCCATTTTTGATTTAGCAAGTGAATAAGAATATACATTAATGAATGTAGATCCATTTGATGACTGAATGAGCATGGGAGAAACATGAAGCTTGTTGATGAAGAATGTCGATGAGAATGGTCATAAACATGAAGATTTCTCTTCTTCTGAAGATAAAGCGCACTGAAGCGTACACTTTTCTTTTCTTTGAGGAACGGGGCTGAAGAGTTATCTGCAGACGCATAATGATGAAGAACGAGGCCTGAACTGATGTGAACAGACGTCATTGTTTAGAGCCCAGTTATATGTTTAGAGCCGCTCGAATCCAAATACCAAGGGACGATTTGTACGACTGCTTTGGACAAATGACGAAGACAGAATTGGAAACATTGGATCCCCACGTGCTCATGGGGTCCTTTTGGTTAGCACAAACAATCTTTGAATCAGCAGAAACCCTAGGTGCAATGTCATTGTCACTAGGAGCTAAACTAGTAGAAGCATCAGACTTAGTCGAGGGACATTTTGTGCTTAATGGGATTGTTCTACCAGTTGGCTTCCAAACCTTAAGAGGCACTACTCTAGGCATAGTGGGTCTAGTTAAGGGGCAAGGTTTGCCATTCGTGAATATTCGACCTGTTGGCTTCCACTGAAATCCTACATTGGTAAAAACCTTCCCTGTAGGTTTCCAGGATTGCTTAATCTGTTTTGCTCTCCAAACTTTCTTAACTGGGTTATGAATCTTAGACCTCAGAAATAACACATCACATTTATCATGATTACCAGAAATTAAACATTTTTTGCATGTTTTGCAGACAGCATAAGGCCTCGAATTAATTTTAGTAAGCTTAGAGCTAATACTAGAACTAACACGATTCTTTTGTTCAAATCAAACTTCTTGTCCCTATGGTGTTCTTTCACTTCCTTATCATGATCACTTTTAGTTTGCGTAATCCTATCCTTCTTTGCATAGCTTCTAGGTTTTGACCCGCTAACTTTAGTGTCAATCTTAACATCTGTAGAAGTAACGATGGGAACATTACATGGCTTCACTACTTTCTGCATTCCTGGTCTAGAAGTGCTGGGATTTGAAATTCTAGGAGGCACATCACCGGTTGCTTGCTTGAATTTAGATATGGAACAAGGCATATCAAGGGTCACATGCTTGGCTTTAGGCATAGAACGGATTTCCTGTTTGGCACTAGGCATAGAACAAGGCTTCACAGCTTTGCCTTTTCACCTAAGGGTTTTGGACATGTTGCAATTACACATTCAAGCAGCTCTTGAGATCGTTTGGCCTGGAGGCAAGCAAACCTAATTTCACTATCAAGAGGTTTGTTAATGAAATCCTCTTCGACAATCTCACGGAGACATTCTAGACTATCCTTAAGGTGAGCACAGTAGTCATGAAAAGCATGTTCATTATTCCTAAGATGAGGAGGAATATATTTAACTGTCACAGTGTATTTGCAATCTAAGGGTGATTTTGAGACAACATTCTTATTGAAAACAAGTGGCAGTTTCCCATTTCCCTGACTTCTCAGATTCTCAATTTCCCTTTGTAAAGACGTTATTTTTTCGTTGTTTTGGTCACGGGTGACGTTTATTGAATCATATAACTCTTTAAAATGTCGTTTAACCTTTTCATTTTCTTCTAGAAAACTTTCGTTTTCCTTTTGTAAAGCATTTACTAGGTTTTGAAGATGAAACGTTTGAGAATTCTGAGAATCTAAAGGAGGAGGCATTTGGGAGCCTGTCATATTGTTCGTTTGACCCTTTAATTGAGAGATTTGGGCTTTCAACTTTCTGATCGTGTTGCACTGAGCTTGAATCTGTTCATCACGTTTGTTAATTTGAAAAACTGCATCAAACTCTGGAGCATCTGAAGATGTCTTGATATTTGAAGTTTTGACATTTTCTTTGAGATGTTGATATTTGAGTTGTAAATTAAAATGCTCAACTTCTAGTTTAGAAAAATGTTTAACCAAATTGTCGTGATCATCCAGTTCAATTTTCTCGTTTAGTTTAGAATTAGTTTTTCAAGCTCAATGACACGATCATGGGAGACTTTCAGGGCCACAGATAGTTCATGAAATTTGGAAGCATTAATAGAGCAATTTGAAGCAGTGAAAAAGATATCTTGAGCAACACATTCAATAATAAGAGTCTCATTTAAGGTATGCAAGTTCTTCCTCTCAATCTCATTATATTTTAGTGCACGCTCATAATCACTAACTTCAACTACCATTGCATCAAATTCCTTTTCCATTTCTTTAATATCTGATTTTGTTCCCTTTTTAAGACTCTCAAAATGATCTTTTAGTTGTTTAAAGAAAGGCATGACCTCAGTTAAATAACATTCTTTCATTTGCTCAAAACCCCTTTCCCCTTCAGTTATCCCAGTGGGTGTGATCCTTTTCTTACAAGTTTTCTCAAAATCGGTAAATAGTTGAAGAATAACATATTGGATGATTAAGGTCTTGCTCTTAGTGGCAATAGTTCTAGGAACTAAATGCATTGGTGTATTTGGAGGATACACAGTCGCTTTAGGGAATTTCCTACAAGGGGATTCTTTTCAACAAGATTTTCAGCTTTTTGCAAGTCCATATCCTTTTTCCAGAACACTTGTTCAGGGTCAATAGAGTCTGAGGCTTAAACATGTTTAAGGATATCCAATTTTCCTTAGTGTAATCATGGGGTTTCATCGTTATCTTGTTCTTTTACACTCAGGATCTTCTAGCTTCTTATTCATTTTCTCCCTAGTGACTTCATCTGATTTCTTATCTTCCTCAGTGCACTCAGCGCAACTAGGTTTCTGTCTAGGCTTAAGGATCTCATTACCATCATACAGTACCTTATGAGCATTTCTAGCCTTTTTAATTACCTCTGGATTAGGTTCCTCAACAAGGGGAATGCTATGCTTATCGCTTAAGACTCTATGCTTAGTGATCATGTGAGCAGTCTGAATGGTATTCCCTTGTATGTACAACTTATTTTCAAGCTTGTTTTTCAAAGTTTTTAGATTGGAAAAATCATTCAAAAGTTTTGATTCCTTAGCCTTGAATTCTTGCTTAAGCATTTTAACATTTTCTTGAAGTTCGTGTTTTTGCTTAGCAGTTTTAGAAAGCTTTTCTTGTAAGGAGTTTAACTCTTGTTTTAATACTTCTTCTCTAAACCTACTTTTTCTAATAGTTGTACGTATTTGGACATCCATTTCCTGCTCACGGGTGGTCAACTCAAACTTAGCACGCTGTTCATAAATAGCAACCTGATCCTTATATATGTTAAGCTCAGTGGTAAGGGAATCATCCGGCACAAATGCAGCGTACTCATGCAGTTCATAATCATCATTTTGAGTAGAAGATGCACAACTAGGTACAGCAGAAACATCCATGCAACTTACCCGAGCATTGACATGCACAGGCTGTGACGGGTGCATCTCTATCTTGGGTACATCCGAAGCTTCCATGGAGCGTTCCTTTGCATTAACTTGCACAGGTTGTGTCTGGTGCACCTCTCTCTCTTGTGAATTTGAGCACGAAGATTCCATTTTTCCATTATCCGACTCATCAATTTTTGTTGTCACTGACATTCTGCATTCAGCAACACCCGATTCTTCAACATATACATTACCCAACTTATCACAACAATCTTTCAACTGCACCTTACACTCATTCACGTCTTCATTCTTTTGAGCAGATTCTTCAATGTACTTTTTCACATTATCCATGAGTTGGATAAATGTCTCAATGAATTTCTGAATTTCCATTCCAAGATGTTTTTGAAGGAAATTCCAGTCAAGTGTTGATCGTAATCTGCTGAATATTCCCCACCGATGAATGGCTGAAATTGTTTGTAGATTACTTGAAGAGCTGACCGAACCATCCTTTTGAACCTCTTTATTGGTAAGTTGCAGCTTTAAGTGTTCTAAGTTCCACAGCAAGCTTCTTGTCAATGTAGGTAAGTCCTGGCGGAAAAGAGCACTACATGTTCGATCCCCAGCTATGGATAACAATTGTATGAGGTGCAGATGAAGTAGCTGATAGGGCTCAATGCTGCATTCCATTTGCATGGCATTCTGTAGCAGGTGCAATTCATTCTCATTGTACTCATAACATGAAGATTTCACATCCTCATTGTTTAATTCAAACATCTTTAATCGTTCAGTGTAGCAATCATTAACATTATTGTCCACATCATCATACAATTTAAGCACTTCTGAAATCACTGGGTCAGTAGAGTAAGTAGAGTAAGACATGATGTGGTGGAATGCACGGGATTTTACAAGTCTATGATTTAAACCGAGAAATAGAATCTTTCGCGGGATTTTACTAAAATCAAGACCAAACCGTTAAGCAATGACCAATGAAATGTGTTAAGATGACTGATGGATCGACACAATGATAGACAATTGTGTGTTAGGACTTATGATTGTTTGTGGGATAAGTAGAGATGTTGTTTGGTTGTGATTTGGGTTGGTTGTTGCACGATTTTCCCGAGAATTTTAGGTCTAAAAACATAAAAACCTCAATAACTTCTGTTCAGAGCGGATTTAGCCCTCGGCGTGACATTCTCCTCGTTCTCACGGTCGTTTTGATGGGTAGAACGCTGAAAACGGAGTTACGGATCAAAAGTTATAGCCGTTTGAAGTTTTGTCGGGAAAAGTCAACAAGTCGCTAAGAATTCTTGAACCAAGTCGCTAAGACCAAGTCGCTAGGACTTAATTCGCTACACCACTAAGTCGCTAGATTCCCAAGTCGCTAGACAAATGCAAGTCGCTAAGTAGTAACTCGCTACAGACCAAGTCGCTAACCAAATTTTTGGCAGCAATTCGCTACACAAGTCGCTAGAGACACAAGTCGCTAAAGAGCAACTCGCTACTGACCAAGTCGCTACCACAAGTCGCTACCCGTAGTGGAGAATCCACTACTTGTACTTTAACTCGCTAGATCTAACTCGCTAGCTCCAACACTGTAAGTCGCTACAAAAATGTGAAGCAAGTCGCTACCAAGAAAATATTCCGTGAACTAAGTCGCTAGCTTGAAAAAACCATATAAACCTCACTTTTCAATCCAAAAACAACCCAACCAAGATGATTCAAGCTTACCAAATGAAAACCTAAACACTTTTGATGATTCTAAACATAAAAGTACCAACAAAATTCAAACTTTAACACAAGAAATCAACCAAATGATGCAAAAACCACTAAACTTTTTCAAACTCAAAAACCACCTAAAAACCACTAGAAATCCAAAGATGTGCAAGATATGATCTAACCTTGGCTCTTGATACCAATTGTAAGATATAACTTTTCACATACACATCATAACATTAACACAAGGTAGAATATAGATGGAATTCTAGAGAGAGAAAGTTAGAGGTTTAGGGAACTTAGTGAGAGAAAGTGAAAGATATTATTATGAGCTCCAACTCTCTACCTTGGGAGGTAGAGAGTATTTATAGTCTTACATATATCGCCACACATCGGGTGTGGATCGTGCATACAGTGGGTAAAGACCCGTCCGTCCTCCACGGTGTTACTTAACTAAATACTACTTAACTTAAAATAACTACGACTACGAGCTTTCTAACGATTACATATACTTGAGGTGACCGACTCTTTAATACCTGGAATTTCTAATTCCTAACAGTTCTTAATTTCGTGGTTTATTATCAAGACCATCTTGGGTCTAACACACGAATCATAAACCATCACTGATC